>CM043881.1:35994943-36489740 GCA_024034495.1 Camelina laxa
GATGGGATACACGATGAACTATCCGATGCACCTGCCGAGCACCCAATCGGGTGATTATGCTGGAATCTTCCCTCCACCCTACCAGATGCCATTCACGATGCCGTACACGATGCACCCTGCGAGTGGATACACGGGTGATCATTCTGGACCTCTTCCGCCATTTCCGTCATACTACCCGATCCCCTACCCGATGAGCTACGCGATCCCACCCTCGATCAACACCTCGAATGCTGGTCCGAGTAAGTCGTCTGTGCGCATTTTTGAGTATGGAGGCTGCTGTAACCTCCTTCTTCTCCAACCCATAAGGTACCAATTTCATCCAACACTTGTATATACCATTGCATTTAGTTTAATTCATTTTGTGTGATTCTTGGATTCTTTTCCAACTTTTACTTACACAGGGACTGTGTAATTTAAGTTTGGGGGAGGGTCCTATAATGTATTTTAATATTGTGTTTTATTTTCTTATTTTTATTATTTCAAATTTTTGCATGCTAGTTTTATTCATTTGAGTCTGCATCTATGTACATTAAAAAACCCAAAGACATTTGAAAAATTTTCATTCAAAAAAAAAAAAAAAAAAGGAGTGTTCATGTAGTTGCATTTACATATTAGGATTGAGTCTAGTTTGTTTCATATAGGATTGTTGCATATGCATCTTAGGGGACAATGATTAAAACCACCTTGTTTAAAATCAAACCTTAGGTTTGAAGCTATAGCCCTTAGTCACAGTTCATTGTCGCTAGATCAATCTTTGGAAAAAAATGAAAAATCTTTGCTTAGACCCTTTGTGTCGATTGAATGCTTCCTCTACTTGCTTGAACATTAGAACATCTCTATATTATTGGATTTAATTTGAACTTTAATTGTCTTGCTTATGGAACTTGAATACTTGCTCATGGTAATTCTAAACTCGGGTTAGATTCCACTTTTTACCAATCTTTTTGTTTAACCCGATTCATTTGTCCTGCCCATGAACCTAAAACTTTCTTTCAAACCTTGTTGTGAATTGTTGAGTGAGGCCTCTTTCATTGTGCTATAGGTTGTGAAACCTTGAGAGTATTGAGAACGACAAAGAACTGCCTCTTGATTTAGCTAAGTTAGATTTGAACTAGCTAATAGATTCGGTTTTGAAAGATAGGTGGTTAGAATGTTTATTTGGGATTGGGTTGTGGAATAAATAAATAAAAAAAGAGAAGAAAAAGTCCTTAAGGTTAGAATCAATTAGCTTTTAAGTCTTTAAGTAAAAAAAAAGAAGAAGAAGAAAAATTCTTACCATAGTCTCCTAGAAATAAAGAAAAGGATATATATATATATATATATTTATATTAGGAGTTTAGCAAAGAAAAAGAAAAAAAAAAAAAAAAAGAGAAAGAGCTAGAAATTCAAAGTCTAAAAGTCTAAACCTTAGAGAGTAAAAAAAAAGTGTTAAAAATCAAGGATGTGGGTAGTTTAGCTCTAGGGGTTTAAATAAAAAAAAAAAGAGTGAATGAGAAAAAGTAGATCATCAAGAGTTAAGCTTTGTATGCCCAAATTGTTCTCAGTCTTAGATAGTTTTCACAACTGTCTAGCATTCCATCTTTTGAGAGAAAACCACCCAAAGAATTTGTTTGAAACCACCTTACTAAAAAGCCTTACCCTTGAAACCGATTGAGCTTGATTCACCTTCCATTTGCAAGAATTCGCCAAATACTTAATTGAATGTGAAAGAGATGTTCTTTATCTTTAGTTGGAGTGATAGGCTCAAATTAATCCCTAGAGCTACTCTCTCAAACAAGAGATTACTGCAGTACTTAGGGGTCGAATCCACAGAGACTCAAGATCAAACACAATAGATTATAGAGTTTTGTAAATTACGCTAAACAAGACAAATTGAATTAAAAATAAAAGCAAAGCAAATATTTAAATTAAAGTGTTGTAAATTCAGAAAATCAAAAGAGTTAAGCCTAGGGAATTTCTCAGGAAATTATGAAATATTAAATCAGATAAATTAAATAAGGTTCAAGCAATAATGATCAGATCTAGAACTCTAAACTTTTGGTAAATTAAATCAGTTCTCACTGCAAATAATATCTAGATTTAAAACCAGAAAATCCAAATCTCTTTGTAAAATTCTAAGTTGAAAATCAGCTTTAAGAACAGGTTTAGATAAGTTCACAGAATCATAAATTCAAATCTCTTTGTAAGAAACAATTCTGTTCATCAATGGTTTAATCAGGAAAACAATTATATTCTCATATTAGTTTATTTCCCTAAGATAACAATTCTAGGTGATCAATCAAGAACTATTGTGAAGAACAACCAAGGATGAAGATCATATAAGATTAAGAACCTTAAAAATTTCAGATCTAATAAATCATAAAGACCCTATGAAAAACCCTAAACCTAACATGCAAATTACTCAGACATGTTAAATAAAGTACAAATCATAATTCTGAATAACATGAATAGATGTCAAAAGTAAAAGAGGGAGTTCAAGAATCTTCTCTCTACAAAGAATTCAGATCTATCTCTCCCAAAAGCTCTCAATAGCCTTTCTCTCAAAAGCTGCTAGATGATAACTCTCTTTTTGTTTCTAAAACCCAAAAACAATAATATATATACACCCTAAAATACGTCCAAGGGCTTATGTTACAATTATAGAAGACTTTGGGCAAATTTGTAAAACTTCCAATTTCTTGTTCTCTCGTCGGGTAGACATGAGTGTCGATCGATGCCCTTTTGTGTGGTGTCGATCGACGCTAGGTCTCTGGTCAGACTCCACCTTGATTTCCTTCGGTAAAATGCTCCAAAATGATCCAAACTATTCCATATTGCTCCATCTGTGCCAAATTCCTAAATAACCTGTAAAGACTCAAAAACAACCTAGAAACAAATCAAAAGACTCAAAAAGCACACTTATATCATGGTTAAAAAACGTAAAAACCATGATATATCAACTCCCCCAGACTTAGCCTTTGCTTGCCCTCAAGAAAAACAGAAACTTAGAACTGTGAAAGAGGTTTGAAAATATAGAATTCACTCAACTGCTGGTAACTGATCCTCGCACTCTTCATCACCTTGATCCTCAAGAACTTACTTCATATACTTTGTCAATTGAAAAGCATCAACATTCCTTACTCAAACCCCACAATCCTCTGGAATCTCTAGTCTCACCATTGCCATCTCATTACATAAATTAAAGCAAGTACAGGTGAGTTCTTACCTTGTGGTATTCAAACAGTGGCATATGGACTCTCTTCAGGCCAAGACATACTTCTTACATCTCCTTTCCTCTCTCTTTTCTCACTTCCATATTTTTTTTTTCCTTTCTTAATCTTTAGCAAAGGTGTAAACGAATACCGGGGTCATCGGTAATTTACCTATCCCTCGCTTCCAAGCTTTGTGTGATCATTTGACTTTAGAGTAGAATAATGAGATCACTGGTAATTTACCTACCTCTCTAAACTGATCAAAATCATCTCATCTTTTATTTCTCTCTCTTTTTTTTTTTTTAAAGGGAAAAGAGAGGGGAGACATACTTTGAAAAATTGCACTGTCTTGTATGGCCTGAAAAAGAAGTCTAGTCCATTGATTTCCTACCCCAAAGTAAGAGATTAAGTCCGGTTAAAATCTTGATAGAAGTTGAGACATCATTGGTTGAACTAGATATCCTTTGAATAAGGGCTTTCAGGATTGTTGATACAGCTCATAGTCTTTTCACACTTCAGTTCTGAGGTCAAGCTTAGTCAAAAATCATTAGAGCGTTAGCCAAAGAACAAGAACCATTAGTTAGAGATCATAATTCAACAGAAATTTTTGAAAAATTTGACTCAATAAAAACAAAAATACGGTTTTGACACAAGACACAAAAACCAAGTTAGTAATTAGTAGTAACCTCCCCCAGACTTAAACAACACTGTCCCCAGTGTTATCAAGCAAGAGAAAAGTTAAGAAACAAAAATTGTGTTGAAAAAATGAAAGGAAAAATGAACAGATTCTCGGGTTACCCAATCAGGGTCGACCGATGCCATTCAAGGCGGCATCGATCGACGCTTTCGGCGAATGGTGAATTTTGGCCGAAGGCTTGTTAGTTGCAGTTAGTTGTGTGTGTTGGATCAATCCGTTGATGTTAATTCTGTTAAGAAGCACTCAAACACAAACATGGGTTAAAAGCAACATGATAGATAGTTCATAAATCCAAACAACTTCCAAACACAAACTGACTCAAAACAAAAAGAAAAATGACTCAATCCTAAAAAGAGAAAAAGATAAAGGGAATCATGATCAAAAGCTAGAATGTAACAGAAACATCATCATCACCAGTATCGTCAGTATCCTCATCAGAAACAGGATCAGCAAATGGTGAAGATGGCGAAGGGGACCTGCGCCTAGTACGCCAGGTAGGACGAATGCAGCCGCACTGAAAAAGTCTAGCCATGCCATTCCAGATGGCACGTAAAGCAGAAACCACATAAGTCTGATGAGCTCCCTGGTCCATAATAGCGGGATCCTGCTGTGGCTCTGGAAACTCAAATGCTGCAGTCCCAGAAGAAGAACCAGTCTCAAAACCCCCAGCAGGGTTAGCAGCAGCAGAAGTAGTCCGCGAAGTGTGATGGCGACGGGAAGGAGCATAAGCAGCATAGTCAGCTGGTGAAGGGCGAAAACGCAACTGCTCAGGATCATCAATAGTGGTAAGATCAGGTCGCGGAAGGCGAACAAAGTGCTCTCCTGTCTCATCAATAAACCTCCACAATAAACCCGGTTTCAGCCAGTGTGCACTCCTCAAATACTGCTCATCCATAAGCTGTCTCTTAGTGACAACACTATAACCATGCAAAGGAATCTTCTTGTACTGAAGGATAGCAGTAATAAGGCTCCCCACAGCCTCTCTCTTAGCTCCAGTACCCAGAAATTGCTTGGTCTGCAGACCAACCAAGTGGTGTGCGAAAATGGCCCCAAGGTTGAGGCTCAGAGGGGCGCGACTTTCAGCAGAAACCAAAGAAGGGATCATGTTCAGAAGATAAAGCTCTGCTGCTCTCATCTTATTAGGTTCCATCTTACACTGCAAAGTGGTAGCAACAGCTCTAAGAACATACCGCAGTACAGGATGGCGGACCTCTGATTGAAGCATCTTCCTGGAATTATACTCACCAAGTCCTATGTAGGACCACAAAGGAGAGAGATCCTCATAATGCTTGGGCAAGGCAACGTCTTGATAAAAACGAGTCCAACGAAACACATCACACAAATGAGCAAAATCGATATCATAAGGCATTCCGTTGATGAAGAAATGCAATTCACCCCCAAACGCATCCGGTGCCTGCTCATTTCTGTAAGTAATCCTAACTGATGCCATGAACTGCCGCACTAAATCCGGGTACAAATCATACGGCCTAGTACATACCGTTCCTAAACTCATCCTATCAATCAAATCCAAAACATCATCATGAATTTTCAACTTACGAAGAATGACGGGATCAACAAACCTTGTAGGCTCAATCACAACTCCCAACCATGCATTGTAAAGCATTGTTTCATAATCTCCCCAAACACCCACTGGTCTATTGATGAATTCAGGCTTGCTAAGCTCAGGAAGCTTGTGTTCAGGCCATTCTCTCTCTGTTGGAATTGGTATACCTTCTTCTTTTGGCCATGGGAAACTTGATGGAATGGTAGATGGAAGAGAGAGGGTTGGTGAAGTGGTGGGAGCTGTCATCGAACGTCGTGGAGACTGGGGAAGATCCGCCAGAGCTCGCGGAGGCGGCCGGCGGCCGGACTGACGAGTTGGGCGGGCTGAAGAAGAAGCTTCGCCGTCGTTCTTTCGAGTCCGTTTGTTGGATGCCATCACTCCAAAACACGAAATTGACACTAGATCCAGGTAGAGGAGAGAAAATCGAGTGGATTGGAGCTTGGAATCACTCAAAACCGAGCTATATCGAGAGAGTTATGAGGAAATTAGGGTTTAGCTCGAATTTGGGATGAAAGGAGGAAGAAGACGAAGTCTCGCGATTTTAAGCTTCCTCTCTCGGGTTTAAGTGGTATCGATCGATGCCATCTTGTTGGTGTCGATCGATACTTCTTCTATTCGGTCCGGCCCAGTTTCAAATCACAAGCCCAATAACGTTTCAAACCCAGCAAAATCAACCGATTTCTCGTCTCTGTCCATAATAGCGTCGACCGATGCCATTCAAGGCGGCATCGATCGATGCTATCTCTGATCAATGATAATCGAAACTTTTCCTGAAACAATGAAAACTCAAAACCAGAAATTAGTATGTTAGTATTCTAAAAAAATTCAAAAATAATTAAATCCTACCAGTGGGTTGCCTCCCACTCAGCGCTTGTTTTAAGTCATTAGCTTGACTTGGCAGCGGATTAGGCAGAGGGTGCATCATCCAAACGCACAATGTGTCCGTCTGGTATATCAGCTTTTGCCCAATAGTGTTTCACCCTTTGGCCATTAACAGTAAATTTCTCCCCTTTTGAGTTCAACAGCACAATAGCTCCATATGGTCTGACTTCTTGAACAGTAAAAGGACCAGACCAGCGGGAACGCAGCTTTCCAGGAAACAGCTTCAAGCGCGAATTGTAAAGGAGTACCTGGTCATTTGGCTCAAAGTGTCTGGAGATGATCTTCTTATCATGATAAGCCTTGGTCCTTTCCTTGTACAGCTTGGAATTTTCAAATGCATGAAATCTCAGCTCATCTAACTCATTCAACTGCACTAACCTTCTCTGAAGCTGTCTTGGCATCAAAATTCATCAACTTAACTGCCCAGGCTGCTTTGTGCTCTAACTCCACTGGGAGATGACAGGCTTTCCCATAGAGCAGATGGAAAGGAGTAGTGCCAAGTGGTGTTTTATAAGCAGTTCTATATGCCCAAAGTGCATCGTCAAGCTTCATAGCCCAATCTTTCCTTGTAACACCCACTGTTTTCTCTAGGATCTCCTTAATCTGCCTGTTGGAAACCTCTACTTGTCCACTAGTCTGGGGATGATATGGACTAGCCACTCTATGTTGAACACCATACTTCTTCAGCAGCTTCAAACACTTTGTTGATAAAGTGCTTACCTCCATCACTGATGAAAATTCTAGGAACTCCAAACCGCGGAAAGATAATGGTCTTAAACAGCTTAAGAACCACAGCAGAATCATTAGTCGGACTTGCAATTGCTTCAACCCACTTGGAGACATAATCAACAGCCACTAAGATGTATTGATTCTTGTAAGAGGAAGGGAATGGTCCCATAAAGTCAATGCCCCAGCAATCAAAAACTTCAACCTCAAGGATAAAGTTTTGTGGCATCTCATGCCTCTTACTAATCTGACCTTTCCGCTGACAAGCATCACATCTGGAGACAAACTCATTAGTATCCTTGAACATTGTTGGCCACCAAAACCCAGCTTGTAGGACCTTAGACACTGTTTTGAAAGTAGCAAAGTGTCCAGCATAATCTGATCCATGACAGTGAAAAAGAACATCATGCACTTCTGTCTCAGCTAGACATCTTCTGTAAACACCATCACTGCAATGCTTATACAGGTAAGGCTCATCCCAATAATATCTCCTTAGCTCTCTCAAGAACCTCTTCTTATGATAGCCTGTGAATTGATCAGGTTCTACCTCTGCAGCAAGGTAATTGGCAATATCAGCATACCAAGGTTGATTGGAGCTAGCCATAGCAGCTAAATCTCCATCATTCGACCGATCTGATTCGGGGAACAAAGGGTGTCGATCGATGCTGGTGTGGCGTCGATCGACACCACATGCATCCGAAGACAAATCCGTGGAATCAACAGTCCGAAACCCAGTATCAACAAAATAAACATGCTCTTCAGGAAGACAATCACGAATTGGAACATTATCATCAATCCTAATCCTGGACAAGTGATCAGCAACACCATTCTCTATCCCCTTCTTATCCCTCACTTCAATGTCAAACTCTTGTAGAAGAAGAATCCATCTCAAAAGTCTAGGCTTAGCATCCTTCTTCTGCATCAAGTATCTTAAAGCAGCATGATCAGTATGAACAATGACTTTTGAACCAACCAGATAAGATCTAAACTTCTCAAAAGCAAACACCACAGCCAACAACTCCTTCTCTGTTGTTGCATAATTTCTTTGTGCCTCATCTAGTGTCCTGCTTGCATAGTAGATTGCATGAAGTTTCTTATCTTTTCTTTGTCCCAGCACTGCTCCCACTGCAAAGTCACTAGCATCACACATTACTTCAAAAGGAAGATCCCAATATGGTGGCTGAACAATAGGTGCACTAACAAGCTCCTGCTTAATCCTCTCAAAGGCTATGCGACATTCATCAGTGAATTCAAACTTGACATCTTTGCACAACAAAGCAGAAAGTGGTCTTGCTATCTTGCTGAAGTCTTTGATAAAACGCCTATAGAACCCTGCATGTCCAAGGAAACTCTGTACTGCCCTCATATTCTCTGGTGGTTGAAGACTTGTCATCACCTCTATTTTAGCGCGGTTAACTTCTATTCCAGCTTCTGAAACCCTGTGGCCAAGCACTATGCCATCTCTAACCATAAAATGACATTTTTCCCAGTTAAGCACTAAATGCTTCTCTTCACACCTTGCTAGCACCTTACAGAGATTATCCAAACAGCTTTTGAATGAAGATCCATAAACTGAAAAATCATCCATGAACACCTCCATATAATCTTCATCATCAGTGAAGATTGACATCATGCATCTCTGAAATGTTGCAGGAGCATTACAGAGACCAAAGGCATTCTGCGGTAGGCAAAGGTACCATAGGGACAAGTGAAGGTGGTCTTCTCTTGGTCATCAGGATGAATAGGAATCTGGAAAAAGCCTGAGTAACCATCCAAGAAGCAGTAGTATGGATGATTAGCTAACCTCTCCAACATCTGGTCAATGAAAGGAAGTGGGAAATGATCTTTCCTTGTTGCAGCATTCAGCTTCCTGTAGTCTATGCACATCCGATGACCAGTAATTGTCCTTGTAGGGATCAGCTCATTCTTGTCATTCTTCACCACTGTGACACCACCCTTCTTAGGAACAACATGTACCGGACTAACCCAATTGCTGTCAGATATTGGATAGATGATCCCAGCATTCAGCAGCTTCATGATCTCCTTCTTGACAACATCTTGCAGATTCGGATTCAGCCTCCTCTGATGCTCGATGGATGTCTTAGCTCCTTCCTCAAGATGAATCCTATGCATACACAAGTCTGGAGAGATTCCTGCAATATCATCAAGAGAATAGCCAAGAGCTTTGCGAAACTTGCGCAGCTTGCTTAGCAGTAAAGTGAGCTCTGCATTGTTTAAGGAAGCACTAACAATAACAGGGTAAGAGAGTCTCACCTAGATATGCATACCTTAGACCTGCAGGAAGTGGCTTGAGATCAACCTTTGGAGCTTTCTCAAGACTCCAATCAGAAACCTTTGCAGTTTGTGAAGAAGTACTAACCAATTCCCCTTGTGCAACCAGCTTCTTCACTTGTTCATTAGCATCAAGCAGTTTGACATACCCAGCAGCAATGTCATCTAGATGCTCAGCTTCTTCAGCAGAAGCAACCAGTGCTCTCTCTAAAGGATCTTCAGGATGCAGCTCCTGGAATATCTCTTCAGCCAGATTAGACAATGTGTCTACATAGAATGTCTGGCCATCAATGGTTGGCCTCTTAACCAGCTTCTCCATGTCAAAGCGCATTTGTAAATCACCAATGTTGAGACCAATCTGACCCTTCTTGACATCAATTATAGCTCCAGCAGTAGCTAAGAATGATCTTCCCAGAATAAGAGGGTCCTTGGGTTCCTCCTCATACTTTAACACCACAAAATCAGTAGGTATCAGGCACTCACCAATCTTAATTGGAACATCTTCAAGAACACCATCTGGAATACGAACGGACCGGTCAGCAAGGATGAGAGTGAGCTTAGTAGGCTGGAAGTCTGTCATTCCCAGGCTGAGTGCTACTGATCTTGGCATGAGGTTGACACTAGAACCAAGATCACACAAAGATCTAGCAAATCTATCAGTGAAGATAGTGCAATCAAGAACAAAGCTCCCTGGATCAGGAAGTTTCTCTGGGACCTTGTTCTGAATGATGGCACTAACTTGGGCTGATATCATCATAACTCCTTGCTCAGCATTAAAATCCTTGGTTACCATCCTCTTGACATACCTCCTAAGCATTGGAGAAGTCTTAACAGCATCAACCAAAGGCAACTCAAGAATAAGCTTATCCATCATGGCTTTGCACTTGGCATCATCTAGCTCTTGTTTAGACTTCCTTGGATTCTTGGGGAATGGAACCTTAGGTGTGTAAACTCTTTCTGCAACTGGAGTAGAAGATTTCACAGTCACAGTTTCTGTCCGTAGTTGGCGTCGATCGATGCCACCTGGTTGGTGTCGATCGATGCTTCGTTCTGGGATTTTGTCCGAAACTTCGCATAGTTTGGGTGTCGACCGATGCCCATGTGTGTCGGTCGATACTTGCTCGGCAGAATCATCCTCTTCGTCGTTTATATTAATCAACTCTTGTAGATCATCAATTTGATTCTTCTGGGGTATAGGATGGAGTTGTTTGCCACTTCTCAAAGTTACTGCATTGCAAAAATGTTTAGGATTTGATTCAGTTTTTGAAGGGAGATAACCTTCTTGCCTTTTTGCAGACCCAGCAGTCTGCGCAACCTGGCTTTCCAGCTTCTTTACATGGATGTTCAAAGCTTTAAACTTCCCATTAAGATCCGTGTAGACATTATCCAGCTTCCCATTGAAAGTCACTGTCATTTGCTCTTGGCCTTGCAAAAGCTGCTCAAGCATAGCTTCCATCTTACTAGTTTCAGCTGACTTAGGAGGTGGAGTGATATGAGTTGTTGCCATAGGTCCTTGTGAATCCACATTTTGTTGCTTTCTGATATTCAGGTTTGGGTGTGAAACCAGAGAGTTGCCCTGAAAGTTACTACGCTGGTTGTTTCTTGTAAGGCCTACTACCTTGCTGATTTCCAAACCTACCCCTGATTCCCATAGACATAGTTCACCTCCTCTTCCTCATGATTTCCTTGATCAGATTCTGGCTCATATGTCTCAACTTCAGCAGCAAAATGAACAAATTTCTTACCCACAAGGAGATTATGCACAGAATCCAGCTTAGCATTAACAGAAGCTAACTGGTGTGAGTCATATCCTCCTTGTAATCTATTCCTTTCAGCATCTGCTCTCTTAGTACTATTGCTAGCAGCTAAGTTCTCAATCAACAATTCAGCATCTTCTGGCATTCTTGTCTTGAAATTTCCATGACTTGCAGCATCTAAAGCCAACAGATACTCCCAGTCACACCCTCTGAAAAAGATACTTAGCAATTGAACCCTGGAGAAACCATGGTGTGGAGAGTCCCTTTGGTAAGCCTTGAATCTCATCCAAGCTGCTTTGAAAGCTTCATGGTTAAAAACCGTAAAAACCATGATATATCAATTTCGTTCGATCAAAAACTCCGAATCTCGACTCCAATCTTCTCCAATCCGCTCCATGCATATCCAGAAGCCAAACGCAGCCAAAGCAGCGACAAAATACCATAGAGAACTCAAAGAAACAACCACATAAGCACCAAATCACATAAAAACTAGAGATCTTAGCTTAGATAAGCCATGGTCATGCACTCACCTCTTTACTGGAAGATTCAGACCAAAAGCAATGAATCCAACCTTCCTAGCAAGCTTCTAGATCCTTCCTAGCTTCCAATCTCTCAAGAACAGCCAAGAATCTCACCAAAAGTCACCAAAAAGCTCAAGAACACACTTTTTCCTCCTTTTCTCTCAAAAACAACAAGGCGGCGACAAAAGAACTTCCCAAAACCCTTCTGGTCGACAAAACCCTTAAATATCTCGGTTTAATGGTTTTCCCTAAACCAAACCGGTCCAAATCGATAATTAAATCGAACCGGTCGAACCAGAAACAATCAGTGTCGATCGACACCTCATGTGGTGTCGATCGACACCCTCACCAAAATACCAAAAAAAAATGGTTCGCGGGTGTTACAATCTCCCCCACCAATCTAGATTCGTCCTCGAATCTCGAACAACCATCAGCCAAGGACTCCCGTGCAACCGTCTCCACGGCCCGCACTCCTCTCACCGATCTACAGAAGGTCACCTCTAGGCGATAGATTCACGCTCTAGGCGTCATTTGCTCTCGACTTTTTGGACTTTCCTTTACTCATAGGCCTAAAATTTTGTGTTTTTATTGGCTCCTCATCGGGCCTAGACCCGCATGCCATAATGTATAAGGAAAATCAAAACTCGTCTCTCGGGTTGCCACCCTACAGCGCGCCCCCCGGATCGTCATCCAAAGTCGATATACCAACCATATTCCCAAGCCACAAAGTCTCTGAATATGGCAGTACTAGGAGAACCTAAGTCCTCCAAGAGTCGCGAGCAAACAATTCTGAACACGTCTGAGTCCTATCCCTATCCAGGTTTCCTCCCCGTGGCTCGTGTAAAACATCACAATGTCCTACCCACCAGATATCCCCTCACTGGAATACCTCTTGACCACACAAGGATCATATACCTGCCACAAGGGCCGCTACAAAGGCCAAACAAAATGTCCTAAACAGGACCGCCACCAAGGCCAAACAAATATCCTCAACAGGACCGCCACCAAGGCCACTCATCCCGAAGGACCGTCACAAAGATCACCTGTCCTGAAGGACCGCCACTAAGGCCACTCGTCCCGAAGGACCGCCACCAAGGCCACTTGTCCCGAAGGACCGTCACCAAGGCCACTTGTCCTGAAGGACCGTCACAAAGATCATACATCCCAAAGGATCGCCTCAACAGGCACATTGGCTGAACAGCCCGCCACAAAGGCCACACAATTGGCTAAACAGCCCGCCACAAAGGCCACACAATTGGTTAAACAGCCCGCCACAAACGCCACAAAATGTCTCAAAAGACCGCCACACATGGCACACTGACTCAAAATTCCGCCACGAAGGCCACACAAGCCCCTCCAAGGCTCACAACCGCTAAAAATGGACAAATTCTAACTCCCATAAAACTTTCCATTTTTAGACTTTCCACTTCTGGAAACTTTCCATAATTAGAAACTTTTATTTCAGGAAACTCTCCTCCAAAAACCCTGCCTCATGGAAACTTCGTACCCGAGCACCACCTCATCTTGTTACTGAGTCGCACAACCAACCACCCCAAGCGACCGAGTAACAAGAGAGATGGGCTGAAATACTCCATTCTCGCTCCAACCACGGATTATGGGACCAGGCTAGACAAGTTCAAGTCGCGGCTTACTTCTCATACCACTTTTTAAACCTTGCTTTCATCCTCGCCTTAGACTCCCAAGTCTGCTCCTCAACACCATCACAGTCCCAAAGGACTTTCATCAAAGGAACCTTCTTTTTCCAAAGTTCCTTAATCCTCCTCTCGAGAACCCTCACTGGTCTCGCCTCAAAAGTCATGGTAGGCTGAAGATCTTCAGGAATCTTAGCCAACAACTGATCATCCTCGCGGATACACCTCCACAACATAGACACATGGAAAACCTTGTGGAATGCACGCATAACCTCAGGTAACTCCAGTCTATATGCCACTGGTCCAACTCGCTCAATCACTCTGAACGGACCCATATACCTCGGACTCAACTTAGTCTCAGTCAATGACCTGTTCGGACCCCGCTGTCTCCCACCTGAAACTCAACTTCTTTCCTCTTCTTATCAGCATAACTCCTTTGCCTATCCTGGACTTCCTTCATGTTCAGCTTGAGAACCCGAATCTTCTCTGAGGTCTCCTGAACAAAACTAGCACCATATATGCTCCTCTCCCCCCCCACCTGAGTCCAACACAATGGTGTACGACACGGCCTCCCATACAAAGCCTCATAAGGAGCCATCCCAATACTTGCCTGATAACTGTTGTTATAGGCAAACTCTGCCAAACACAGGTGGTCCACCCAATGGCCACCCCAATCCAACACACACATCCTCAGCAAATCCTCCAACGTCTGGATCGTCCTCTCTGACTGTCCATCTATCTGTGGATGATAAGTTGTACTCATATGCACCTTAGTACCCATCTCTGCCTGGAATGCCCTCTAGAACACCGAAGTGAACTTAGGATCCCTATCAGACACAATACTCGCTGGCACCCCATGCAACCTGACTATCTCCTTCACAAATTTATTAGCTAAGACCACTGCTCCATCAGTCTTCTTGATAGTCAGAAAATGTGCTGACTTAGTCAACCGGTCCACAATGACCCAAATAGCATCAAAAGTCCGAGACACTGGCAATCCTACCATGAAATCCATCGTGATCATATCCCACTTCCACTCTGGAATGGGAAGACTCTTCAACAACCCGCCCGGAACCTCATGCTCAGCCTTCACTAGCTGAAACACATCGCACCTCGAGACCCAACTAGTCACATCCTTCTTCATCCCGACCCAGTGATAGTACCTCTTGAGGTATTGGTACATCTTAGTCGCTCCTGGATGAATAGAAAACTTGCTCGAATGAGCCTCACTTAGGATCTCCTGCTTCAACTCCTCATCCTTGGGCACACAAATCCGCCCATGCGCCAAAATAGTACCATTAGCTGAAACCTGATACTCCGTATCCACAGCCTTAGAGGCATTCACCAGCCCCAAATCCTTCTCCTGACCCAACTGCACTCTACTCAGAAGGTCTGCTCTATCCGCCGCCTCCAAACCCAACGGCTCCTGAGAAATAGCACACAAACTCAACGCACTAATCTCTCCTACCAGAGTCTCCATCTCCTGCTCCTGAGCCGAAGCTACCCTCTTCCGACTCAGTGCATCTGCAACCAAGTTAGCCTTACCAGGGTGATAAGCTATCTCCAGACCATAGTCCGCCACAAGCTCCACCCACTGCCTCTGCCTCAAGTTCAACTCAGGCTGAGTGAATATATACTTCAGGCTATTATGATCTGTAAACACATGTACTTTTGCACCATAAAGATAGGATCTCCAAATCTTTAGGGCAAAAACTACAGCAGCCATCTCCAAATCATGAGTAGGATAGTTGTCCTCATGCTTCCGCAACTGCCGCGAAGCATAGGCAATCACCTTCCCATGCTGCATCAGCACACACCCCAAACAAACTCTAGATGCATCAGTATAAACCACATAGGGTTCTCCCTGCTCTGACAAAGCCAACACTGGCGTAGTAGTCAACATCTCTTTCAGGCTCGCAAGGCATTCTTCACACTCTTGTGACCAGACAAAAGGAACATCCTTCCCAGTCAACTTAGTCATAGGACGTGCTCTGCTCGCAATGCCCTGCACAAATCTTCTGTAATATCCTGCCAACCCCAGAAAACTCCTGATCTCTGTGGCATTCTGCGGTCTAGGCCAATCTCTGATAGTCTGAATCTTCTGCAGGTCAATTGGTGATAGCTTGTCCTGTGGGAAGGTTGTTAAAGGGTGGGGACCAGGGTTTGAGGAACGCCTGGCGCACCAATAACCTACTGTGGATTTGGATGAATAGTTCCATTTACCCAGTGAGGGGTTAGGATCGATGCCCTACAAGGCCAGCTTGGGGTCCGTTTGGGCGGTTAGCGGGCTAGCAGTGAGGCTAGCGGGGTCCACGGGACGGGTTGTTACAATCAAAATCGATTTTTATGTAACAACCCGTCCCGTAGACCCCACTAGGCCCCCACTAGCTGCCCCAACGGACCGTCAGTGGACCCCGCTAGCCCCCGCTAACCGTCCCAACGGATCCCAAGCTGGCCCTGCAGGGCATCGATCCTAACCCATCACTGTGGATATCCCAATCCACCACTAGGTTATTGGTGCGCCAGGCGTTCTTTGAACCCTGGTCCCCACCCTTTAACAACCTTCCCACAGGACAAGCTGTCACAAATTGATCTGGATTCGAGGAACGCTGGCGCACCAATAACCTACTGTGGATTTGGATGAATAGTTCCATTTGCCAAGGTGAGGGGTTAGGATTGATGCCCTGTAGGGCCAGCTTGGGGTCCGTTGGGATGGCTAGCGGGGGGCTAGCAGGTTCCACGAGGTCCGTTGGGGCAGCTAGCGGGGGGCTAGTGGGGTCCACGGGACGGGTTGTCACAACTAGTTTAATCTATTCTATTAAAGCTGAAGTACTTATGGACCAACTTTTGGACCATGACTTTGTTATGGTAGTTTTTAAATAAAAAGGTTAGTAATCTAATTATTTTATGAAAAATTCTTAGGTTCACTCCTAGGGGGAACCTTCTTGTTCACTCCTAGGGTGAACCTTCTTGTTCACTTCTTCCTAATCAACCAATCAGAATCTTGTATACATTACCTTGTTTAAAAAAAGAATCAAACTTAAATTAAAAAACAATGCATATTAAGGAAACAAATTCTGTATAATTTTTTTTAAGGAAAGTTAAATATTGACCTTGTTTAGATTTTACAATTAGAATGAAATAATTTATCGGTTTGGGTTTACAAATAAGATGATTAGGGTTTAGATTTTACAATTCAAACAAAATTATATGTCAGTTTGGATTTAAAAATGAAGTGGTTAGGGTTTAGATTTTACAATTAAAATGAAATTATATGTCGGTTTGGGTTTACAAATGAAGTGGTTAGGGTTTAGATTTTACAATTAAAACGAAATTATATGTCGGTTTGGGTTTACAAATGAGATGGTTAGGGTTTAGATTTTACAATTAGAACGAAATTATATGTCGGTTTGGGTTTACAAATGAGATGGTTAGGGTTTTGATTTTATAATTAGTTTTAAAATATATGTCGGTTTGGGTTTACAAATGAGATATTAACGGTTTAGATTTTACAATTAGAATAAAATTATATATCGGTTTGGGTTTATAAATAAGCGGTTTAAGTTTTTAATTTTATAATAATATATACAGATTTTGTTTCCTTATTTTATAAGAAGGTGGATAAATAGGTTCTTAAATATATTACAACATGTCAGATTCTCATTGGCTAAAATAAGGAGAAGTGAACCCAAGAATTGTCCTTATTTTATTCATTTGTCGTATGAATATAAATGTCATTTTAATGTATCAGAAAAATAAAAGTGTGGGTCATTTCAACCTGGTAATCTAACCCGATTTCAAGTTCTAATCTCAGTCGTTCATTACAAAAGTTTGTTAGATCTTGATCGTTAATAATCTATATTGTTAATTTAATCAACCAAAATCTTGCATAAATCTTAATAATTTAATTAAGGAAAACATATACATCAGAATTAAACAAGGAAAACGTTTAATTACATAATAAATCAAATCTAAATTTCAGGTTCTTTATAAATATTTTACAAGAAAACCTATAAAAAAAAACAAGAAAAGGAAATTAAAATTAATATTTGTGCATATTTTTCCTCACAATTTTAAGAACAAATAAATAAATTCAGTTTAATTTTAAAAATAATTAACTAATTACAATTTAAAATAATAATTACATTACTTTAAAAGGTATTTTAAAATAGTAAAGTATTCATTATATTAATAATATAAAGTTAATTAATATATAAGATATGTGAAATTAATAAAAATCAATTTAAATTTATTTTAATGGATATATAAAATATATATAAAATCAAATTATTTGTAGATACTCTCTAAAACACAAGATATGCAAGAAATATCTTTAAAAATTTCTTCTTTAACTAATATATTTTGTAACCATAAATATAAATAATATAATATGAAAATAAACTATTTTATGGACTACATTTGTTGTTTATGAAAAAATATTAAAAAAACAAACATTTAAAAAAAACAAAATAAAAATGAAGCAAAGAAATTTCAATTTATATATGTATTTATAAATAGTAATTACCCTAAAGTAAATATTTAAAACTCTAAAATTTAATAATTACAATTGGTTGACTATATTGTATTACTATTTATTTATGCAAAACTGAATATTAATAAGTAGCTTTTTAAATTATTTACTATGAACAAATCTTCTTTTGCTGAAGGAAATAAACTCTATGTCAAAAAATGTGAGAAAAGCACAAAATTTAGTTAAGTTCTTACCCAAAAGTTTTGGACGGTAAAAAATTATCTAATAGTTAATTATTTAAGAGATAACATTTATGGGACATTAAAAAATTTACGGGTTGGGACGAGATGAAACAGTATGGAACAGGAGAAGATGGGATGAGGTATCTTTGTCATTCTAAAATAGTTATGTGTAGGTTATATACGTGCAATAGTCCGAACTAAAACCAAATTAAAATCTGATATTTGGATTTAACACCTTTAAGCATACTGCTATTGCTTAAAAACTGCAAAACGATGATTGTATATTTGTTATCGTACAAAGGATTAACGATGTCTAAACAATGTACTTATCTAAATATGTTTTAACATTTACCATGTACGTAAACAAACCAAATATACTACTCAACACTTTTAAAAATTTTGAAATTATTAAAAACACATAAACCAAAACATTTTATGCATTCAAAATATACATAAAATAATTACAACATGTGTCATCCTGTGATGTAGTACGGTGAAATGACCGCACTCGGATTTCCAGTCATTGCACAGGACACACCGGAAACAATCCCACTGAAATCCCATAATTCTTGCGAGGCAACCGGCATAGGAATCGCTCCTTACAAACACTTCCACAAAACACAACAATCACACATTCTTAGACTCCAATCACCCGGCATCATACTCCTTCAACGTCTGATCGAACAAGACACTTGACTTTACCTTCGGAGCAAGCTTTGCTATCCTTTAAATAATCCACCACAGCTCATCTTCACGATGACAATAATTTTAATAACCGATCCTAATGTTCAGTCCAATAAACAAATCAACGCAACCAAGACAAAACGATCCTCTTCACGTGACCATCTATTCCGCTACGCTTTATGGACTAAAATAAAAACACATGATCCTTTGGTTTAATTGGTCAAGACTCTGGTTCAATAATCAGCCCAGCATACGACATCATCAACTCATTCGTGACCATCAACCTCACAAGTCAACGACTCACATAACACAACAACATACACGAGAGTTAAGGGGTAGCCGATACCTTCTCAACAACACTGGTTTGCCCTCCGGTGAAGACGTGACACGCGAAGACACAGGTTGTTCACAACGAGAGTCTCGTGGTTCACAAACGGCGGCAACCAACACGAACAACATAACATGGCTCGATCGCTCTCTTCCTCTCACGCCAACATAACATGGCTCTTACTCTAACACCAAACCGAACTCATCCCCACTGTTCCTCATACCACCACCGAGCTTCTCTCTCCCCTCTCATCCCTCTGGTGGCAACGACCAGCGTAATAAACCAATTCAAATTAAATTGGCTTCACTCCGATTCCCTATATAAACTCCAATCTTTTATTTTATCTGCACACGGGCTTTACACATGCGGTATCACCTAGTATTGTATTAAAAACAAAAAAGATAGGTTAGGCCGTTTCATAAAATAAAATAAAATCTTTGATTACTATAAAATAATCAATGTCAAAATAGTTAGAATGAAATTAATATTATAAAGAACTTTAACAACCAAGAATAAATGCACCATGTATGATAGTAGTTCCAACTTTTGTTTATTCAACATGATTAATGTACATAATATATTTTTCTATTTCAACACCTTCATTTTATTCAACTATTCAATTAATGATTCAACACATCCATTGTACATAGTTTAAGTGTCTTACCATAAACTTATATGTTCACTTTTACTATAAATTGTAACACAAAGTGAACTTATTATTCATCAATCAATTCTTATTTTCTCTACTTCCTACAAAGAAAAAAAAATAAAAAGAGATGAAGTTCTTGGTTTCATTGGTTATGTGCTCTCTTCTCTTGAACGGTTTCGCTTCTGCTCAAACTCTCATTCAAGATTCTTGCAAGAAAGCAGCCGCAAAAGACCCGCAAATGAAATATGATTTCTGCGTCAATTCTCTTACACAAGATCCACAAAGCAAAACTGCGACCACCCTCGAAGGTTTGGTCCTAGCGTCGACAAAGAACGCTGCGGTGAAAACTATGAAAGTTAAAGGAATCGTCGAACAGATCCTCAAGGGCAAGAGATATGGAGGTATTGAAGCAGGGCTACGCGATTGCGCTGAGTTTTATGACGACGCTAATGATAATTTAAATACTGCTTTAGCAAGCGTTAAATCGCACGATTATGAAACCGCTAACGTGGATTTTAGTGCTGCTTTGGATGTACCAGTCAATTGCGAGGATGGTATCAAGGAAGAAAAGAAACAGAAGTCTCCCATTACTAACGAGAACAATATTTTGTTTCAGAAGATTTTGATTCCTTTGGCTTTTACTGCTATGTTGTGATGAATTTGTCATAGTGTTTCACTAATAAAACATCGACTAATGTTTTACCATGTAAGGTTGATAGCAAAAAGACTTTATCTTAATTTAAATAAAATTTCGCTTTACATGTCTGGGTTTTTTTTGCCGGCAACATTGACTAATTGATTTTTCTTTTTGGTAATACTTTGACATAATGATTTTATAAAGTAGAAAAAAAAACTATTTTCTTGAAATTTAAACTTAACTCGAGATTTTACTTATGTAAAAAAATATTTAAACATATTATATGATCTTAATTAATATATTGAAAAAGGCTGCACAATTATATGTCATTCAATTCATTAATTTTTATTTCATTATTAATTTAAAGTAACAAGTGAAATTACTATACTGATTTGTTAATTATAAACCAGGTTTAGTTAAAATTTTCTTTATTAATATGTTTCTTATAATACTTTCAACAATAACAAATAATCTATATCTATAAAGTTGGCTTTTTTATTCTCATTTTGCCACCTAAGCATCCAGCTAAACAACATTTTTTTTAACTTTAAAATAAACTTCAAATATTTGTTAAGTGCACATTTATGTTAATTATAATTAATATAAAGTTTAAATAAATAAAATATCAATTCTGTAAAATAAATAAAACGTTAAAATAAGAAAACAATACTATAATTTTTTTATTAGTGGTATTAATATAATTCAACTTTTATTTTAAATTGGTCATAGTTAAAATTTTAAATGTGTTAATGAATTTTAGAATGGAAGTAAATTTTAAATTCATGGTAGAATAAAACAAACAAATTTTAATTGTGATTATAAAATTTGAAACAGGAAAAATAAAATTGAAATTGAAATATTAGATTATAACATGATCTTAGAAAAAACAAATTTGATATTTTACAAATTGAATCAAATGCTTTTAATCCAAAATTTGAATATTGAAAGATAATAATGAACGGGAAAATAGTTATAATATGTCTTGAAAATTAATTTACAGCCTAATGTGTGTTATATGTGAGTCAATAGAAGGTGAAGAGAAAGTATATTTCGAAAGGCAAATAATGCTGAAAAAATTGTAGTTAAAAATGTTTGAAAATAAATTACTAAAACTTGAAAAGATAATAATGCACATGACTAAATTAAAATCTTTGACATCTCATTCATTGTATGAAAAATGAGTTTGTAGAAAAAATACATTATATATATTATTAAATAGATTATTAGATTCCAAGTCGGGCTTAACCGCTTGGTACGCTGCACTTGCTTTGATGGGTAAAGTAAGGTCTGTAAAGATGTTATAATTATATGATATTATATATGTACCTTTACACTAAGTAATGTTCATGAGATTCGGTATATTCATAATTTATACAATAGTGTTATGTTAGTATCAAAATTAAACCATTTAAAGAATGTTTTCATGGGTTATGAATAAGAAAGAAACTCTCTTAAATTTAAAAGATCATGAGGTAGTCATCAACGCCGTTTATTCTTTCTTTAAATTTGTAAGATGATTTTAATTACCACGTAATATATATCAGATTATTTATTTGATAATGAAACATTATCGTCAACAATATATATGTTGTATATCACTTGGTAAAGTAAGTTTAGTGTTATATAGATTCATACTAAAAATATTGAATGATTGTAGATTCATACTCGCTTCCTGGCTTGTGCTCGGGTTCTCAGCATCCCCCTCCGCAGCCGCACTTCAACACTCTCCGCGGGTCCGATGATCTCACTCACAAGCCTGGTCCGTTTCTCACTTCCTTGACCATGCTCTAGCCGTACAATCTCTTTCCTCAGCCTTCCTTCCTTGGCTAACTTCTCCACCAATTCCATCATCGAGTCCCTCAGTAGACAACTTGCTTCCTCTACTTCCTCACAACTTGGTTCTTGGTAAGGGTTTTTCTCCGGGTCTCCTCTTGGTTCATTTCCGGTGATCTCTTGTTCCTCTTCGGGTTCACTCCTGAGTTCGATTGATTCACCTTCCGCGTTCTGGTTCTCCTCTTGTTCTTGACCCGCTCTCGGTTCAGTGTCGGCCATTGGCACAGAGACATTCTTGGGTTCCGCCTCAGCCTCACTCTCATGTTCGCGCATTGGCTCCGTCTCTCCTAGTCTCAACCGCCACATCAAGGCTTCATTGTTGATCTCCACCTCAAGCAACATTGGATCCCACTAGCCCATTCTGCTAGCCGCATCTCTTTGGTTCTCTAACTCTTGTTCCTCTACACTCTAACTTTGCCCACTACGAGTTTGGCTTGCCCTTATCACTGGGTCAGCTACCATCTCTCTTTAATCTGGTACTGATACTGGTACCGCCACTAGCTTGGGTCGAGTTCCCTCTCTAGCCGCTTCCCTTCGCCTCCTTTTTGTTTCGACAATGAGGGATGGTACACCCTCCTCGTCGCTGGACAACATCTCAACCACCTCCAAGTACTCCTCCTGATCATCAACACTCCAGTTAAGGTTCCCATCACCCTCAACTCCATTTACTCCAGCACTTGCCTCAGTGCCCTCATTGTGCTCAGGTCCACCGTTGGTTTCAACCCCAACCAACTCCTCATTGTCTATCTCTCTCATTATCTCCGCCAACATATCCATGATTCAAATTCTCATCCCTTCTCTTTCGTCCTCCGGTACTGAATCCGGAATTGTCACGGTCAACCCCCCTCCGTCTATGGTGATCTGAATCTGAATTGGTACCTCAGTCCATACTGCAGCTGCTTGGTCATCCCAACTATTATTGACATCCTCGTCATCTCCCAAGCACTCGGAAGGATCAGTCTCAACAGATTGGTTCACTTCCTCCCCATTCTTCACACCCATATTTTCGGTAGGATCGGACCTAAAACGTTGGTCCACTTTTTCCTCATAACCATCCAGCAACCCATCGAGGCTCCAATTGTCGGGGTCGATGGTCGCATGGGTACTCTCCGACTAACTATTATGATGGCTTGGCTCCTCCTGCCCTGGACTCTGTCCCCTTGAACCGCTGCCACCTCTCATGCCACCTGAAGACATCTGCACCCCAACAAGAAGACTGCTAATAAGTCTAGGGTTTCTCTCAAGCTAAACAAACAACAGGAGCAAGGAAAAACCGGTTTCTAAATGTTGTGTGCAACTCATTTACTCGATAAAACGTTTGAAAAGCCCAAGTGTACATGAGTTTCTCAACCCGCTCTAATACCACCGTTGTAATGCCCCCAAACCGTCCTACCGGCCGGACAAACCGCAAACCGGCTTGGAGACGCCACAGAGAGGAAAACTGCCCATGATCCGGCCGAGGTTCCACCAATGAATTAGGTTCCCTATCCAGTCCACTGGCAGCCACCTACCTGCTACATACGCATCTCAGGTTTTGCAAACTTTGAGACACACGCGGCGTTGTGCTGGTCCAGACTAGACCGTACTATTTACACTTGTCTGATTGTATATAAGAAAATAATTTGATTTAATAGATCATACAAGTTTACAAATGAATCACACACAAAAATCTCAAGTAAAACAGTTGGATCCATTCGAATAAAATCACATGGTAGTAAATGTAAAATTTGCAACACAACATGAAAACACCCTATCCGGTTCCTTAAGTCCAACTCTACCCACTTACTTTTCCTGCAAGAAAAGTATTGGAGGAGGAGGGGAGAGTAATCTAAGATTACTCAGTGAGTTGGGCAACCTCTAACATGCTAACACCACTAACATGCTAACTCACTAACATGCTAACTCAACCCAAACAACTACCCCAAGCAACCCAACACTCAGTACACAACAAGCAATCAGCAAGCAAACAAGCAAGTCTAGTAAACAACTAGATTCTAAACTCATCTAGACTTTTGTTCTAACTTGGCATCCACGCCACTTCACCCGCAATCACTGCCGGGTGGAACATGCCACCCTAGACTTCCCATAATCTGGCCTTCACGCCAAGACTAGCACAACACACAACCAATCAACCCAGGGAACAAATTCAACCTAGGGAGACACTCCACAATCCTAGGGCCCTTCGATCCTCTGTTCCATCCCCATCACACACCTTCGCGTTGTTACCCCCAAGTAAACAACCAGACACACAAGCCGCATCGTGATGCGGTTCGGGCTAATGGCTAGCTAGACACCGAATACTATCTTGCCATGAGATCGCTCTGGATTAGCCCATCGGACAATCTCAACACATGATGGGAACAAAGATCGAACTCTAGCTACGAACCGAGACCAATAACTCGAGTACTAGCTAGGATATGCACTTAACTCTAAGACCTTGATGTTCATATATTTTACCTTATTTTCCCTTAGTTTATTTACATCTTTTGCATGATTTTCTATCTATTTTAGCAATTATTGTATAGCTTTAGAACTGTTTATGCATTAGAGTATATTTGCATTGCATTTGCATAGTTTCTTGCATAAACAGGTGATTTTGGATTATAAGTAGCATGGAAGGAATGCTGATGAGTATTGGAGCTATCAAGTGAAGAAAACAAGGGAGCTAGAGCTGAAGAATCAAGGTCTGGAAGTCCACTCGACTGCCTAGTCGACCAGACACCCGACCGTGTGCGGAGAAGGACTCGACCGGCTGGAAGAAGTAGAAGAAGAGGATCTTAAGGATGGATTAGGCTGGATTAGGGTTATGGTTGTTTAGATTGGTCAAGCTTGATTGTTTATAGATCTATTTTAGATTAGATGTGCTCTATGTTGTTCTTATACTGAGAGGGTAAGGATAGATCTTAAGCTTCTTAGCATCATACCAATGTCTAAGTTGCTAGATACGGCTAATGGTAGAGATTATCATGAAGCATGCTAAGAGATTAGATGTTTAAAGTAATTTTTGACATTGATGATCTGGTTGTTTATTTCCTGCTTTTATATGTTCTTAGCCAGTGAGAACTAGGTTTAGGAGTATCTAAGCTTGATTGTTATTGCCGTGAGAATGGATTAGCAAGTATTAAAAGATCATTGTCTAGAGTTAGCTCAGGTTTGATTGAGGTTTGTTGACCAGTTTAGATAACCATAGTTCAAGTCCAGCCAATGAATCCATCCTTAGGACCTTCTTTGTCTATTGATTTCCATGTTTGAGTACTGTTAAACGCTTGCTGTTTGATTTGCTTTCATTTTGCTCTGTTGTGATTGTTGTCTCTGTTTCTGTTCTGAGTATTCAACCCACTCGACCTAGTACCCGATCGAGCATCCGATCGAGTGCTTGCTCGAGCACCATCCAGTGTTCTTGTTTATGTCATGCATCTTACTTGTTTCATCATTCCTGTTTCATTCTAGTTTCATTCCTGTTGCATTCATTTCGTTTCTGTTTGATCCTGTTTCATGTATTGTTTTGCATTTGTTTAGTACTTGTTCTTGTTTAGTTTCATTACTGCTTTGATCATTCTGTTTACTTTGCATTTAGTATCTTGTCTTAGTAGTTTTACATTATGCATTTCATTATTGTCATTAGGTTGCTAGTTAAAAACCATCATCATATTTGGCTTAACTTAGATAAGTGTTCACATCCTGATTGCTTGCATCACACTCATTATCGTTTGACATCCTTTATGCTACAACTACATAAGGGTAATTGAAACACCTTGCCATTCATCATCTCTATCTTCATCCATATCATTCATTCACCACACACAAAAGTCCATGTTTCAGACCTTCACTCAAAGAATTAAGCACAAACAAAACACCCAAAGCAAGAAAGAAAACAAGCACACAAGCAAGCAATCAAGCAAGCAACAAGCACATCACACAATCACACAAACTTAAGAAGCAAAGAACACTCATGCAACTTAAGCTAACTACTCATGCATGCAACCCTAACATGCACCCAACCCCAAATTAATTTTTGGTTAAGTTCTCCATATTTTAATTTATTAATTCCTTCCATTTTTACATGTGCATGCGGCTCTTTCCTTCCTGGAGATTCTCGCATGACTTACAAAAAAATATTTCACTATGAACTGATCTTCCATGGGAATATTTCTCTCAAGTTTTGCGGCCCTCATGCGGCTCTTTCCATCCTAGAGATTCTCGCATGGCCTCACCAAAACAGCTCATCCCGTACACTGGTCTCACATCTAACTTCGTGAGGAACCACACTCAATTTTGGGGCCCTCATGCGGCTTTTATCGTCCTGTATATTCTCGCATGGCCTCACCAAAATTCACCCCTCTCATGAAAACCCAGTCTACAAGGGATTAACCACCTCAACCACTCATGAAAATTTAAAATAATTAAATTTTAATTATGCATGACCCTTTCTTAACCCCAAAATTAAGTAAGATAAATCTTACTAATTTTTCCATCGATCCTCTTGATCGAGAAAAATTCTAAATTGAACATGCAAAATATTTCACACTTGCAGTCGATTTATAAAAAATTATTTCCACCTTCAAAAATTCCCAACACCCCAAAAATTAAGCAGCCAAGGCATTTCACACTTGCAACTAATTTTTAATAATATCATTCTTCCCCAAGAATGCATAAAACCCTTCAAATCTAGCATGCAAAACATTTCACACTTGCAACTAGTTGAGAAAAATGCAATTCTACCCCAAGAATGCATAACACCCCAAAAAAAACCCTCTTGTCTACATGCAATCATCTATATCTACATGCAACAAGGAAAAAAAAACTACCCAACAAGGCCGATGCAAGAGCTAGAGAGCTAATGCACCTCCTTAAGCAAGATTCCCAAGTTGCTCTCAACAAAATCACACTCACAACTCACAACCAACCAAAGCTTCAACACAACAAGCCTCAACTCACCACACAAACAAGGCCTCAACTCACAACACAAACAAGGCCTCAACTCACCTTAGCTTTGTAGATCTTGGCCGATTGGGATTTCACCACACCACGCCGATCTGACAACACCTCCGCTTGCTCTTTAGCTTCAACCTTCCTCTAGATCTCCTTCTTCTTCCTTCTCTTTGGTCAAAAATCAAGAGATTTTCTCTTCACAAGAGTGAGAGAAAAATTTGGTAGAGTTTGGGTGTAGAGAGAGTTTTTGTGTCGAAAATGAGAGAAATGGGGCTATTTATAAGCCCTCTCACTGGGCAGGTGGCGATTTCGGCTTGACAAATGGCAAGAATTCTGCATGTAAATACTCCCATTCTCACTCACTCACGCGTGTAACTCAAGCGCTGGCGAGAACCACTTAGTCGCGTGACACGTGGCGTTGCGCTCCCATGCAGAGAGACCTTTCCACTTCCTTGACCATCTGAGTCTCTCTTGCGTCCCAAGCTCCCGCGCTTGTCCGCAAAAATTTGAATTGTACATCCACGACTTATCTCCTCGTCAATCTCCGGTCCTTCTGACCGTGACTTTCGCTTCTCTCGTCTGTCTCCGGACCTCTTGTCCATGACTTTGGAATTTCTTGTCCGTCTCCAGACCTCTCGTTTGTGACATTGCGGTACTTTGACCGTTCGGCTAGTACGTGGCCATTCCGTTCCCATGGTCCTTCTACGTCCCCTAGACCCTTTTTCATGGCCATATTCTTCTTAGACCATCTTTTGGACTTCCACCATCGTCCTCGACCATCCTTTGTCCAATTCACCGGATGTCCTAACGGTTCATGTCCGTTCGTTGGTCTTGGGCCATTCCGAGACTTGGTAACCTCTTTCGCAAGTCACTCGTTTGTTCTTCGAGATTTTCTTTCCTCTGTCTTTCCGAGGTATCTCCATGTCCCTCGGACACGTCTTCTCCGTCCGGGTCCGTACTTCTTGATACGGGTCATTACATCGTCACTACGCGAACAGTACCATCCTATTCCTGCATAAATATCACTATCCATCCAAGATCCATCAATGAAACATCTATATCCCGAGGAAAACATGTTGTGTGAGGGGATAATGGGAGGTCGCTGTACTTTGTGGTGAAGTTTCAATTGAGCTGATCTCAAAACCGTTTCCTCACTTTTAGCTAGTTGTAAGACATCTCTTGGATCTTTATCCAAACCCTCAAAAACTTTTTCATTCTGAGCTTTCCAAATATACAATAACAGCCATGGAAACTCGAGACATTTGCAGCTTTTGGTGTTCGCCAGAAAAGGTAGTCCACGTTCTCATAGAGCGACTCCGATGGGACCACGCCTGGAGCCGTTGGGACCTGAGATAAGGCCCATGTGATACTAAGATTTTTAGGTCTCTAGCAGGTCTCAATTACCCTAATTCAGTTGTAGTACATAAGGTCTCAATCCAAATGAGAACTTTGCTAATCACTCAAGATGAAATCAAGAGAACAAAAGTCAAGCCAGTTCAAAGAGAGTTTTTGTCTAACAACCTAGAGTGAACAAGATGCAATAGCAAAACAAGTTGTAGAAGAAGAAGCTAAACTGCAATAACAGAAGAGGACATAAGCAAGCTAAACATGTAGAGACTAGAGAGCAAGGTATTGCAGCAGAAATAAAGAACCCGCTTAAAATCAGAAACAATCAAATTGATAAAGGTCATAAGGATGGTGTTATTGATGTCGGTGGACCCTCTTAGTCTACAGATTGTTTAACAAACCTCAAACAAGCTATCTCTAGACAATTAACTTCACAGCTTAAATAATTCAATATCTTGACAAAAGTTACTCAAACTTGTTCACTTCCAAACCTAACTCTCATTAGAGAAACATGATCAAGCAGGCATTACAAACCAATTCATTCAAGTCAAAAAGCATCCTAAACATGATCATGTTGGTTCAAACATTTCAAAGAACACTTGGTAGGTGCTGAAATGTCTAAGACCTAGTTTCAGTTGTTCATAGAGAAACTAGCAGATCAAACTCTAGTCCAGAAGGGAAACATTCAAATCTAAACCTTATATACTAAGATTCTCCACCTAATCTATCTCATCCTCAAGAATCCTAATCACTACTCAAACCCAGAAAACATGATCCTCAAGAACACAAACCCCAAAAATCCTTGAAACACACATGATTAGATAGATAATGATCTAAGAAGCAGGATTGATCAAAGAAATAAGAGCACAATCTAATAGATCAGTAGAAATTCGGATTACAAAATCTGAAACGTTTTGGTGGCTACAGATAAACCCTAGGATAAAAGCAATGTTTTTTGGGTAAAGACAGTATTTATAGAAAAATTTGAAAACTCTAAAACATAAAATGACAAAATAGAGAGACACAGGTCTATCCTCTTGGTGAGCTTCTCGATCGAGTGGGAGAATCACCAACTGGTCGAGTTGCAAGGCTGCCCTCCTCTTGAGCTGGTCGATTGAGTGGGAATTAGATGGTGATCATCAGCTCCAACTTTTGTTCCTTCTCTCCGAGTGCAGAACTGATGACTGATCGAGTGGGAAAACTGATGATCGATCGAGTGGGAGAACTGTCGACCATTCGAGTGGGAGAACTGATGACCGATCGAGTCGCAAGATCTCTTCTCAGCTTATCTCGGTCGAGTGGCAAGACAACGAGGATGTCGTCCGCGATCGAGTGACAAGTCTCCTTTCTCAACTCTCGGTCGAGTCGCAAGGTTGACAGGTTGAGTCAGAACATCTTTACTTATTTGCTTTTGCCTTTGTCTTGGTCTTCGCAGATCAAGTGGGTAGACATCGCTGGGATGGATCGAGTTGGAACAACATCAACAGACCGAGTAGGAAGATCACCAATTGGTTGAGTCGCAAGCTTGAATGTATCTTCCTTGCTTGTTTTTGCTCCCATTGATTTGCATATCTCCTAATCACCTGAAAAAACTCCAATGTGCAGAATGTATGAAATATACATATGGAGAACCTACCTAAGTGTGCACATCATGTAAAAAGAGTGTGAGTTAAGAGAACAAAATGAATGACAAATGCATGATAAAAGAGTGTGAAATATAGACATATCACCATGTTTGTAAAGCTGGCAGACATTTAAAAAGTGCATGATTTATAGTCTCTTGATGGTCGCTGCATCTACCACACCCTGGGTCACAACCTATTCCTCTGTTGTGTAAATTCCTTGTGACGGTACATAGCCGGAAAGAACTTGCCACATAAAATGTTTGCCTTAGGGGGACATTTGACTTTCCAAACAAAAGCCTAGAGAGAGAAAATATATGGGCAACATCCACCCACCATTGCGGCACCCAAGGCATTCATGTTTATCATCAGATAACCTGATTTAACCTGAAATGCCAACCTACATAATCCATATAGTGCGACAATGTAAAGGGCATAACATATAACTCCCCGACTGCCACCTCTTAGTGGGCCCTATGACCACTCCCAGTCTAAGGGCCCACCTTCTTTAATGGACCTCATGTACTCTCACTAGGGTCGTGAGCCCATCCATATCGGACGGTCGGTTTGCTACGTCCGAGAGGTTTTAAAGACTTGTTACCATCCCTAAAAATCACCACATGATCTTTCCCTGTGTTTTGTCCTCACTCGCACAGCTCCAACAATCACTTCCCGGAAGGTCAACCATCCTGAAACTACTCAAGCTCAAGCACGCTTAACTCTGGAGTTCTCTCAGGACCCTTGACCGAAATGATAAGTGCACTTTGGTGACATAGATGGCCAAATCAATTCTTTTGAACATCTCCGCAATCGCATAACAAGTATCAAGGAGACATCCTTTGGGTCAAAAGTAGTATTAAGCAGATCGATTTTCCATGAATTTGTACCTAAATCAATAAAATGTTGAACTTGAAGTGACATGTCAACATTCAAATCGTAATGTAAAGCTAGAGATGGCCTCGGGATTGAGCTGATATGCAAGGGTCCATCCATATTGAAATAGACTCCTGATATGCTCAAATTAATCCCTAGAGCTACTCTCTCAAATTAAGAGATCACTGCAGTACTTAGGGGTCGAATTCCACAAGGACTCAAGACTACACAATTAATTATAGAGTTTTTCAATTATGCTAAACAGATTAAATTAAATTAAAATAAAAGCAATGCAAAATATTAAATAAAACTTGTTGTAAATTCAGAAGATCAAAAAGCTAGGCCTAGGGAATTTTTCAGGAAATTATGAAATATTAAATCAATCAATAATTTAGGATTCAAACAATTAAGAACAGATCTAGAACTCTAAACACTTTTGTAAATTAAATCAGTTTTCACTGCAAATAATATCTAAATTTAAAACCAGAAAATCCAAATCTCTTTGTAAAATTCTAGGTTAAAAATCAGCAATAAAATCAGGTTTAGATTGTTCACAAAATTATTAAATCAAATCTCTTTGCAAGAAATAATTTTGCTCATCAAAAGGTTTTATCAGGAAAACAATTATATTCTCATATCAATTTATTTTCCTAGGGTATTAATTCTAGATGGCCAATCAAGGATTAATATGAAGAACAACCTAAGATGAAGATCTAGATAGATAAAGAATCCTAAATAAACAGATCTAATAAATCATAAAATCCCTGTGAAAATCCCTAAACCTAACAAGCAAACTACTCAGACATGATCAATGAAGAACAAAACATCTTTCTGAATAATAAGCAAATAGAGATTAAAAGAGTAAGAAGGAGTTTAAGAAATTCTTCTCTCAAAGCAGTTCAGATCTCTCTCCCAAAAGCTCTCAAAAGCTCTCAGGGTTGCAGGAAAAATAAAACTTGATAGAATACAACTTAAGGGTTTGGAAAACCTAAAAACACTATTTATATGTCGTAAAACACTTCAGGGACTTATGTTGCAATTTTGGAAGACTTTGGGCAACTTTTTGTAAATTTTCCAAAACTTGGGTCTTGAGTCGGCAGAGATGGGTGTCGATCGATGCTCCCTTATGTGGTGTCGGTCGATGCTCCTCATAGGATCAGACTCCAAATTGATTTCCTCCGAATTGATGCTCCAAAATGATCCAAATTGCTCTATTTTGCTCCTTTCATGCCAAAATCCTAGAAAACCTTTAAAGACTCAAAAACATCCTAGAAAACAAATCAAAAGACTCTAAAAGACTCCTTATATCATGGTTAAAAACCACAAAAACCATGATATATCAATTCCCCCAGACTTAGCCTTTGCTTGCCCTCGAGCAAAAGAGAAAATTAGACCTGTGAAAGAGGTTTGAAAACAGGGAACTCACTCAACTGCATGATCATTCTTTATTCACACTCTTCATTTACCTGACTCAAGAACTTACTTCTTATACTTAACCATGATAAGCATCAACATTCCTTACTCAAATCCCACAATCATTTGGAATCTCTGAAATCTTCATTGTCATCTCATTACATAAATTAAAGTAAGTACAGGTGAGTTCTTACCTTGGGTGTATTCATCAGTGGCATATAGACTCTTTTCAGGCCAAGACTTTCTTCTTATATCTCCTTTCCTCTCCCTTTTCTCACTTCCAAATCTTTTTCTTTTCTCACTTTTTTTCTAATCAAAGGTGTAAGCGAATACCGGGGTCATCGGTAATTTACCTACCCCTCGCTTCCAAGCTTTGTGTGATCATTTGACTCAAGAGTAGAATAATGAGGTCACTGGTAATTTACCTACCCCTCTAAACTGATCAAAATCATCTCATCTTTTATTCTCTTTTTTTTAAAAGCACTGAAGGGAAGAGAGAGGGAAGACATACTTTGAAAAATTGCATTGTCTTGTATGGCCTGAAGAAGAAGTCTAGTCCACTGATTTCCAACCCCAAAGTAAGCGATTAAGTCCGGTTAAAATCCTGATAAAGGTTGAGACAACGTTAGATCAATCAGATATCCATTGAATAAGGGCTTTCAGGATTGTTGATAAGGCTCATAGTCTTTCTAAGCTTCAGTTCTGAGATCAAGCATAAACAAATAATCATTAGAGTGTTAGCCAAATAAGAGAAATCATTAATCAAGATCATAAAAAGACAAAAGAAAAATTTTGAAAAATTTGACTCAAACTTTATGGTTTTGACTGACACAACTGAAACTCAAAAACAGAAAACATAGTTAGTAACTAACCTCCCCCAGACTTAAACAACACTGTCCCCAGTGTTATCAAGTAAGAGGAAAGCAAAAATAAAAATAAAATAAACAAAAATCAAAATCAAAAGAAAAAGAAAAACCTACCAGTGGGTTGCCTCCCACTAAGCGCTTGTTTTCAGTCATTAGCTTGACTGTGTTGGAGCTCAGGCATCCAGAGGATCAGAACATGGCATTGAAGTCCTCTTCATCCAAGGTGGTGTATAAGCTTTAGGTACATGAGGTCTGCCAAGGACAGTAGGAACAGGACCGGGGCGGGATTTAGGGATGTTTTTGCCTCTTTTTAGCCCTGCAAAATCATCAACAGAAGAAACAAGCGCTCAAAGATAATCTTGTGGCTTGGTTAACTGCGAAACAGTTTTTATCTCTTTGAAATTCTTGTTGATGATAGGAGGAAGTTTAGGAGAAGAAGATGCATACCTTGGCCCTACCTGAGGGCTCTGGAGTGTGGATTGATGACTCTTCTGTTTGGGAACAGGTTTCGGACTTGGAGCATTTGGACAAGCTTTGTCGCGGTCGTGGAGGGGTGTCGATCGATACCCCCTTGGTGGCATCGATCGACACTGAGCCTGATGCTCGTGTTGCAGAAACTTTTTCAACAGAAAAAGTCTGTCCATCAATAGTAGGAGCCCTCCTCAGCTTATCCATCTCAAAATTCAAACTCAAACCATCCACATTCAGTGCTATGTGTCCCTTCTTCGCATCAATGATGGCACCAGCTGTAGCCAAGAAAGATCTTCCTAAGATGAGAGGATCTTTAGGCTCTTGATCATACTTCAGCACCACAAAGTCAGTGGGAATCATGAAGTTGCCAACCTTAACTGGAATATCCTCTAAAACACCTTCAGGAGTTCTTCGGGAGCGATCAGCCAAGATAAGTGAAATCTGAGTTGGCTTGAATTCTGTCATCCCAAGTCTCACAGCAACAGAATGTGGCATCAAGTTGATGCTAGAGCCAAGGTAAGAAAGTGAGTGAGAAAACCTTCCTGCTGAGATTGAGCAATCAAGCACAAAGTTTCCAGGATCTGGTAGCTTCTTAGCAGTCCTACATTGAATGATTGCATTCACTTCCTTAGAGACAACCACTTCCTGCTTCTTCTCTTTCTTCCTCTGTGGAGGCTGGTTTAACAGAATTGCACTGACATCCTTAGTAAGCAGTGCTCCTTCCTCAGGGCTCAAACCATTGGATACCATTCTCTTCACATACCGCTTAAGAGGTGGTGAAAGCTTTACTGCATCAATTAAAGGCATCTCAATCATCACCTTGTCTATCATTGCTTTGCATCTAGCTTCCTCCATCTCTTGCTTAGACTTTCTTGGCGTGGGAAAAGGAACCTTAGGCTTGTAGACCCTTTCAGCAGCTGGAACCTGAGATTTTGCAGTTTCTGGGTTCGTCGAGAGGAGTGTCGACCGACACCAAGGTGGTGTCGATCGACACCATCATCTGAAACCGAGAGATTTGTCGATTTCTCTCCGTTTTCTGCAGAAACAAATTCACCATCACTTTCATCTCTCACTGATATGGCATTGCAAGCATGCTTGGGGTTTGACTCAGTTCTTCCAGGAAGAAAACCCTCTTGTCTTTTGACAGACCCAGCAGTCTGAATAACCTGATTCTCTAACTTCTTGACATGAATGTTCAATGCTTCTATCTTCCCATTCAGCTCAGAGTAGACATTATCAATCTTTCCATTGAATGTCACTGTCAAATGCTCATGTCCTTGCAAAAGCTGCTCAAGCATAGCCTCCATTCTACTCTCAGAAGAAGTCTTAGGAGGTGGAGACTGATAAGATGAATTCCCATAGGTTCTTGTATAGCCATTGTTTTGTTGCTGCTTCTGGTCAACATTGTAAGGTCTGTCGCCTTGCTGATTACCAAATCTATGTCCCTGATATCCAGCTCCATACACATAGTTGACATTCTCCTCTGTATTCTCTGGCTCTGGCTCAAATGTCTCAACTTCAGCAGCAAATTGGACTGACTTCTTACCCACAAGGAGATTATGTACTGAATCTAGCTTAGCATTAACAGAAGCTAACTAGTTTGAATCAAACTCTCCATGCAGTCTCTTTCTTTCAGCATCAGCTCTTTTAGTGCTATTGCTAGAAGCCAAATTCTCAATCAAAACTTCAGCATCTTCTGGAAATCTTGTCTTGAATTTCCCATGACTTGCAGCATCCAAAGCTAACTGATACTTCCAGTCACATCTTCTAAAGAAGATACTCAATAGTTGTACCCTTGAAAAACCATGGTGTGGACAGTCCCTTTGATAAGCTTTGAATCTCACCCAAGCTGCCTTGAAAGCTTCATCATGTCCTTGCTTGAATGAAGAGATCTTGACTCTCAGCTCATCTGACATTGCATCATCATAGAAATGGTTGAGGAAAGCCACTTTGACTTGTTGCCAAGATGTCAAAGATCCAGCTGGCAATTGCTTCAACCACTGAGATGCCTCTCCTGCAAGTGAGTATGGGAAGAGCTTGCAGAATATGAAGTCCTCAGTCACCCCATTAGCCTTGATACTGGTCACAAGATCCTCAAAGTGCTCAATATGGTCCAGAGGCTTCTCATGGGGCAGGTTAGAGAAAGGTCTCTGCCCAACTAGCTGGAAGTAAGCAGGCTTCAGCTCAAAGTCATTCCTCTGGAATGGTGGAGGAACAATAGCAGACCGGTTCTCATACACAAGATCAGCACGGTTGTAGTCAGCAATGGTCCTGATCAAGTCTCGGTTCTGCTCCTGTCTTCGAACCGGGTTTTGGACGTGGTTGGCAGATCCACGTCCGTCTGCTGCAGGTGGGTGTCGATCGATGCCACCTGGTTGGTGTCGATCGACACCAAGGTTTGGCTCATCAACGATGACAGCTTGCTGATTCACGACAGCCTGCTCGTTGACAACAGGTTCAGCAATCACGTTTCCTTTTGCATCAAGCTTTTGGCCCTGCTCATTGCGCAAGTGGCCCTCTTGATCCCTCAAAACACCAGCCTCATCACACATCAGAATGATCGTATTAACCATCTTCAGAGATTTAGCTGCTTTTCTGTTCTCACGCTCAAGCTTCCCCAACTCTTGGTTTGAAAGATTCACAGTAGGACCAGACTTGTTGCTCCTTGTGTGAGGTCTTTGAGGCATGCACCTGAAACACCAAAGAGAAGAAAAACCAAAACGTGTAAGTAGAAAATAAAAAGAAAAATTTAGACAAAATCTAAAACTCAAATCTAATGGTAGATCAAAGAGTCCCCGGCAACGGGGCCAAAATTTGATATGCTCAAATTAATCCCTAGAGCTACTCTCTCAAATTAAGAGATCACTGCAGTACTTAGGGGTCGAATTCCACAAGGACTCAAGACTACACAATTAATTATAGAGTTTTTCAATTATGCTAAACATATTAAATTAAATTAAAATAAAAGCAATGCAAAATATTAAATAAAACTTGTTGTAAATTCAGAAGATCAAAAAGCTAGGCCTAGGGAATTTTTCAGGAAATTATGAAATATTAAATCAATCAATAAATTAGGATTCAAACAATTAAGAACAGATCTAGAACTCTAAACACTTTTGTAAATTAAATCAGTTTTCACTGCAAATAATATATAAATTTAAAACCAGAAAATCCAAATCTCTTTGTAAAATTCTAGGTTAAAAATCAGCAATAAAATCAGGTTTAGATTGTTCACAAAATTATTAAATCAAATCTCTTTGAAAGAAATAATTTTGCTCATCAAAAGGTTTTATCAGGAAAACAATTATATTCTCATATCAATTTATTTTCCTAGGGTATTAATTCTAGATGGCCAATCAAGGATTAATATGAAGAACAACCTAAGATGAAGATCTAGATAGATAAAGAATCATAAATAAACAGATCTAATAAATCATAAAATCCCTGTGAAAATCCCTAAACCTAACAAGCAAACTACTCAGACATGATCAATGAAGAACAAAACATCTTTCTGAATAATAAGCAAATAGAGATTAAAAGAGTAAGAAGGAGTTTAAGAAATTCTTCTCTCAAAGCAGTTCAGATCTCTCTCCCAAAAGCTCTCAAAATCTCTCAGGGTTGCAGGAAAAATAAACTTGATAGAATACAACTTAAGGGTTTGGAAAACCTAAAAACACTATTTATATGTCCTAAACCACGTCAGGGTCTTATGTTGCAATTTTGGAAGATTTTGGGCAACTTTTTGTAAATTTTCCAAAACTTGGGTCTTGAGTCGGTAGAGATGAGTGTCGATCGATGCTCCCTTATGTGGTGTCGGTCGATGCTCCTCATAGGATCAGACTCCAAATTGATTTCCTCCGAATTGATGCTCCAAATGATCCAAATTGCTCTATTTTGCTCCTTTCATGCCAAAATCCTAGAAAACCTGTAAAGACTCAAAAACATCCTAGAAAACAAATCAAAAGACTCTAAAAGACTCCTTATATCATGGTTAAAAACCACAAAAACCATGATATATCAACTCCCTCGATTTAACCCTTTTAATGAGTCCTTTGTTCATCAGAAGTCTAGCGGATGTAATGGTCCTCCAGCCGTAAGATGGGGAGTATGACTTTATCAGTTCCATAGGATTAGAATTCCGGTAATAGCCTCCCTTAAAAACTTTCGCTAAGAGCGAATCTGATACCATTATCAACCTCCAAAGTTGGTTGGCCAAATGTTTGCCTTAGGGGTACATTTGACTTTCCAGACAAAAATATACTCCCTCCGTTTCAAAATATAGGATGTACTTAATATAATCAACAAAATATATTCCAATTTCTTTGATGACACAAAGAAATTGGAATTACAAGATGTCCTTGGGATCACAACCTTAGGCGGTATGGGGTCATATCTAGATTTACCTGAAAGCTTGGGTGGGGCAAAAACTAAAGTTTTTTCCTTTGTTCGTGAACGAATTCAGAGTCGAACGAATGGTTGGACGGCAAATTTGCTTTCGAAAGGGAGGAAAGAGGTAATGATTAAATTTGTGGCTACTGCTGTCCCGACTTTTGTGATGTCTTGTTTTAGGATACCAAAAACTATTACATCCAAACTTACTTGGGAAAAATGTGCAGTGGCGAATTTTTGGTGGAGCACTAATGGTCAATCAGGGGGCATGCATTGGCTTGCTTGGGAAAAATTATGTGTCAGCAAACAGCTTGGTGGTCTTGGTTTTCGGAATGTGGACGATTTTAATTCGGCCTTATTGGCTAAACAGCTATGGCGTCTGATTGATGCTCCGGACTCACTGTTTGCCAGGGTTTTTAAAAGTAGTTACTACAGGAATACGCATCCTTTGGATCCTATTAGGTCTTACTCCCATCGTACGGATGGAGAAGTATATGCTCTGCTCGCTCTCTGGTTAATAAAGGACTTATTAAACGGGTTGGCTCCGGGAACACCATTTCTATATGGTCTGATCCTTGGGTGCCAGCTCAATCCCCGAGACCAGCTTTAAGTAGGGGCACGGTAAAGGACCTCTCTCTTCAAATGAATCATTTAATTGAGCGTCAGACGAACACTTGGCGGATGGACATGCTTCATGAGCATTTTAATCCACTTGATGTGGATTTGATCCAGGCTATACCATTGGGAGGAAATCAAAGGGGAGATCCTTTCGGTTGGCATTTCACGAAATCAGGGCGGTATACAGTTAAATCGGGTTATCACACTGCACGACTTGATGTAAATCAGCCTTTCATGGCTTGTGGCTCTGGGCCGGACATAACACCCCTTCTTGCTAGCGTTTGGCGGATCCGATGCCCTCCAAAAAGTCAACATTTTATTTGGCAGGTGTTATCTGGTAGTATTTCGGTCTCGGCTAATCTGGGACGTCGTGGTATTGCATGTGATTTACGATGTGTTCGCTGTGGATTGGAGGAGGAGACAATAAATCATGCAATTTTTGTTTGTCTTCCTGCTCGTCAGGTATGGGCTTTAGCCCATGTGCCGGTGGGCTCACTATCCTTTCCGACAGATTTGGTGTATGCAAATGTGGATCATTTCTTAGGGCAGCAGAACCCAGGGGCTCAGGTTGCAGCTTTTCCTTGGCTTATGTGGTATATTTGGAAAGCCCAGAATGCCCGAGTTTTTGAAGATATTGTGGAGAAACCAGAGGATATTGTTAGGGTAGCAGAAGGAGAAGCTACAGGGTGGCAGCAGGCTCAATTAGAGGATAATGTAGACATCCCTCGCCCTATCCCTGTAGTTTCATCGGGTCTGGCAAATACTACTTCACTCCCACCCATTTTCTCGGGCTATCGGTGCTTTATAGATGGTTCCTGGAAAGCAGGAGACCAATTTGCAGGTGCTGGATGGTGTTGTACCTCACTCCAGGCTGTGTCACCACTGATGGGCGCTAGGAATTTTCGTCGAAGTCTATCACCATTACATGCCGAAGCTGAAGTTTTTCTTTGGGCGATGCGGTGTATGATTGGGCATGATTTCCGAGACGTGACCTTCTATACGGACTGCTCCGATTTGTTGAAGATGGTGTCTTGTCTTCTCCTTCAGACTGGCCAGCCTTCCCGACTTACCTGGAGGACATCAAGATTGATAGGGAAGAATTTTCCTTTTTTTCTTTATCTTTAATTTCAAGAAACGCTAATGTTAGTGCGGATTCCTTGGCACGCCAAGCGCGTACCTCTCCGCATCATGTTTTGTTTGTAAACAACTTTCCTTCACATTGGCTCGTTTGAGCTGATCTTTTGTTGACAAAAAAAAAAAAAAAACAACTCAAATGAGCCAATTTGGTGAAAAAGAGTTATCTCTTTTTCCGTTGTAGCACACTGGTTAAATTCATCTCTGCTTAGGAGATATCTCATTTCATCTAATTACTCACCACATTCAATTAGGAAAAAATACCCCATTGATATTTCTAAAATATCAAAATAAATAAACAATGATAAATGCCAAATAGTCGAATATTCCTTCAATTCTTCAAAATGAAATTTTTGGCCTAAATATTACAAAGATTGTATACCTAATTCGTTGCTAAACCCAAGATTTTTGGCGTCGAATGATTATAAGGATTATCGTTCTACTGATTAGCCTATAAATGCTCTACGCCTACATGCCAATTAGCATCATCAACAGAAAAAACACAAAATTTACTTAAAACCATTAAAATGCAGAAACCAATAACAGAGCACAAGTTTTTTTAACAAGAATAACTATCTTATTAATCTTAAGGAAAATATCTCAAAACCTTAAGCTCACAAACTCATAAGTTGTGCCACAAGCTAGCACATCCTTTTATAGAGAAAACACAAAACCAAAACCCAATTGGATAACTCCCAATAATATATTTTAGATCCTCCTAAATATATTTGACCTTATCTCATGTGTATTTAGATTCTCCTAAACACACAAAGCCTTATCTCTTAGATGCTTGTACTACAAGCTTACAACAACAATTTCCCCCCTAAGCTTGAGACCATCTTCACTCACATCAAACACTCCCATTAGAGTTCTCATCTCTTTAAACTTCATTCTTCCAAGGGCTTTAGTCTGAATATCAGCCTTCTGCTCACTCCCAGGTACATGCTCAACACTCACCAGCTCTTTCTCGACACATTCACGAATAAAGTGAAAACAGGTGTAGATGTGCTTAATGCGACCGTGAAACACAGGATTCTTGGACAGAGCAATTGTAGATTTGTTGTCCACACGGATTATCACTTTTCCACTCTCCTCACCGGTTACTTCTTCAAGAAGTTCCTGCAGCCATATCGCTTGATTGGCAGCTTCAGTAGCGGCCATAAACTCTGCCTCACAAGAAGATAGAGCCACGATATCTTGTTTTTGTGAACACCAAGTAATTGGTGATTCACCAAAGTAAAACATATGCCCTGTAGTACTTTTACCGTCGTCCAAATCCACACTGTAGGAGCTATCACTATAGCCAACGAAACACGCCTTGTTCGTACGACCATAGAATAGACCAAAAGAACATGTCCCTCGAAGGTACCTGAGAACCTGCTTCAAACTTGCTCCATGAGACTCTTTAGGCTCCTGCATGTACTTGCTTAGAATTCCAACACTATAAGCGAGATCCGGTCTTGTGTGCAGCAGGTATCGAAGACAACCTATGCTTCTACGAAACTCGAGTCCATCAATCACTTTTTCACCTTGCGACTTAGAAAATTTTAAGTTCATATCCATCGGAACTTGAGTAGAATTACATTCACTCATCCCAGTCTCTTCCAAGATTCTAAGTGCATACCTTTTTGTTTCAGAACAATTCCTGTTTCACCTCGATCCCAAGATAGTATGTGAGTAATCCAAGATCACTCATTTCAAATCTTGCAGCCATATTCTGTTTAAACTCACAAATTGCAGACCAAGAAGAACCAGTAACGAGTAAATCGTCTACATAGACAGCTACAATAAGGATCTCTCCATCTCCATTGTTAAAGTATAGTGAAGGTTCCTTTGAGCACCTCAGAAACTTCATTTCAGTGAGAGTCATATAAATCTTTGCTTTCCATGCTCTAGGAGCTTGCTCTAACCCATAGAGAGCCTTATGCAGCTTGTATACCTTCCTCTCGCTTCCCTTGACAACAAAACCATCTGGTTGCTCAACAAACACTTCTTCCTTCAGCTCAGCGTTCAGAAAAGCTGTCTTAACATCCAAATGGTGTATCTCCAACCGTATGATGCTATGATGCTGATTGACTTATGATAAATCTGATTGTCTCCATGCAAGCCACAGGTGCAAAAACTTCATCATAGTCAATCCCATACCTTTGAACATATCCTTTTGCTACCAATCTAGCCTTGTGCTTGTTTATGCTTCCATCTGAGTTCCTCTTTAACTTGAACACCCACTTCAACCCAATAGGCTTAATATTAGATGGTAAATCTACTAGACTCCAAGTCTTGTTCTTCTCGATTGATGCAAGCTCATCTCTACAAGCCATTATCCATACTTCTGATATGGACGCCTCACTGAAATCCCAGGGTTCTTCGTTAATAGACAAGAAAAGACACTCCAACTCTTCATCTTGAGTGAAATAATCATCTAGATACTTCGGTTTTGCTCGAAGTCTAACAGGTCTGCTCACCATTGTCTGCTGTTGTTCCTCATTACCATCATCCTCTTCTTCACTGAGATCATTAGCTAACTCTGTCTCTGTGTTTTTCGATTCACCATCCTCTTCTTCTGTTGCGTTTTCGATCAGTCTTACAGCCCTGTTCCCAAAAGATCCTGCTGAGATTGAAAAACTCATAGAACTACCGAGTTCCTGTGTTTCTGCTCTTTTCCAGCTCCATCCTCTGTTTTCATCAAACCTGACATCTCGACTTACAACAACTCGGTTACTTGATGGATCAAACAAACGATAGGCTTTTGAGCCAGGCTCAGTTCCCAAATACACTAATACTTGCGACCGATCATCCAACTTTTTCCTTCCTACTGTTTCTGATCTTGCAAAAGCTATACAACCAAACGTCCTTAGGTGTTCAAGATTTGGTTTCGTTCCTCTCAGCATCTCGTATGGAGTCTTCTCTGCAAGTGACATGGTTACGACTCTGTTGATCAAGTACGTCGAGTGCCTTACAGATTCACCCCACAAGTAGTTTGGTAACTCCATATGCTTCAAGATGCTTCTCGACATCTCCATAAGAATTCTGTTTCTCCTTTCGACTACCACGTTTTGTTGACGAGAATATGGAGCTGTCAACTGTCTCAAGATCCCATTCTTCTCACAATAAGAGTAGAAATCAGCTGAGGTGAATTCCCCTCCTCTATCGGTTCTGAGTGTCTTGATCACACACTTCGTCTCCCGAACTTCTCAAGTGCTTCACCCTTTTCTCTCAGAAGAACCGTCCACATGTAACGCGAGTAATCATCTACAATCACGAAAACATATCTTTTCTGAGCTGGTGTCGCAGGTGTGATTGGTCCACATAGATCACCATGTATCAGTTCGAGAGGACGAGAAGCTCTGTAGGATGTCGCACGTGGGAATGGATCTCTTGTTTGTTTTCCAAGTAAACACGACACACATGTTTGTCTTTCTACTTTGATATTAGGTATCCCTGTTACCAAGTCTTTATCGATCATTAACTTCATCGTATCAGTGTTGACATGTCCCAGTCTCGCATGCCAAGTAGAGGATTGATCAACAGAAACTAGTTGCAGACACTCAATGTTCTCCACTTCTAACAGAACCTTGTACAAGCGGTTTTTGGATCTCCCTGTCGTGACAAGCAGTTTACCAAGCTTGTCATAGAGCATTAATTTATCGTCTTTCATCCGTATCTCACACCCTGCTTCTGTAGCTTGACCTAAACTCACATGTTACTCTTTAAATTTGGTATGTAGTAAACATTGTGTAGCACTTTCTTTTCACCATTCTCAAATACGAACCGTATGGAGCCTTTTCCCTTGATATCGACTCGAGAGTCGTCTCCAAATCTCACCTTACCCGTCACTTTCTCACACAGATCATGGAAGAAACTCCTAACACCACTCATATGGTTACTTGCTCCATTATCCAAGTACCAAATGTTAGTGTTGTCCACACTAGTTTCAAAATTGTTAGGTTGTTCTTTATCTTCTTGGAGATACACTACCTCATTCATCATCAGCTCATCAGCAGTGTGAGTCTCTTCGTCCTTTTTCTCAACTGTCTCCTGCAGCTTGAGTAACCTATCAGGACAATCCGACGCATACTGGCCTTGTTTATCACAACGAAAACAGGTGATATGTGACAAGTCTTGTTCCTTATCTCTACCCTTCTGTTGAAAGCTAAACCTGCCGCGTCCTCCTCTGCCTATGGAAGAGTGACCTCCTCTTCCCCGACCTCTGTAGCTTCCAAAAGAATTTGAGTTAGCAAACATAAGTTTGCCTTGATCATCATCCTGTTCTAACTCTTCTTTGCCAATTCTTTCTTCATAAGCCTTAAGTCGACCTACGATGTTTTCAAAACTTGTATTATTCAAGTCAAGTACCTGCTCGAGAGAAGCAACAATATTAATAAACTTTCTACGAGGAAGACTTTACAGGAATTTCTTTACGATCATAGATTCACCCAGCTCGTTGCCCAAAGCTGCTGATTTTGTCGAAATAGCAGAGAGTTTTTCAACAAATTCATCAATCCTCTCAGTTTCCTTCATCTTCAACCGGTCAAACTCAGCCATCAAGGTTTGAAGCCTTGCCTCTTTAACCATATCCTCTCCTATATGCCTTGCTCTTATAGCTTTACATAGTTCTTTAGCAGTTTCTAAAGCTCCAATCTGGAGAGTAAGAGCTTCAGGGATAGACTTTATGATTAGAGCGATTGCCAAATCGTTCTTTGTCTCATTAATATTTCCCTGTTCGATCACATCCCACGATTTGTGAGCTCTAAGCAGAATCCTCATCTTCATTGACCATATGGTGTAATTACTTGAGTTCAACATAGGACACTTTATGGAGGAAGATCCTCCATCTGTTGCTGACATTGATCCTACAGCCTGTGACGAACTTGTTTTTCCTTCTTGACTCGTCATCAAGATTTTGTCTTCTCTTCCTCCTTCTGTCAAAGCTTTTACGTCTTCTCTTGCCATTGACTAAGCTCTGATACCACGTGTAGAAACCAAGAACAGAGCACAAGTTGTTTTAACAAGAATAACTCTCTTATTAATCTTAAAGAAAATATCTCAAAACCTTAAGCTCACAAACTCATAAGTTATGCCACAAGCTAGCACATCCTTTTATAGAGAAAACACAAAACCAAAACTCAATTGGATAACTCCCAATAATATATTTTAGATCCTCCTAAATATATTTGCTCTTATCTCATGTGTATTTAGATTCTCCTAAACACACAAGGCCTTATCTCTTAGATGCTTGTATTACAAGCTTAAAACAACATAAAATCACCTTTCTTCTTTTCACAAGGACTCGTATTTTTTCTCAAATGTGTAAGACGCAGAATTTTTTAAAAACAGCTTAGAGGGTTCAAGTTTAGATCCTCCATTCGTTGTCGTCAGTACGTGCAAGCTATTGGTGAAACTCTCAAGATGGTTTTGTGCGATAAAGTAGTTAGATCGCTTTTCATCTATTTTTACAAATGGTGAAATTCTGCCTATCAATTCCGACTACTAATATACATTTTTTATTATTCATTTCAGGGTACAAAAATTCATTCCTCTGTGAAGGAGGATTTAGGTTTCAAATATTTGAAACAGCCATATCATCCTTGCCAGTTCAGAATCGTATAAGTTTACATTTTATTAAACATTCAAACTTTTGTACAAATCATATTAATTACATTTTATACAAAAATAATAATAATAATAAACAAAATATATGTCTTAAAGTTTGCAGTGTTTTTTATTCCATTCTTTCATAGGACTGTTTTACCATTTTATTTTCAAAATATAATTGATATGAAAAAAAAAATGCCACCACTTTTATTTTCATTGCACAAGAAAACTATATATATTTAAGTGTTAGATTATTTATATATGAAACAAACAAAATTACAAACCCAAATTATCTTTTACTTACATATTTATATTTAACAATATAATTTAAATACTATTAACTCTAACTTCAAATATATATATATATATATATATATCTGCATACTACTAAATCATTACTTAATGAACTCTACGATATAGTTCATATATTTTTAAACGGTGAAACTCAAACATAATCATTATACACTACAAAATATATATTATTAATTAATCTTAGTTTTCAAAGTTAGTAATTCTATAATTTTTACATGTGTCAAGTATATCGATAAAATTTTAACATGTGTTAAAAAATTATTTAATAATTATAAAAATTTAAAAAATCATAAAAATAAAAGGATTACAATTAATATTTTTCAAAAGTATACAAAACTAAAAGTAATTTATTATATCACTAATTCTAATTGGAAAGTTATCTATTAAAGTACTAATTTCAATAAAAAAACAAATGTGCAATTAATAAGAAAATATTTGTAATTTAATTGTAATTATTATTTATTATAATAGTAATAGTAAAGATTACAGTATAAATATGTGTAGGAGGCACTTACATTTGCATTTCTTGAAATTAAAGATAGAGAAAAAGAAGTAAACTCTTCACTATCTATCTTGATATCGTCGAGGTAGGTCTTGAAAGTCGGCCAGTCTTGAGGAGAAGACACCATCTTCACCAAGTCTGAACAATATGTATAAAAAGCGACGTCCCAATAGTCGTGTCCAATCATGCATCTCATAGCCCAAACAAAAGCTTTGATCTCAGCATACAAAGGAAAAAGACTTCGACAGAAATTGGCTGCACCTCTCGACAATGTCCGCCTTCCATGAGCCATCTACATAGCACCGATGATCTGAAAAAACAAGAGGAAGGGGGGCAAAGCGCCCCGATACACGGTCAATTGAAACACTAGAAAGGGGATGTATAGTCTCATCCCCATCCTCAGCTTCCGATTGAGCTCGCAACCAAGTAGACGCCTCCCCTATCGCTAACCTAAATACCTAATATTTGTTAAAAGATGAGACAATTTTATCAAAATATTATTTTTTAGTATTTAAAAATCAATATAGTTTACTTTAGTAATTATTTGCTAATTTTTATCAAATTATAATTATTAGTTATGGTTAGAAAATTTTAAAGCTTTGGAATATATAAAATTATAAGACTTAATATTTTAGATACTATATATATATATATATATGAAAAAATTACAATGGTCGGGACGGACTAAACCGCTAATAGACAAAAAAAATTATTTCCCATATTAAATTTTAGCTTGCAGTAATAAAGGAGGAAAGACAATTGTTTTTTGACAATTGTTTTGAATCAAATTTTGTCAACAGATTATTTATGTAAAATATAAAAATGAATATAGTTTAGTGCAGTAGCTATTAATTCTATTTTACATTGAATTTAAAAGCATAATTATGAATAATGATTTGGAAAAATTAAAGCATTAAAGATATAAGTATAACATTTAATTGGTAATGGTCCTCCTAACGGACAAGAGAGCTTTTAATGTGCTATAATAAAAGTTTAGCCCGCGGTAATATTCAAATTTAATGGGTTTTCTAAAAAGGTCACATTTGAATTTAGGTACATTTAATTTGTTAATACTGGATTGACGAGAAATAAGGAAAGAGTATAAAAATATCTTACCAGTACTAATTGAATGTAGGAAATTATCAATTCGGAATAATGTCAATATTTTCAATTTGGTAACTTTACTTTGATTTTCATTATTTATTTTAAAAAAACCCATATGATTCAACGACAAATAAGGAAAGAGTATAAAAATGAACAATTAGTGAGTTATGGCAAAGTTGTTACGTTACCATAAACTTCTATGTTCCTTTTTACTATAAATTAAAAAACAAAGTGAACATATTCTTCATCAATACTTAGTTTCTCTATTTACTCCAAATATATATATATAAAATGAAGTTTTTGGTTTTTTTGGTTATGTTCTCTCTTCTCTTGAATAGTTTTGTATCCGCTCAAACTCTCATTCAAGATTCTTGCAAGAAAGCTGCCGCTAAAGATCAGCTCATGAAATATGATTTCTGCGTCAATTCTCTTACGCAAGATCCAGAAAGCAAAACCGCGACCACTCTCGAAGGTTTGGTCATAGCATCAACAAAGAATGCTGCAGCGAAAACTACGAATGTAAAAGGAATCGTTGAACAGATCCTCAAAGGCAAGAGATATGGGCCAGGTATTGAGACAGTGCTACGCGATTGCGTTGAGCTTTATGATGATGCTAATGGCTCGTTAAACACTGCTTTAGCGAGCGTTCAATCGCATGATTATAGTACCGCTACTGTAAATCTGGGTGCTGCTTTGGATGCACCGGGCAATTGCGAGGATGGATTCAAGGAAAGAAAGCAACAGAAGTCTCCCGTTACTAACGAGAACAATATTTTGTTTCAAAAGATTTTGATTCCTTTGGCTTTTACTAATATGCTATGATGAAACTGTCAACGTGTTTCAATAATTGAAATCGATTATGTTTACCATAGAAAGTTTTGAGAGAAAAGAGACTTTATCTTAATGGAAATAAAATTTCACTTTACAAATATGATTTTTTTTTTTTTTTTTGGCAACATTGACATATTGAAATTTAAGTCATACGCTATTTTAATTATCTAAAGAAAAAAAAAATTCTAGTATAATATATACTATCTTAAATTCAAGAATGTTATCCAATTTACTATGTGACGTTCAATTCTTTAATTTTCATTTTATTATTATTAATTTAAAATGTTTATAAGTGACATTTTAGTTATTTTTATCTTACTAATATGTTTCTTATAATCTAAACTATAATACTAATGGTTATAATATTTTTATCTACTAATAAGTGAGTCTCATCCTCAGACTTTCCTGATACGTCTATGTCATCACTTTTTCGCAAAAAAACTAGATAGTTCGTATTACTCCAATGTATAGAAACTGTCGAGCTGATGGGTAAGCAAGTTTTACGTTTACGTTACCATTTGTTTTTTAGGTTTTTAATTTGGTTCCGTGGCAGTTGATGACATTTTGAAGGATGAATGGATGATGTCTATGGCCGTACGTGTCAAAGACAGATGCGGTTGTAACTGGTTTTGTTTTATTAATAAATTCTCATCACTCCAACAAAAAAAAAAATTGCGTAGTGCGTACATAGTACATACGATATCATGTATATGGACGGACCGGAATGTTTTTATTTCTTTACAAAAAAAAAAAAAAAAAAGAGAAAGCAGGAACACGACGGCGTATAAGAAAGAGTGTTAAAACGAACAATTAGGCCACTCGACATGCGCGTAGTGGTAAAGCGTGACATGAGCCCTCTAAAAAAAGCCGTTGTGTTAGTCATCAAATCTCATGTCATAAACACAACCGTTCAATTCTCTGCTTTCGTTTTATTATAAGTTTTGATCACAAAAGTAAATAAATTTGTTCATCAATCGATTCTCATTAAACTTTTCTTTCTAATTTCCTCAAAGAAAAAGAAAAAAAGATGAAATTTATGCTTTATCTAATTGTTACGTTCTTTCTCCTCTTAAACGGTTTCTCAACCGCACAAACTCTGATTCGAGATTCTTGCAAGAAAGCTGCAGCTAAAAACCCAAAGTTCAAAAACGATATATGCGTCAAGTCTCTCGAGACGAATCCGCAGAGCAAAGCCGCAAAAGATCTCGCCGGATTAGTCGTGGCATCCACCAAAAACGCAGCGTCGAAAGCGACTAGCCTGAAAGGAACCGTTGACAAGATTCTCAAGGGGAAGAAAATGAACAAGATGAGTGAGATGCCGTTACGTGACTGCCTCCAGATTTACACCGATGCTATTGATTCTTTAAACCAAGCTTTGGCTAGCATGAAATCGCGCGATTACAACACTGTTGTCACGGTTCTGAGTGCTGCAATGGATGCACCAAGCACTTGTGAAACTGGATTCAAAGAACAAAAAACGCCACAGAAATCTCCTATTACCAAAGATAACGATACTTTTTATCAGATGATTCTGATTCCTTTATCTTTTACAAATATGTTGAAATGAAATTTACTAAAATAATATTCATAATGTACCGTAGAGTAAGAATTGCCTTGAATAAAGAGTTACTTATCTATATATCTTAAGATCAACCGAACACTTTCTATTTTATTATTTTTTTGTCAACCAACCGAACACTCTCACATACACATTTTTGGACATGCATGCGTCAATAACCCAAACTAACTATGTATGTACACAATGTATCAAACCAAATAAACGTCTCTCAAGAGCATATATTTGCCAATCGCCATATAGTCTCATTACCCATGAGGGATTATGTACGTACATTACGAAGACAATTAAAATCTAGTAGCACTTCTAATAGTACCTAATAGCATTGCTAAAAACAATCATCTAATGTTCTCATCTAAATACTAATCTTTAACGAATAGCAAACATATATGCTTCTTACATAGTCAAATTAGCGTATAACACTACAATAGCATGTGGATGGATGGGTGGATACGAATAATATGAATGGTCTATACGTGATTAGAAAATGATGCTAAGGTTGACCTCATGACCCTGATAATACGAATGGTCTACGTGATTTGATTACGCATATCACCGAAGTGGTTTTTTTTCTTAAAAGATGGTGGTGTATGACTGTATGTGGAGAGACTTAAAAATTGATTTGATTACGCATATTACGGATGTAAATTTTATGTACTTAGAAAGTTCAACAATTAAACATGATTGTAGTGAAAGCGATATGAAATAGTGATATTTCAGTATTATGTGAATGAGGACGCAATACAGAGAAGAGAGATATCTAGAACTGCAAAACAAATCGACAAGAAATAGTTTGAAAGGAGAAAAAAGGAAGCCAATAAAACGACGGCGTATGACTCAAATAATACCGTGTCATTTGTATTACGCAACAAAATCAAAATTACATGAATTTTAATTTATTTAGTTAATCTTATCTAAGCCTCCGATATGTAAATGGAACCAAATCTCCATGAACACCATCATCAATCAATTCACCACTAGTCGATTAAGAAAATGAATGAAGTGAAAGCGTCATATGACGAATTTAAGGAACTGTCCCAAAGAACTTTGATCACGAGACGAAAGATGGCGGAGAATAGCGACGGAAGAAACGGATCGAGGCTTGTGAACGATGATGAAGAGTCGTCACTCACCGCGAAGGAGAGATAAAGAACGAGCGGATCGCTACACCAATCTTATTATCGATCGGAGGCGGTAGAGAATGATAGATAACCGACCAAAAACCGAAAGTTTTTAAGAAAACCACAATAATTAAAATGACGAGTATTAAACTTCCAAGAATGAGAAAGAGTGTTAAACCGAATAATTAGGGAAACACGACAGTAAGCACTAAGCAGAGTGGTCAAGCGTGACATGAGCACTTCTAAAAAAAGCCATTGTGTTACTGTTAGTTATCATATCTCATATCATAAAATAACCATAAGATTATTTCTTTCATTGTACTATAAATTGGATCACAAAGTTTCAAATTCACTCATCATCGACTCTCAGTTAATCCTCTGTTTCCCAAAACAACAAAAAAAAAGCTAGAAATGAAGTTCTTGCTTTACCTTGTTATGTTCATTCTCCTCTTGACCGTTTTCGCAACTGCACAATCTCTGATTCGAGATTTTTGCAAGAAAGCTGCAGCGAAAGATCCAAAACTCAAATACGATTTCTGCATCAAGTCTCTCGAAGAGCATCCGCAGAGCAAAACCGCAAAAAGTCTCGAAGGATTGGTCTTTGCATCGACGAAGAACGCTGTGTCAAAAACGACAAGCTTGAAAGGAATGGCTAACAAGATTCTCAAGGAGAACAAATATGATGTGGAGAGGCCGCTACGCGATTGCCTCGAGCTTTACACCAGCGCCATTGATTCCTTAAACCAATCTTTAGACACCATTAAGTCGCGTGATTACAAAATCGCCACCATGCTTATGAGTGCTGCGATGGATGCAACGGGGAACTGCGAAACTGGATTCACAAAAAAAAAAGCCTGTGAAATCTCCGTTTACGAAAGAGAACGATGTCTTGTTTCACATGGTTCTGATTCCTTTAGCTTTTACAAATATGTTGGATATGAAATTACCAAAAGTGTTATAAATAATACATAGATTAAAGGTAACAATATTAACAATGTACCTTAAGAGTAATCGGCTTACTCACTGTAGAAGCAACAATGGTCGTAGCTTTTTCAAAGTTTTGAAGAAAGAGTTATCTGCATAAAAACCATAAAAAGATCACATATGATTTAGATAAACCGAACACTTTCTGTAAGTGATACCAACCAATGCTGATATATTTGGTGCTTTGTAAGACATTTCCGGTTATGATACAACAACCAGTATAGAAAACAGATTTAATCCCCAGTTTAACAAATCCAAACCAAACCCGAAAAGGAAAGAAACAGATTTAGTTTTCTAATCTTACGTTAGAAACCTGAATATAAAACCGAAAACCAATACCAAAACGATTACTCCACTCTCCATTCAGTTCTCAATTTCATAAACAGGTTTTGAAACCGAAACAAAACCGGGTAAGACATGGCTAATATGGCATCAAATCATACAAGCGTCATATATAAGAGTAAAATGTCAAACAGTTTATGTTTTCCTTACATGCGTGCAATGTGAAGCCCATCATCGCTATCTTCATCTTCTTCTTTATTCTTCTGATCATCATCATGGTCGTGGTTGTAGTTACTTGATGATCCCAACAAGAATGGTTGATCCTTTAGAATTGAAACCTGATCCATCGGAATCGCATTTCTCTTATAGTTCCAAACCAACATTGACGTGTAATCCTGAGTCGAAACGAGTCCTTTCTCTCTAATAAACCTCTTTTGCTCTTCTAGCGTTTTTGGTTCATCGAGCGTTAGGTATTCTATCAAAAACTTCTCGTGCTCAGGCCTCCAGTTAGCAGGAAAAGGCGAGTAATCGGTTTCTGGAACTAGAGACATTCTTGTATAAACAAGTCCATCAACCGATTCAGCAAGACCCATTTTCAAGAGATTTTGATATTCTGGTGACAGACCTTTCTTCTCCTTCAAAGGAAGACTCAGATTCCGTCTACCATGCTTATACACTTTAGCTCTTGATCTAAGTTTATACTTTGCAGCATAAAGCTTAGCAAGTGAACCACGGATGATATAAGAACAAAAATTCACAATCTTCTTCCGGTTATCTGCAAACCGATACCACTCAGCAACCGTAGTCAAAAACTTATTCATCTGATTATTCGTATGAGCTTGAGTTGCGTGGAACATTCTGAAACAAGGTTGTGGATCCGGATCCCTATCTCCTTTGATAAAATTCAGCTTTCGAAACTGTTTAATGCATTGTTTCAAACTCGCTGTAACGGACAAAAGCGTTCCCACGCCTTTTTCGCTTATAATCTTCCCACCGGTCGCAGTATACCTCAGAGTCGGATAAACAACTCGGCGACACAAAACATGATCAAGAAACATTATACCTTTGGTTATATGTTCAATGGGGAGATTCTCATTGTCGAGTCTAAGCATATACTTCTGATCAACGAACTCAATCAGCTCTTTCCTTAACGTTGCAGCATCAGCTCGAGGTCCACGTACTCCAATCAAGATATGACCTCCATATCTAACATAATCCATTTTCCTCGTCTTGTCAGGACCGCTAGTGGGAACAAACTCAGGCCATGAGGTGTTTCCTTGATCTGTTTCTCCATCCGGGTTATTCCATATAACATCGCTTTTAGAAGGACGGTAAAAGTCTTTCACTTTCGATTCCATCCAACGATCAAGCTCATCTAGACATACATTAACCAAAAGAGGACTAAGAATCCCACAATGTCCCCACTGAGGAGACTTCCCAGCTTCTTCAGGAGCGAAACCAAAAAACGTCTCTAACCAATAAGGATCAGGTTTCGGCTCATCCTCAGCCAAAACACGTTTCTTCTGATACTTTCTCTTCTTAGTCTTCTTCTTCTCACCATCTTCCACTTTACTAGTGACAACAGGCGTAACCAGCGCAGATTTAATCAAATCAATTACTTTCTTATCTCTAACATCTCTCATCAAAGAACTAATCACAAACCCAACTTTCATCCCATCCAAAACAACACTCAAATCACCTTTAACATACCACAAATAGCCCGCGAAGTTCCTCCGAATCACTCTCAAAACCGTATGCGCAGTTCTACCAGGCCTAAACGCAAACGACTTCTGCGAGAACCGAGACTCGTAAATGGGTTCCAGAATCATCAACAGAACCTCCTGAACAATCCTATCCTGAAACGGAGTAGGTTGCGTAGTAGTCAAAATCGCTTTAATCTTCCTCTTGGACAAAGACTCGTACTCAGTTTTATCCCTAGGAGATTTGATATAGAAATCCAAACGAGCTCCCCATTTAAACCGATCATCAAGAACAGAGTTTCTCAAAGCTAACAAATTCTCTAAAGCTGATCTCTGAATCGAGCTACGAGGAACATAAGCACCTAACTCATCACAGCAAACTTTCTGATAAGCTAATACCCATAACTCGAATCTTCGAAGATACGAGGTCAAATTAGTAGCGGTTTTGTCAGGTTCTTTGAAATTCTCAAGCCACATCTGAGAACAAAGTGATACTCCATCTTCTTTCAATAGATTCGATGGATCATCCGGATCTGGTGCTTGTTGTTGTCGTCGTTGAGGTGCGAAGTAAGATAGATATCGGAAATTTGCGGAGCCGTTAGGGTTAGAAGTGAGTCGAGGGTTTGTGACGAAACAGTAGACGTTGGTATAAGTAGAAGAAGGTTTGAGCCATTTGCGAGGACCCAAAATGGATAAGCTTCGACGCATTTTGGGTTAATGGCTAAATGAGTCTCTGGAAGAGAGGATTTGTATAACGATCGTGTTAGATAGAATCAACGAGAAATCAAAAACAATACTAAATTATAAATTGGAAAATCGAGAGATATAAGTTTCGAATTCGATCTTACATAGATTGATGAAAGCTTCTTCTTCGTCTTCTTCCTCTTCAGGGAAATGGTGGAAACTGTAGTAACCCTCGTTAAACCCCAATCAAACCTTAGTTGTGGTTTTTGGCGTTTTTGGTGAGGTTTGAGAGTAACCTGAAACGGACTAAGCTTTAGATGTGAGAAACACGAGTTGGGCTTTTTATTATAGGCCCAATAAGTTTAGCCTTTGGTGACATATGGTAAATTTGAATATCAATCAATAGCAAATTCTGGGAAATGTAAAAAGAAAAAAAAAGAAAAAAAAAGAAAAAAAATTTGGAACGATAAAACTTACAAATACAAGCCATTTGCAAAACAAACATAATCAAGCATGTATGATGAACAATAAAACAAATTCTATATTATGCTGCTTTTTTACATGATAAGTTTTACATGGTTGTGTTTTGCTAATGGCTCTATTTGAAAGTTTTGTACTACTTTTAACACATCAAGCTCCTTCGGTATCGCAAGGCAAGAAAATTGTGATCCCACAACCCAAGTAGGTGGATGTTGTTCATTGTATTTTGAGAGAGAGTGAAAATTGGGTTTCTTTGCATAATCATCAACAACAACAAAAAATACCACTTAAAAGGAGAAAAAATAATTTTTTTTTTTTTGTTGAGAGTAATAGAAAAGAGATTTACATCATAAGAGCAAAACAAGAAAGAACAAGAAGAGATTTAAAGTTGTGTGTACAGAGTCGCCCCTGATACATCGAATCATTAGAGAGAGTGCAGCTGCATTGAAACTGAAGCAGTGAGATGAGATACGAGCCTCTGGGGTGTGAAGATGATGTCGAAGTAGAGTCTTCGACTCTTAAGCAAACGAGACCAGGGATGTGATTAAGAAGACTTGTTAAGTGGGAAGTTGTTTTAAAGTGATGTGGGTTAATGGGCCAGACGGGAATCTCGAGTTCTTGGAACAACCACAGCCTCAAATACTCAATTGGTGGAACTTGGTGGATTGTTATCCACCGGGTGATAGGTGAGGGATCGATGTTAGGATTGGGGTGTTTCTTCTCATTCGCGGATTGAGACCAGCGGGTGTTACGGGGACGATTGCAGTTTCATCTATAATCTGATCGTGATGAAATTTTGTGGGAAGCTTCTGGACGTTTATACCTTGCTTTTCACCGGAGGGATTAGAAAGTTAACGGTTAGTTTTGATTTCGTGGTTTCACTTGTGAGGTTGTTCTTTTCTGTTTTTCTAGCAGTTTGTTTTCAATATTTGTTTGTTGTTGTGATTGGTTGTAGGAGCAAGTTTGGTTGTTTCTTGGATATTGGAAAGCCTCTCATTTGGTTGTATTTAGTTTTGTGAATCACTTGTTAAGGTAAGTGCAGGACCATGGCTTATCTAAGCTGGAGATTTCTCTAATGTTGTTTATGTGTTGTTTGGCTTGTTGATTGTTGATTGATGATTGTTGGTTGATGGTTGATGGTTAGAGATGTCTCTATTGCTTGTGTGTATAGCCCAGTAGATGGGAGGATTGCCTTACTGAGTGTTTATTAAATACTCATGCATTGCAATATGTGTTTGTGGTGCAGGTAAAGGCAAAGTGTGACCGTGGAATCAGGGCGATGAAGAGGAGGATGTTCTAGTGGTTCGTTTGGTTGTCTGGCTTCTGTTAGGTTGCTAGAGTGGAGTCCTAGAATGTTGTTTAGGATTGCTGGTTCTTTGGATGTTGTTTGGATCATTAGTTTGTGATTGGAATTAATATTGGCTATTTATATTTATTGGATATTGGTAATGTTTTCCGCTGATGATTGTGATTGTGGTTAGGTGGCTAGTGGGTATGGGACCACTAGTTGTAGTTTATTATTATATTATATTATATATTTATTATTTATTATTATTATTTATTATTATTATTTATTATTAAAAAAAAAGGTCGGTCTTTTCATTTTGGTATCAGAGCCCTTACGGTTCTAGGTTTGGGTTTACTAAGCTTTGTGTTGTAGATGTTTGGGATTGCATGTCTTGATTGATTATGTGAGTTATTCAAGTGTGTGTGGCATGGAGTCCTAGAACATCCTCTTCGAGCCTTCAATGAGATTCCACGGTGAGTTATTGTTATGTTTCTTTGTGTGGTATTGATTTGTTTTATGCTTATTAGCCTCTGTTCTTGGAAGTGCAGTGGTTAAAGGTGTTTGAGTTGTTGGTCATGGACGGGGACGTGGTCGTGGTCATGGTCGGGCGGGTCCCGAGGCCAGCGAGGGTGTGGTCCAGAGTTCCACGATGAGGTACGTCAGAGGGTCGCAAGCGTATCAGGAGGGACCAGAGAGGGTTAGCCGGTGTGAATGTCGGGGGTGCTGGGAACTCAAGTGTGGGGCTGCAGCAGGTGGAGCCCAGGGTCGAGATGATCGCTTGGCGGATCTATTGGCGTGTTGTTGGAGCGGTTACTGAGAGGGGTACCAGTGCAGGCTCCAGTTGTACCGCATGTGGCGGGGTGCAGCCGAGGGCTGCGGATGTTGAGGAGTTTCCATCTTATGTTAAGAGGATGAGTAGTTGTAGATGACCGGTATAAGATTATTCTCAAGGGGTATCGGGCCTAGAGAGGCGGATAGGTGGACATATGCAGTTGGAGCAGATATTTCTCTGCTTGGTGGTTAATCCAGTTGGATGTTATAAGTTGAGTGGGCAGGTGTAACATTGCAATGTTATACTCAGACCACAGGAGGTACTTGTGTCGAGAGATGTTTATAGTCGTTAAGGATTGTTGCTCCTGAGGGATGGTGATTCCCAGAATACCGATAGCTCGAGGGCTGAGGGCTCGAGAGTGGCAGAGGGGATGTTGTTCTCCTAAGGGGATGAGTAGTTCCCCTGATACCGAGATCTTGAAGATTGTGGTCCAAGAGTGAGACGGTATAAGTCGAAGACGCTGGTCTGAGAGTGAGATCGGTATGACTCGAAGGTTGCGACCTAAGAGTGAAAGAGTTGGGAGCAAGCAATGTATAGAACGTGAGTATAAACATAACGACGGAATGTAGACCTCGAGAGTGATGGTGGTTTAATCTTGGATTTTAGGATTATGTTGGCCAGTGGGCCAGGGTTTTATGACCGGAGCGGTCAAGAATGTGTGGCTGATGTGCTAGGATTGAGTGGTCGGTGGTTCTGGAGTCCCGGGAAGAAGAGCTGCAGCAGGTATGAGCCGGCAAGGGCATGGTTGCCAGGTACATAAGATTCATGAGAAACCTTCATGGCAGGATAAACTAATCGTTGCGACGATGGTGGATGAAGTTCATTGGAGATGGACAAGGTTACTAGATTTAAGGTTTTGGTAAGCTTGCTGGGGGAAACAAGTCAAGTAGGTTAAGTTGGCGGTCTGCAAGCATTTGATATAGTGAATCGGAATATGCGAACGTATGGTACTTGTTTGTTTTATTACGCTCGTATTGATGATTTGTTGTGGAGAATAGCTAAGCGGAAAGCTAATTTTGGATTAATTAATCTTGTGGAAGTTTTCCCTAAGAGACAAGTTACTAGAGGTTCTTGGACGAACAAGAGGGTTGACATTCAGGTGGCTTCGAGTTGATGTCGGCATACTTGAGTGTTTGTTTGGCAGAGCTGAAGAAGCAGCTAGAGGATTTGTTGAGTAAGGGATTCAACCGTCCTAGTGTATCATTGTGGGGAGCGCCAATGTTATATGTCAAGAAGAAGGATGGGAGTTTCCGGTTGTGCATTGATTATCGGGGTTTGAACCGGGTCACTGTGAAGAACAAGTACCCTCTTCCTAGGATCGATGAGTTGTTGGATCAGTTGAGGGGTGCTACTTGGTTCTCCAAGGTAGATCTGGCATCGGGTTATCATCAGATACCGATAGATGAGGCAGATGTGAGGAAGACTGCTTTCAGGACGAGATATGGGCACTATGAGTTTGTGGTGATGCCTTTTGGATTGACTAACGCGCCAGCAGCGTTTATGAGATTGATGAACAGTGTGTTTCAGGAGTTTCTGGATGTATCTGTCATCATTTTCATCGACGATATCCTGGTTTATTCCAAGAGTCCTGAGGAGCATGCAGTGCATTTGAGGGCAGTTATGGAGAAGCTGCGGGAGCAGAAGCTGTTTGCCAAGTTGAGCAAGTGTAGTTTTTGGCAGCGTGAGATGGGCTTTCTGGGTCACATTGTTTCTGCAGAGGGGGTTTCTGTAGATCTAGAGATTGGCCTAGACCGCAGAATGCCACAGAGATCAGGAGTTTTCTTGGACTGGCAGGTTACTACAGGAGATTTGTGCAGGGGTTTGCAAGCAGAGCACGTCCTATGACTAAGTTGACAGGGAAGGATGTTCCTTTTGTCTGGTCAGAAGAGTGTGAGGAAGGCTTTGCAAGCCTGAAGGAGATGTTGACTACTGCGCCAGTGTTGGCTTTGCCTAAGCAGGGAGAACCCTATGTGGTTTATACAGATGCATCTAGAGTTGGCTTGGGGTGTGTTCTGATGCAGCATGGGAAGGTGATTGCCTATGCATCACGGCAGTTGCGGGTGCATGAAGGCAACTATCCTACTCATGATTTGGAGATGGGTGCTGTAGTTTTTGCCCTGAAGATTTGGAGATCCTATCTTTATGGTGCAAAAGTACAGGTGTTTACAGATCATAAGAGCTTGAAGTATATATTCACTCACCCTGAGTTGAACTTGAGGCAGAGGCGGTGGATGGAGCTTGTTGCGGATTATGATCTGGAGATAGCTTATCACTCTGGTAAGGCTAACATGGTTGCAGATTCTCTGAGTCGGAAGAGGGTAGCTTCGGTTCAGGAGCAGGAGATGGAGACTCAGGTAGGAGAGATTAGTGCATTGAGTTTGTGTGCTATTTCTCAGGAACCGTTGGGTTTGGAAGCAGTAGATAGAGCAGATCTTCTGAGTAGGGTGCGGTTGGCTCAGGAGAAGGATTTGGGGCTAGTGAATGCCTCTAAGGATGTGGATTCAGAATATCAGGTCTCGATAATGGTACTATCTTGGTGCACGGTCGGGTTTGTGTGCCCAAGGATGAGGAGTTGAGGCAGGAGATCCTGAGAGAGGCTCATGCGAGCAAGTTGTCTATTCATCCAGGAGCGACTAAGATGTACCGTGATCTCAAGAGGTACTATCATTGGGTCGGGATGAAGAAGGATGTAGCTAGTTGGGTTTCGAGGTGTGAGGTGTGTCAGCTAGTGAAGGCTGAGCATCAGGTTCCTGGCGGGTTACTGAAGAGTTTACCCATTCCTGAGTGGAAGTGGGATATGATCACTATGGATTTTGTGGTAGGATTGCCAGTGTCACGGACCTTTGATGCTATTTGGGTCATTGTGGACCGGTTGACTAAGTCAGCACATTTTCTGGCCATTAAGAAGACTGATGGAGCAGCGGTCTTGGCTAAGAAGTATGTGAGGGAGATAGCCAGATTGCACGGGGTGTCAGCGAGCATTGTGTCTGATAGGGATTCTAAGTTCACTTCGGTGTTCTGGAAGGCATTTCAGGCAGAGATGGGCACTAAGGTGCATATGAGTACAGCTTATCATCCCCAGACTGATGGACAGTCAGAGAGGACGATCCAGACGCTGGAGGATTTGCTGAGGATGTGTGTGTTGGATTGGGGTGGCCATTGGGCAGATCACCTGAACCTGGTAGAGTTTGCTTACAACAACAGTTATCAGGCGATATTAAGATGGCTCCTTATGAGGCTCTGTATGGGAGACCATGTCGTACACCATTATGTTGGACTCAGGTGGGGGAGAGGAGCATGTTTGGTGCTAGTTTTGTTGAGGAGACCTCAGAGAAGATTCGGGTTCTCAAGCTGAACATGAAGGAGGCTCAGGATAGGCAGAGGAGTTATGCTGATAAGAAAAGGAAAGAAGTTGAGTTTCAGGTAGGAGACAGAGTGTACCTCAAGATGGCCATGTTGCGGGGTCCGAACAGGTCATTGTCAGAGACTAAGTTGAGTCCGAGGTATATGGGTCCATTCAGAGTGACTGAGCGGGTTGGACCAGTGGCATATAGATTGGAGTTACCTGAGGTTATGCGTGCATTCCATAAGGTTTTCCATGTGTCTATGTTGCGGAAGTGTCTCCGTGAGGGTGAGCAGGTGTTGGCTAAGATTCCTGAGGATCTTCAGCCTAACATGACAGTGGAGGCGAGACCAGTGAGGGTTCTCGAGAGGAGGATCAAGGAACTTCGGAAGAAGAAGATTCCTTTGATGAGAGTCTTGTGGGACTGTGATGGTGTGGAGGAGCAGACTTGGGAGCCTGAGGCAAAGATGAAGGCAAGGTTCAAGAGGTGGTATGAGAAGCAAGCCGCGACTTGAGCTTGTTTAGCCTGGTTCCATCTGTAATCCGTGGCTGGAGCGGGAATGGAGTATTCCAGCCCATCTCTCTTGTTACTCGGTCGCTTGGGGTGGTTGGTTGTGCGACTCAGTAACAAGATGAGGTGGTGTTTGGGGTACAAAGTTTCCGTGAGGCGGGGTTGTGAAAAGAAGTTTCCAAAAGTGGAAAGTTTCCAAAAAAAGGAAAGTGCTAAATATGGAAAGTTTTGCGGGAGTCAGAATTTGTCCATTTTTGCGGTGGGAAGCCTTGGAGGGGCTTTTGTGGCCTTTGTGGCGGACTTTCGAGTCAGTGTGCCTGTGTGTGGCGGGCTTTTAGCCAATTGTGTGGCCTTTGTGGCGGGCTTTTAGCCAATTGTTGGCCTTTGTGGCGGGCTGTTTTAGCCAGAGTGTCTTTGTGACGGTCCTTCGGGACGGATGGTCTTTGTGACGGTCCTTCGGGACAGATGGTCTTTGTGACGGTCCTTCGGGACGAGTGGCCTTGGTGGCGGTCCTCTTTAGGACATTCGTTTTGGCCTTGGTGGCGGTCCTTGTTAGGACATTTTGTTGGCCTTTGTGGCGGCCCTTGTGGCGTGTATATGATCCTTGAGTGGTCATGGGGTATCCCGGTGAGGGGATATGTGGTTGGTAGGACATTGAGATGTTTTTACGCGAGCCACGGGAAGGAAACCTGGTTAGGGATAGGACTGAGACGTGTTCAGAATCGTTTGCTCGCGACTCTTGGGGGACTTAGGTTCTCCTAGTACTGCCATATTCAGAGACTTTGTGGCTCGGGAGTATGGTTGGTATATCGACTTCGGATGACGATCCGGGGGCGCGCTGTAGGGTGGCAACCCGAGAGACGAGTTTGGACTTTTCCTTATATATTATGGCATGCGGGCTTCGGCCTGATGAGGAGCCAACATTTGGCATGCAGACTTATGTCTGATGAGGAGCCAATAAAAAACTCAAGGTTTAGGCCTATGAGTAAAGGAAAGTCCAAAAGTCGAGAGCAAATGACGCCTGGAGCGTGAGTCTATCGCCTAGAGGTGACCTTCTGTAGATCAGTCGGAGGAGTGCGGGCCGTGGAGACGGTTTCACGGGAGTCCTTGGCCGATGGTCGTTCGAGATTCAAGGACGAATCTATGTTGGTGGGGGAGAATTGTAACATCCGTGTTCCGGGAATAGAGTTTGAGTTATGTTGAGTAAACCAAAGAGTGGATTTTAATTAATTTTGGTTTAATTAAATCTTGGTTTAATCTAATTAAACCAAAAACCCTTAATCTCTTTCTCAAAGTCACGCCTCCTCTCATGTTTTTGTGTTTTGGTCGACATTTTCATCAGAGGGATGGAAAGAAAGAGAGATAAACCTTGGTTATTTGGTGTAAAGGAGAAAGAGAAGGAGATCAAGCTTTTTCATTAGAGTTAAGAGAGAAACAGAACTGTCAGAGTTTGGGGGAAGGAGGATCCGACTGGTCAAATCGTTTAGAAAGGTACTGATTTTTGGTAGGGTTGTAGATAAGAGATTTTCGTACACTCTCCTTTTTACAGAAGTGAATTTGGGTTAATATTTTAGGAGATATGGGCAGTTTCGTGGGGTGTTTCTTCTCATTCGCGGATTGAGACCAGCGGGTGTTACGGGGACGATTGCAGTTTCATCTATAATCTGATCGTGATGAAATTTTGTGGGAAGCTTCTGGACGTTTATACCTTGCTTTTCACCGGAGGGATTAGAAAGTTAACGGTTAGTTTTGATTTCGTGGTTTCACTTGTGAGGTTGTTCTTTTCTGTTTTTCTAGCAGTTTGTTTTCAATATTTGTTTGTTGTTGTGATTGGTTGTAGGAGCAAGTTTGGTTGTTTCTTGGATATTGGAAAGCCTCTCATTTGGTTGTATTTAGTTTTGTGAATCACTTGTTAAGGTAAGTGCAGGACCATGGCTTATCTAAGCTGGAGATTTCTCTAATCTGGTTGTTTATGTGTTGTTTGGCTTGTTGATTGTTGATTGATGATTGTTGGTTGATGGTTGATGGTTAGAGATGTCTCTATTGCTTGTGTGTATAGCCCAGTAGATGGGAGGATTGCCTTACTGAGTGTTTATTAAATACTCATGCATTGCAATATGTGCTTGTGGTGCAGGTAAAGGCAAAGTATGACCGTGGAATCAGGGCGATGAAGAGGAGGATGTTCTAGTGGTTCGTTTGGTTGTCTGGCTTCTGTTAGGTTGCTAGAGTGGAGTCCTAGAATGTTGTTTAGGATTGCTGGTTCTTTGGATGTTGTTTGGATCATTAGTTTGTGATTGGAATTAATATTGGCTATTTATATTTATTGGATATTGGTAATGTTTTCTGCTGATGATTGTGATTGTGGTTAGATGGTGATCTGCAGGTCAATTGGTGGCAACTTGTCCTGTGGGAAGGTTGTTAAAGGGTGGGGACCAGGGTTCGAGGAACGCCTAGTGCACCAATAACCTACTGGTGGATTGGGATATCCACAGTGATGGATTAGGATCGATGCCCTGCAGGGCCAGCTTGGGGTCCGTTTGGGCAGCTAGCAGTGAGGCTAGCAGTGAGGCTAGCGGGGTCCACGGGACGGGTTGTTACACGACTTCTCCTCCTCGTCGTCGTTTTCTCTTCCCCACCCTTCCTCTTTATCTTTTTAATTCCGCGAGAATTCAAATCAGCAAAATATATTATTGGTTTAATTTTTACCATAATATGGTTTATTTTTTTCACTTGAAATGATGAAGAAAAAAACAAAGAAAATCTAGAACAATGTGTTTCTAAGGAAAATAATTATTATCTTACTATCTTTAAATTATGTTAGCGTTATCTAATTTGATATTTATTTTTAACTTTTAAATATGAAGAAATAACCAAAACTTTTGTATCTTAAATTTTTTTTTAACTTATGCAATTTGATATTTATTTTTTTAAGTATGTTTATATAAATAAATTCAGTTTACAAAAAGTAACAATATATTTACTTTTTAGAAGACACATGTTAAAAGAAGAGATGCTACATGGAAGTTTATAAGAGCAAGTTTTTGAATTAATAACCACAATAAATACATTTAATTCTAAAAGTTCCAAATCTTAAATGTATGAAAGCAATTAATCTTAAAAGAATTAAGGAGTGAGCAGTTACTATTTGTAACGTATGAAGTTTTTAAAAAACATTAATACTCCACAAAATATATTTGTTATAAATAACAGTTTTTCTGGTCCTTAAAAAAAAGCTTTTTACTCTTTCCAAATTGCATAATAAATAACAACATTTTCAGTATTTCAATCATCCTAATGAGTCACGACAACCAAATTAACACAAATTTCTTTAATAATTATCTATATATATAAAGTTGTCTTTTACTCACTTCTGGTGCTGCCACATCAGCGACATCCTCTTTAATTTTTGTGGGCATTACAGATTTTAATAAAGCCTTTAAACAATTATACAAATAACAAACTGATCCACTAGATTTAATCCAAAGTCTGTAGGTCCAACACTATTTCATCCAAAATCTGTAGGCGCAACACTACTTTTAAATCATGTAGATTCAACCTGACAATATTTCATCCAAAGTTCAGCAGTGTGAACGAAACTCTATTTTATTATTCAACCATAAAAAATAAAAAACGAAAGAAAAGAATAGAGCATCTACCCGATATATATGAAGTAAAGCACTAACTTTGGAATAATATTATTACCTATTCGTACCTAACTTTTCATGTATCGTTTATGCTTAGTTCTTTTACAAATACGTGTATCATATGGTTAAGACACATAATTATAAGAGACAAATAAAATATTTTCTTAGCAAGAAGACAAGAACTATGATTAGAATCTCCATTGATCTTGTAATTATATATCACCTAAGCAATTTTTTTACTTTAAAATAAATTTAAAATATTTATTTAGCGCATATTTATGTTAATTATAACTAATAGAAAGTTTTAAAAAAAATATAATTAGTAAAATAAATAAAATGTTAAAATAAGAAAACAATACTATAATTTTTAATTAGTGGTAATAATATAATTAAAATTGTCTATTAAACTGATCATAATTAAAATTATAAATGTATTATTGAGTTTTAGAATGGAAGTAAATTTTAAATTTGTGATAGAATAAAAAAATTATGTAATTATGTATTATTGAGTTGTAGAATGGAAGTAAAATTTAAAATTATGGAAGAATAAAATTCAGTAATTGTATTTATAAAATTTTAAACAGGAAAAGTAAAATATTATTTTATAACATGATCAAAAAGGGCAAAAAAATTGATGTTTTGTTAATTGAATCAAATGGTTCTAATCCAAATTTTAGTATTGAAAGATAGTAATTAAAGAGAAAATAGTTATAATATATCTTGAAAATCATTTTACAGTCTAATATGTGTTATATGTGATCCAATACAAGGTGGAAAAAGTAGATGTCAAAAGGAGTGTATCATCAATAATAACGAAAGAATTAAAGTTAAAAATGTTTGAAAATGAATTAGTAAAACTTGAAAATATAATAGGGAAGACACAATCACACATGACTAAATTAAAATCTCTGACAACTCATTAATTGTGTGAAACGAATGAGTTTGTAGAAAAATAAATGACATACATTATTAAATAGATTATTAGATTCCAAGTCGGGTTTAATAGTTTGGCCATATAATCATGGAAAGTGGGATAAGATATGCACTTTCATGAATTGGTCGTTTATGGTACATTGCAATTATTTCGATGGGTAAAGCAAGCTCGGTAAAGATGTTATAACGATATAATATTATATTTTACCTTTAAGCAATATTCATGAGATTCGGTATATTCAAATTTATACGGAATAATGTTATGTTAGTATCAACATCTAATCATAAATAATATATACAATTAGATCAACAATCGATCAACATCAAAACCTTTAAAAAATGTTTTAATGAAATATATGAATAAGAAATAAACTCTCTTAATGATAAAAGATCTTGAAGTAGTCATCAATGTCGTTTATTTTTCCTAATATTACTACATGACATATATTTATAAAGATTTACCCTCAAAACTTTGAATGATTATATTTGAGCTCAAGAAGTAATATTAATATAAAAAGATTTAAATTAAAATCCCGCGCTTGCGCAGGTACAAATTCTAGTAATAAATATAATCATATAATCAACAATGGACCTCTCCATCATGCATAGAAACACAAATATTATAGAGACATTGTTTTTTTTTGTTTAACAAATATTAAGTTCTACTTACTATATATATATATATATATATATCTCAACATTTATCATTAAGATTCCTTTATAGTTTTTTTGTAAAAAAATTCTTACTTAACTATTGCCAATAAAGAAAAGAAAAATTTGATATTCCAAAACAAAAAACTTTACTTTATGATATGTCTATATTTTGCATCTCCTTAGCTTGTATTTGTCATGCATTTAGCTAGGACAACTAGTCGTTTTGCATCATTTTAGAACCTCTTTCGTACACTTCGCATGTTTAGGAAGTTTCTGCATCATCCTTGCATACATTGTGCATTTCGGAGTATTTCAGGTGTCTAGGAGACGTTGGAAGCGCAGAGGATCGAGCCACGCTCAACCTCCACGATCTAGCCACGCTCAACCTCCACGATCGAGCCACGCTCAACCTGCACCAATCGAGCCACGCTCAACCTGCACCAATCGAGCCACTCTCAGCTGCACCAATCGAGCCACTCTCATCTGCGCCAATCGAGCCACTCTAGAGGCACCACTCGAGTCGCCACTCGAGCCATCATTCGAGCCACCAGGCGAGGGATTCAGCTTTTGATGTCTTCATCAAAGTTGTAGAGAATTGAGTCATCTTTCCAATGCCGTTTATTTCAAGTCGATCGGAGGCGTGGTTCAAGAGTTATCACCTTTTTAGTGGAGACATATACACCCAGTTCGAGTCGCCACCCGTCGACTCGACCCTCCAGCTCGAGTCGCCACCCATTGACTCGACCCTCCAGCTCGAGCTGTTGCCCGTCGACTCGACCCTCCTCCACTCGAGCCAACACCATCCCCCACTCGAGCCACTACTCGTTCGCACATGTCAGGAAGATGTTCCGCCTTACACGCTTCAGGAGATTCCTAAACCGACGCTTCACCTTGTCGTTTCAAGTTTTAGGGATTTACATGTTTTTACTATAAATACATTTTGTTAAGTCTTGACTGGGATCATCTTAGTTTTTATCTCGTTTTTATTTTGTAAGGTTTTCCCTAGCCACCAAAAACGTACTCTGACTTTGTATCCCAATATCTTTGAACTTATTCAGTATTTTGATTTGATTTCTTCTACAAAGTTGTTCATCTTATTTTAATCTGTCTCATTATGCTTGATTCAATGATTTCTGTGTTTGCATCCTTGACTATGATTTTCGGATCTGAGTAGTGCGGTAGTTCTTGAGGATGGGATAGATTAGGTGGAGGATCTTAGGATGTAGAGTGTTTAAGCTTTGATTATATGATTCCCTTCTGCACTAGAGTTAGGATTACTAGTTTCTCTCTGATCAATTGGAACTAGGTTCGAGACATTTCCACACCCAAAAGGTGTTTGATGAAATGTCTGACCAACTAGTGCCAGAGACTTACGTTCCTAGCCTAAGAGATTAGTTGTCTAGGATGTTTGTTGACGTGAATGAACTTGTTTGTCATGCCTGCTCAACCACGTTTCTCTAGCGAGAGTTAGGTATGGAAGTGGTTGAGTCTGAGTAGCTTTTGCCAAGAGATTGGATTAGCTAAGTTGTGATGTTCATTGTTTAGGGATAGTTTGCTTGTGGTATGTTAAACACTCTGTAGACTAGGATACTCCACCGACTCAATTACCCCATCCTTAGGACTTCTTTCTTTTTAAATTTTATTACATTCCTGGAACTGTTTCGTTTGTTCATGCTTAGAATCGTTTTTGGTTTCACTTATTCATTTTCGCTTATTTTCATGCATTTGCGTTTCTAGTTCTGTGAGTCATTTTCGTTTTACATTTTGACCATTCTAGGACTGTTAGACAAACACTCTTTTTGAATTGGCTTGACTTGTGACTTCTTGATTGCATCTTGAGTGACTAGCATCATCCCATTTGGATTGACACCTTAAGTACTACAACTACATAAGGTTAATTGAACCTACTAGGATAGACACAAAAAGCCTAGTATCAATTTGGCGCCGTTGCCATTTGGGATTCGTTTTGTTACATTTGAGATTTCAAGTTTTGCAAGATTAAGTTCTGTTACACTTATCATTCTGAGTACTGACTTGTTTTGGTTGTTTGCTTGTTTGTTTTGCATCTCAGGAACCTGTTGATTGCAGCATTGCATGCACACCAGATCAAGAGGACATCAGAATCTCCTCCCTGCTATCGACGACATCAATCGGTTACAAAGACCACGACAAGCTCGTCCACCTACTGATCATCCCGTACACGTCACTATGGAACAACCGCATGAACCACATCAGGGACCGCGAAACATTGGTGCTGGGGATGCACCGAACACTCACACTCAACGTGCTGGAATTGTCCCTCCCGCCGTGCAGAACAACAACTTCGAGATCAAAAGTGGTCTGATCACTATGATCCAAGGAAACAAGTTTCACGGGTTGCCTATGGAGGATCCACTTGACCACTTGGACGAGTTCGACCGTCTTTGCAGTCTCACGAAGATCAACGGCGTGAGTGAGGATGGTTACAAGTTGCGCCTCTTCCCATTCTCCCTTGGAGACAAAGCTCATCAATGGGAGAAAAACCTTCCCAAGGGATCAATCACCACCTGGGATGGTTGCAAGAAGGCATTCTTGGCCAAGTTTTTCTCCAACTCTAGAACAGCACGTCTTAGAAATGAGATTTCCAGCTTCACTCAGAAGAGCTCAGAATCATTCTGTGAAGCATGGGAGCGTTTCAAGGGTTACCACAGCCAGTGCCCACACCATGGTTTCAGCAACGAGTCATTACTGAGTACTCTCTACCGTGGTGTCCTCCCCAAAATACGTATGCTGCTTGACACCGCTTCTAACGGTAACTTCCTGAACAAGGACGTCGATGAAGGTTGGCAACTGGTGGAGAATCTCGCTCAGTCCGACGGCAACTACAATGAGGATTATGACCGCACATTTCGCGGCGACGCTGGGTCTGAAGAGAAGTACAAGAAGGACCTCAAGAATGTCAATGAAAAGCTTGACCGTATCTTGCTGAGTCAGCAGAGGAGCGTCCACTTCGTCTCTGAGGACGACCCTTTCCAAGTTCCAGATGGGGAGGGTGAGCAGAGTGAAGAGATCAGCTATGTTCACAATCAAGGTGGATACAACAAGGGTTACAACCCCTATCAGACGAACCCCAATTTGTCTTACCGAGCACCAACGTTGCAAATCCACAGGATCAGGTGTACCCTCCTCAGCAGCAACAACAAGGTCAACAAAAACCTTTTGTGCATTACAATCAGGGATTCGTCCCTAAACAACAGTTCCAGCAAGGATACCAAGCTCCCTCAGGACCACCACCAGGATTCCGCCCTCAACCAGTACAGCCTACTCCAGCCCCAGATCAAGAAATAAAGCAAATGATGCAACAACTTCTTCAGGGTCAAGCTAGCGGATCTCTGGATACTGCTAAGAAGTTTGCTGAACTCAGTCAGCGAATGGAGTGTTCATACAATGATCTTAATGTCAAGTTTGAAGCTCTTAACTCCAAGATGAAGTACATGGAAGGCAAGACTGTTTCTACTTCTACCCCAACACTTGGCCAACTACCTGGAAAAGCAGTTCAAAATCCCAAAGACTATGCTACTATCCATGCCATCACCACCCAAGGTGTAGATGTACGGCTCACTGAGGACAATGAGAGTTTAGATGGGGAGGATTTTCTTCAAGATGTAGTTCAGATAAAGGATCCCGTCGAGGTGCTCAAGGATCCAATTAAGTCAGCCAAGCAATCTGATCCTGAAGCTACTAAAGAACCCGCTGCTCCCAAGGATAAACCTGTGAGATTCATTCCTCCACCATACAAGCCACCTCTACCATTTCCAGTGAGGTTTAAGAAGCAGCTTACTGAGAAGTATAAAGCTCTGTTCGAAAAACAAGTCAAGGAGATTGAACTTAGGATGCCTTTGCTTGATGCATTTGCACTTGTGCCTCAATATCAAAAGTTTTTAACTGACTTGGTAACCGAAAAGACCAAAGAGAAGGAGGATATAGCTAAAGGAGCTCAAGCTAAGGCTCTGGAAGATGAGAGGGTAGTACATGACATAGGTGGGGTTATTCATGAATGCAAGGCTGTTATTCAGAAGATGATTATCCCAAAGAAGCTAGAGGACCCTGGTTCTTTCACCTTGCCTTGTTCTCTAGGTCCATTGACATTCAAAAAGTGCCTATGTGACCTTGGTGCTTCAGTAAGCCTCATGCCACTCTCTGTAGCTCAGAGGCTAGGATTCAACGAATACAAGTCATGCAACCTCCGCTTAATATTGGCTGATAGGACTACTAGATTGCCTCATGGTCTATTAGAGAACCTGCCCATCAAAATTGGACAAGCTGAGATTCCTACTGACTTTGTGGTGCTGGAAATGGATGAAGAGCCTAAAGATCCACTAATCCTGGGAAGGCCTTTCTTAGCTACAGCTGGAGCAGTCATTGATGTAAAGAAGGGGATGATTGATCTCAATCTGGGTAACAACTTCAAGATGAAGTTTGATATCAAGGATTCTAAGAAGAAACCAACTATTGATGGACAGACCTTCGTGATTGAAGAGAAAGATCAGAAATCTGGGTTTGGCATCTTTGAGGATGTGAATGAGGCAGAAACAGAGGTTTTGGTAACCAAAGAGAAAACTCAAAGTGTCACTCGACCATTCTCCAACTCGAGTGTAGTCGTTACCCTCCCTACGCGTCGAGACATACTTCCTAATCACCAACCGCAAGAGACAAGTCCTCCCGCGCTTGACAGTTTATCTGAACCCCAAACAACCAAGATTTTAAGGGATACAGTGGCGGAGTTAACAGCCACGTTGGAGGAGATGAGAGGGCAAATCATGCAGCTCCAGGGTAAAGTTAAAATCTCTTCTCCAAAAAAGCAAGACATAGGTTGGGGATAATGAAGAAGATAAGATCTTTTCTTCTTGAACCTGGGCAGAATGCTAAAGAGTATATGGTTAGACAAGACATTCTAGAGGGGTCTACAAAACTTGACTCGACCGACACCGGCACATCACGCTCGCGACTCGACCTTCCCGACTGCCTCACTCGAGCTGCTGTGCTCGCTGTTCCGAACCGACAAATTGAGCCGACATTCCCAACTGCCTCAATCGAGCCACATTCCGACTTCCTCTCTCGAGCCACTCACGACACCCGCTCGAGCCCACGTCTAGGCATGCACGGAGTTGAGCAGCAGATCAAACATCAAGGGGATTATCAGCCTGCAGAGGTGGTTGTGCTAGTATCAGATCATGGCGAGTCCAGAGTCGACGACATGCAGTGTGACGAGCAACCAAATGTTTATCAGAACACCCAAGCAGTAGAGCAGCAAGTCGACCAACCAGCTCAAGTCGCTCATGCGGATCCCGAACAAGAGGAAGGACAGAGTCAGTATCACGCTCCTCCTTGGGCGAGCACAGACTCGTTCTTCTACTACTGAGGTACTCCGACCCTCCCTTTGTACATACCATTTCATTCCTGCATTGTTTCTGTTGTGATTCTTAAATCCTCCTGCAAATTTTTCTTACACAGGAGACTGTGTAATTTAAGTTTGGGGGAGGGTTTGAGATGATGTATCTGATGTTGTGCTCTGTTATTCTTATTTTAATTTTGTGCATCATATCATGTTTGAGTTTGCATCCATCTATTGCATTTAAAAAAAAAAAAAAAAAAAAAAATCGAAAATTTCCACAAAAACAGAGTGTTCATGTAGTTTGCATTTGCATTTTAGGATTGAGTTTAGTGTTGTGCATGTAGGGTTGCTGCATTTAGCATAGGGGTTGATGATGATTGTAACCTTGTTAGCATGCTGGATTCAATAGGATAGGATCAAGGCCCTTGTTATTAGTTCTTTGATGCTTGTTGATTGAACTTGAAAATGTAAGATTGAAGCATGTTTTGAATTGATATCATTCCCTATCTACCTGAACCTAATCTTGACTTGCAATTATCATGTGATGCATTGAAGTTGAACTCATGGATACCATACATACTTGGATTGTCTTTCACATTTTTACCACCCTTGTCAATCCAAGTAGCTGATTCCCATCTTTGGAACAGTTCCCCGCACCCTTAACCAACCGTTCTTTCAAGCCAATTGTATTCTTGAGTGTCAAGCCTTTTTCGAGTTGAGCTTGTTAGAAAGTGTTAGGTTCTAGCCGACAAGAGTAGGATCATGTGTAGTTCTAGTTCGCGTTATCCGGACTAGTAGGACTAGGTGAGAACTCGATTTTGGGTATTGGGTACGGATTTGTGCAGAAAAGTAAAGAGGTAGAAAGTCTTTAGGAGGGGATGTGTTTTCGCAGTTTACAAGTCTAGTAAAGGATTTGGGTTGAGCAAAGTAAAAAAGAGTTATTGGTTCTAGGCACAAAATAAAAAGATTGGACATAGAAAAGAAAGAAAGAAAAAAAAAGCTTAAGATGTCTGGAGTCCCTAGAAGAAAAGAAAACGAACCATAGTGATAATAAAGATTTCCCAATCCGCTAGAATGAAAAGAAGTGAACTCCTCCTAAGACTAAGTGTAAAAAGTTTGAGATGAAGTTTCTGATGAAGGGTAGAGATAGGACAAACTTTGGTTTGAAGTGTTCTTTGGGTAGACAGGGCGCTGCTCTTGTATGTATCAGTTGGTTTCAACCTTTAGCCTTCTCTTAAGCTCAACTCCTTTTCGTGAGAGAACCTTGTTCTATATTGATAAAACCACTTGATGAGGAGACCATCTATTTCTCTAACCTTTACCCTAGCCAAATGAGTTCAATGAAATTGTTTAGCTTGATTCACGGTTCTCTGTTAATGAATGTTAAAGGGGATGATTGATAGGATTGCATGTGTAGATTTGAAATAAAGTTCCTTCACCATGCATCTTAGAACTAAAAACAAGGACCTTGATTCTAACTACTCTATTCAGCGTGTTTTAGGTTCTGAGACCCCATCTTCACACCTCTCTTCCATACTTTGTTCTTGATAGTTTGCTTGAGGGCAAGCAAAGAATAAGTTTGGGGGAGTTGATATGTCTATATTTTGCATCTCCTTAGCTTGTATTTGTCATGCATTTAGCTAGGACAACTAGTCGTTTTGCATCATTTTAGAACCTCTTTCGTACACTTCGCATGTTTAGGAAGTTTCTGCATCATCCTTGCATACATTGTGCATTTCGGAGTATTTCAGGTGTCTAGGAGACGTTGGAAGCGCAGAGGATCGAGCCACGCTCAACCTCCACGATCGAGCCACGCTCAACCTCCACGATCGAGCCACGCTCAACCTGCACCAATCGAGCCACGCTCAACCTGCACCAATCGAGCCACTCTCAGCTGCACCAATCGAGCCACTCTCATCTGCGCCAATCGAGCCACTCTAGAGGCACCACTCGAGTCGCCACTCGAGCCATCATTCGAGCCACCAGGCGAGGGATTCAGCTTTTGATGTCTTCATCAAAGTTGTAGAGAATTGAGTCATCTTTCCAATGCCGTTTATTTCAAGTCGATCGGAGGCGTGGTTCAAGAGTTATCACCTTTTTAGTGGAGACATATACACCCAGTTCGAGTCGCCACCCGTCGACTCGACCCTCCAGCTCGAGTCGCCACCCATTGACTCGACCCTCCAGCTCGAGCTGTTGCCCGTCGACTCGACCCTCCTCCACTCGAGCCAACACCATCCCCCACTCGAGCCACTACTCGTTCGCACATGTCAGGAAGATGTTCCGCCTTACACGCTTCAGGAGATTCCTAAACCGACGCTTCACCTTGTCGTTTCAAGTTTTAGGGATTTACATGTTTTTACTATAAATACATTTTGTTAAGTCTTGACTGAGGACATCTTAGTTTTTATCTCGTTTTTATTTTGTAAGGTTTTCCCTAGCCACCAAAAACGTACTCTGACTTTGTATCCCAATATCTTTGAACTTATTCAGTATTTTGATTTGATTTCTTCTACAAAGTTGTTCATCTTATTTTAATCTGTCTCATTATGCTTGATTCAATGATTTCTGTGTTTGCATCCTTGACTATGATTTTCGGATCTGAGTAGTGCGGTAGTTCTTGAGGATGGGATAGATTAGGTGGAGGATCTTAGGATGTAGAGTGTTTAAGCTTTGATTATATGATTCCCTTCTGCACTAGAGTTAGGATTACTAGTTTCTCTCTGATCAATTGGAACTAGGTTCGAGACATTTCCACACCCAAAAGGTGTTTGATGAAATGTCTGACCAACTAGTGCCAGAGACTTACGTTCCTAGCCTAAGAGATTAGTTGTCTAGGATGTTTGTTGACGTGAATGAACTTGTTTGTCATGCCTGCTCAACCACGTTTCTCTAGCGAGAGTTAGGTATGGAAGTGGTTGAGTCTGAGTAGCTTTTGCCAAGAGATTGGATTAGCTAAGTTGTGATGTTCATTGTTTAGGGATAGTTTGCTTGTGGTATGTTAAACACTCTGTAGACTAGGATACTCCACCGACATCAATTACCCCATCCTTAGGACTTCTTTCTTTTTAAATTTTATTACATTCCTGGAACTGTTTCGTTTGTTCATGCTTAGAATCGTTTTTGGTTTCACTTATTCATTTTCGCTTATTTTCATGCATTTGCGTTTCTAGTTCTGTGAGTCATTTTCGTTTTACATTTTGACCATTCTAGGACTGTTAGACAAACACTCTTTTTGAATTGGCTTGACTTGTGACTTCTTGATTGCATCTTGAGTGACTAGCATCATCCCATTTGGATTGACACCTTAAGTACTACAACTACATAAGGTTAATTGAACCTACTAGGATAGACACATAAATCCTAGTATCAATTTGGCGCCGTTGCCATTTGGGATTCGTTTTGTTACATTTGAAATTTCAAGTTTTGCAAGATTAAGTTCTGTTACACTTATTATTCTGAGTACTGACTTGTTTTGGTTGTTTGCTTGTTTGTTTTGCATCTCAGGAACCTGTTGATTGCAGCGTTGCATGCACACCAGATCAAGAGGACATCAGAATCTCCTCCCTGCTATCGACGACATCAATCGGTTACAAAGACCACGACAAGCTCGTCCACCTACTGATCATCCCGTACACGTCACTATGGAACAACCGCATGAACCACATCAGGGACCGCGAAACATTGGTGCTGGGGATGCACCGAACACTCACACTCAACGTGCTGGAATTGTCCCTCCCGCCGTGCAGAACAACAACTTCGAGATCAAAAGTGGTCTGATCACTATGATCCAAGGAAACAAGTTTCACGGGTTGCCTATGGAGGATCCACTTGACCACTTGGACGAGTTCGACCGTCTTTGCAGTCTCACGAAGATCAACGGCGTGAGTGAGGATGGTTACAAGTTGCGCCTCTTCCCATTCTCCCTTGGAGACAAAGCTCATCAATGGGAGAAAAACCTTCCCAAGGGATCAATCACCACCTGGGATGGTTGCAAGAAGGCATTCTTGGCCAAGTTTTTCTCCAACTCTAGAACAGCACGTCTTAGAAATGAGATTTCCAGCTTCACTCAGAAGAGCTCAGAATCATTCTGTGAAGCATGGGAGCGTTTCAAGGGTTACCACAGCCAGTGCCCACACCATGGTTTCAGCAACGAGTCATTACTGAGTACTCTCTACCGTGGTGTCCTCCCCAAAATACGTATGCTGCTTGACACCGCTTCTAACGGTAACTTCCTGAACAAGGACGTCGATGAAGGTTGGCAACTGGTGGAGAATCTCGCTCAGTCCGACGGCAACTACAATGAGGATTATGACCGCACATTTCGCGGCGACGCTGGGTCTGAAGAGAAGTACAAGAAGGACCTCAAGAATGTCAATGAAAAGCTTGACCGTATCTTGCTGAGTCAGCAGAGGAGCGTCCACTTCGTCTCTGAGGACGACCCTTTCCAAGTTCCAGATGGGGAGGGTGAGCAGAGTGAAGAGATCAGCTATGTTCACAATCAAGGTGGATACAACAAGGGTTACAACCCCTATCAGACGAACCCCAATTTGTCTTACCGGAGCACCAACGTTGCAAATCCACAGGATCAGGTGTACCCTCCTCAGCAGCAACAACAAGGTCAACAAAAACCTTTTGTGCATTACAATCAGGGATTCGTCCCTAAACAACAGTTCCAGCAAGGATACCAAGCTCCCTCAGGACCACCACCAGGATTCCGCCCTCAACCAGTACAGCCTACTCCAGCCCCAGATCAAGAAATAAAGCAAATGATGCAACAACTTCTTCAGGGTCAAGCTAGCGGATCTCTGGATACTGCTAAGAAGTTTGCTGAACTCAGTCAGCGAATGGAGTGTTCATACAATGATCTTAATGTCAAGTTTGAAGCTCTTAACTCCAAGATGAAGTACATGGAAGGCAAGACTGTTTCTACTTCTACCCCAACACTTGGCCAACTACCTGGAAAAGCAGTTCAAAATCCCAAAGACTATGCTACTATCCATGCCATCACCACCCAAGGTGTAGATGTACGGCTCACTGAGGACAATGAGAGTTTAGATGGGGAGGATTTTCTTCAAGATGTAGTTCAGATAAAGGATCCCGTCGAGGTGCTCAAGGATCCAATTAAGTCAGCCAAGCAATCTGATCCTGAAGCTACTAAAGAACCCGCTGCTCCCAAGGATAAACCTGTGAGATTCATTCCTCCACCATACAAGCCACCTCTACCATTTCCAGTGAGGTTTAAGAAGCAGCTTACTGAGAAGTATAAAGCTCTGTTCGAAAAACAAGTCAAGGAGATTGAACTTAGGATGCCTTTGCTTGATGCATTTGCACTTGTGCCTCAATATCAAAAGTTTTTAACTGACTTGGTAACCGAAAAGACCAAAGAGAAGGAGGATATAGCTAAAGGAGCTCAAGCTAAGGCTCTGGAAGATGAGAGGGTAGTACATGACATAGGTGGGGTTATTCATGAATGCAAGGCTGTTATTCAGAAGATGATTATCCCAAAGAAGCTAGAGGACCCTGGTTCTTTCACCTTGCCTTGTTCTCTAGGTCCATTGACATTCAAAAGTGCCTATGTGACCTTGGTGCTTCAGTAAGCCTCATGCCACTCTCTGTAGCTCAGAGGCTAGGATTCAACGAATACAAGTCATGCAACCTCCGCTTAATATTGGCTGATAGGACTACTAGATTGCCTCATGGTCTATTAGAGAACCTGCCCATCAAAATTGGACAAGCTGAGATTCCTACTGACTTTGTGGTGCTGGAAATGGATGAAGAGCCTAAAGATCCACTAATCCTGGGAAGGCCTTTCTTAGCTACAGCTGGAGCAGTCATTGATGTAAAGAAGGGGATGATTGATCTCAATCTGGGTAACAACTTCAAGATGAAGTTTGATATCAAGGATTCTAAGAAGAAACCAACTATTGATGGACAGACCTTCGTGATTGAAGAGAAAGATCAGAAATCTGGGTTTGGCATCTTTGAGGATGTGAATGAGGCAGAAACAGAGGTTTTGGTAACCAAAGAGAAAACTCAAAGTGTCACTCGACCATTCTCCAACTCGAGTGTAGTCGTTACCCTCCCTACGCGTCGAGACATACTTCCTAATCACCAACCGCAAGAGACAAGTCCTCCCGCGCTTGACAGTTTATCTGAACCCCAAACAACCAAGATTTTAAGGGATACAGTGGCGGAGTTAACAGCCACGTTGGAGGAGATGAGAGGGAAAATCATGCAGCTCCAGGGTAAAGTTAAAATCTCTTCTCCAAGAAAAGCAAGACATAGGTTGGGGATAATGAAGAAGATAAGATCTTTTCTTCTTGAACCTGGGCAGAATGCTAAAGAGTATATGGTTAGACAAGACATTCTAGAGGGGTCTACAAAACTTGACTCGACCGACACCGGCACATCACGCTCGCGACTCGACCTTCCCGACTGCCTCACTCGAGCTGCTGTGCTCGCTGTTCCGAACCGACAAATTGAGCCGACATTCCCAACTGCCTCAATCGAGCCACATTCCGACTTCCTCTCTCGAGCCACTCACGACACCCGCTCGAGCCCACGTCTAGGCATGCACGGAGTTGAGCAGCAGATCAAACATCAAGGGGATTATCAGCCTGCAGAGGTGGTTGTGCTAGTATCAGATCATGGCGAGTCCAGAGTCGACGACATGCAGTGTGACGAGCAACCAAATGTTTATCAGAACACCCAAGCAGTAGAGCAGCAAGTCGACCAACCAGCTCAAGTCGCTCATGCGGATCCCGAACAAGAGGAAGGACAGAGTCAGTATCACGCTCCTCCTTGGGCGAGCACAGACTCGTTCTTCTACTACTGAGGTACTCCGACCCTCCCTTTGTACATACCATTTCATTCCTGCATTGTTTCTGTTGTGATTCTTAAATCCTCCTGCAAATTTTTCTTACACAGGAGACTGTGTAATTTAAGTTTGGGGGAGGGTTTGAGATGATGTATCTGATGTTGTGCTCTGTTATTCTTATTTTAATTTTGTGCATCATATCATGTTTGAGTTTGCATCCATCTATTGCATTTAAAAAAAAAAAAAAAAAAAAAAAAAAAAATCGAAAATTTCCACAAAAACAGAGTGTTCATGTAGTTTGCATTTGCATTTTAGGATTGAGTTTAGTGTTGTGCATGTAGGGTTGCTGCATTTAGCATAGGGGTTGATGATGATTGTAACCTTGTTAGCATGCTGGATTCAATAGGATAGGATCAAGGCCCTTGTTATTAGTTCTTTGATGCTTGTTGATTGAACTTGAAAATGTAAGATTGAAGCATGTTTTGAATTGATATCATTCCCTATCTACCTGAACCTAATCTTGACTTGCAATTATCATGTGATGCATTGAAGTTGAACTCATGGATACCATACACATACTTGGATTGTCTTTCACATTTTTACCACCCTTGTCAATCCAAGTAGCTGATTCCCATCTTTGGAACAGTTCCCCGCACCCTTAACCAACCGTTCTTTCAAGCCAATTGTATTCTTGAGTGTCAAGCCTTTTTCGAGTTGAGCTTGTTAGAAAGTGTTAGGTTCTAGCCGACAAGAGTAGGATCATGTGTAGTTCTAGTTCGCGTTATCCGGACTAGTAGGACTAGGTGAGAACTCGATTTTGGGTATTGGGTACGGATTTGTGCAGAAAAGTAAAGAGGTAGAAAGTCTTTAGGAGGGGGATGTGTTTTCGCAGTTTACAAGTCTAGTAAAGGATTTGGGTTGAGCAAAGTAAAAAAGAGTTGTTGGTTCTAGGCACAAAATAAAAAGATTGGACATGGAAAAGAAAGAAAGAAAAAAAAAAAGCTTAAGATGTCTGGAGTCCCTAGAAGAAAAGAAAACGAACCATAGTGATAATAAAGATTTCCCAATCCGCTAGAATGAAAAGAAGTGAACTCCTCCTAAGACTAAGTGTAAAAAGTTTGAGATGAAGTTTCTGATGAAGGGTAGAGATAGGACAAACTTTGGTTTGAAGTGTTCTTTGGGTAGACAGGGCGCTGCTCTTGTATGTATCAGTTGGTTTCAACCTTTAGCCTTCTCTTAAGCTCAACTCCTTTTCGTGAGAGAACCTTGTTCTATATTGATAAAACCACTTGATGAGGAGACCATCTATTTCTCTAACCTTTACCCTAGCCAAATGAGTTCAATGAAATTGTTTAGCTTGATTCACGGTTCTCTGTTAATGAATGTTAAAGGGGATGATTGATAGGATTGCATGTGTAGATTTGAAATAAAGTTCCTTCACCATGCATCTTAGAACTAAAAACAAGGACCTTGATTCTAACTACTCTATTCAGCGTGTTTTAGGTTCTGAGACCCCATCTTCACACCTCTCTTCCATACTTTGTTCTTGATAGTTTGCTTGAGGGCAAGCAAAGAATAAGTTTGGGGGAGTTGATATGTCTATATTTTGCATCTCCTTAGCTTGTATTTGTCATGCATTTAGCTAGGACAACTAGTCGTTTTGCATCATTTTAGAACCTCTTTCGTACACTTCGCATGTTTAGGAAGTTTCTGCATCATCCTTGCATACATTGTGCATTTCGGAGTATTTCAGGTGTCTAGGAGACGTTGGAAGCGCAGAGGATCGAGCCACGCTCAACCTCCACGATCGAGCCACGCTCAACCTCCACGATCGAGCCACGCTCAACCTGCACCAATCGAGCCACGCTCAACCTGCACCAATCGAGCCACTCTCAGCTGCACCAATCGAGCCACTCTCATCTGCGCCAATCGAGCCACTCTAGAGGCACCACTCGAGTCGCCACTCGAGCCATCATTCGAGCCACCAGGCGAGGGATTCAGCTTTTGATGTCTTCATCAAAGTTGTAGAGAATTGAGTCATCTTTCCAATGCCGTTTATTTCAAGTCGATCGGAGGCGTGGTTCAAGAGTTATCACCTTTTTAGTGGAGACATATACACCCAGTTCGAGTCGCCACCCGTCGACTCGACCCTCCAGCTCGAGTCGCCACCCATTGACTCGACCCTCCAGCTCGAGCTGTTGCCCGTCGACTCGACCCTCCTCCACTCGAGCCAACACCATCCCCCACTCGAGCCACTACTCGTTCGCACATGTCAGGAAGATGTTCCGCCTTACACGCTTCAGGAGATTCCTAAACCGACGCTTCACCTTGTCGTTTCAAGTTTTAGGGATTTACATGTTTTTACTATAAATACATTTTGTTAAGTCTTGACTGGGATCACCTTAGTTTTTATCTCGTTTTTATTTTGTAAGGTTTTCCCTAGCCACCAAAAACGTACTCTGACTTTGTATCCCAATATCTTTGAACTTATTCAGTATTTTGATTTGATTTCTTCTACAAAGTTGTTCATCTTATTTTAATCTGTCTCATTATGCTTGATTCAATGATTTCTGTGTTTGCATCCTTGACTATGATTTTCGGATCTGAGTAGTGCGGTAGTTCTTGAGGATGGGATAGATTAGGTGGAGGATCTTAGGATGTAGAGTGTTTAAGCTTTGATTATATGATTCCCTTCTGCACTAGAGTTAGGATTACTAGTTTCTCTCTGATCAATTGGAACTAGGTTCGAGACATTTCCACACCCAAAAGGTGTTTGATGAAATGTCTGACCAACTAGTGCCAGAGACTTACGTTCCTAGCCTAAGAGATTAGTTGTCTAGGATGTTTGTTGACGTGAATGAACTTGTTTGTCATGCCTGCTCAACCACGTTTCTCTAGCGAGAGTTAGGTATGGAAGTGGTTGAGTCTGAGTAGCTTTTGCCAAGAGATTGGATTAGCTAAGTTGTGATGTTCATTGTTTAGGGATAGTTTGCTTGTGGTATGTTAAACACTCTGTAGACTAGGATACTCCACCGACTTCAATTACCCCATCCTTAGGACTTCTTTCTTTTTAAATTTTATTACATTCCTGGAACTGTTTCGTTCGTTCATGCTTAGAATCGTTTTTGGTTTCACTTATTCATTTTCGCTTATTTTCATGCATTTGCGTTTCTAGTTCTGTGAGTCATTTTCGTTTTACATTTTGACCATTCTAGGACTGTTAGACAAACACTCTTTTTGAATTGGCTTGACTTGTGACTTCTTGATTGCATCTTGAGTGACTAGCATCATCCCATTTGGATTGACACCTTAAGTACTACAACTACATAATGTTAATTGAACCTACTAGGATAGACACAAAAAGCCTAGTATCACTTTACATAACTTAATTATACATTCAAATTTTTTGTAGTCCAATTTGTTAAATGTATTATTTCCTACATTTTGGTATTGCACATATCTAATATTTTGCTACAAGTACTTTGTTAAGAAGTTATAAGATAATTTTTACTCTAACTGATATGAAATACAAAATAATCAATTTGAGAAAAAAAAAAACTAAACAAATCTCAATATATTAAACTACATAGTATATTTTCCATATTATTAAACCCACGCAACGCGTGGGACTCATTCTAGTAATATAAATTTTTGATGCAATAAGAATAATTAGAGATGAATTCCAACAAAAATACAAATTTAAGAAAAGACAATTTTTAGTTTATATTATTATTAATTTATGATACTGATGTGATCATATTTTTACATAGGATTTCTAAAAACGTATCTCCTATATATTAATAGAGAAACACACTCTTGAAAAAGTTGATGTATCGCCGCCAGAGAGCTCTGTGCACCTTTTATCAAAATACTCTTAAATTTTCTACTTAATTACATTAACATGCCATTATATTTCAAAAAAAATAATTAACTGAATAATAATTAGATATATCATCATTTCTCACGCAAATTTAAATATCACATATTAAAACTAATTAAATAATGACATACAAGGCAAAATTTCACTAAAATTTACTTACAAGTATACAAGTCAAAGCTATATTGATTTCTTAAAATCAATATAAGTAAAATATTCTAAAAGGGCTATAAAAACATATCAATTAATATAAAGTTAATAAAAAATAAAGAACATATAACTTGTTAACAAAATCATATAAAAACAAAATGTTATTTTTATGTAAGTATTATTACCATAATAATTTAAATAACAAGTTTTCAATAGTTATTATAATTGAATATCAAAAGAAGTATATTACCCCTGAATTATCTCCAACTCATTCAAAAAAACTTAATTCCCAATAAATATAGATATATATATATATATATATCATAGATAAATATAAAAATGACAACAAATTAAGAGATATCATGATGTGTGATTATTTTTATATATCTAAGTATATAAACTAATTAATCTAAACATTTCGTGTGATTATTCATTAAAAAATAGAAATATTGATAACCAAATAGGAATATACGTTCTAATTGTATATTTATCTATGTGTTATTGAAAAGGAATGAGACAATAACCCTTATGATTATAAATAAACTAGGTACCCAAAAAAAAAGGTAATATATTTAAAATGAGTGATTAGTAGATTATGCAAAATTGTTATAGTTACTCGATAAACCATATATATATAAATTTTATTTTTAAAGCACACAAAAATATATATTGTCATAAATTGTAACATTTTATAAATATTTTTTCTTTACCACGTTCACATATTTCACGGGTCAAATGTATTCTTACATGAATACGTTAATTTTGGAATTTCATTAATTTTTTCATAATGGTTTTTTTGGTAATAATCCATCATTTATAGAAAATATTAACAACCGACTAACTCAAAAGATTTAAATAGCCTAATCAAAAATATTAAATCAATAAATTAGATTATCTTCAAAAATTTAGTTTAGAATCCGTTTGTTACTAATATATAATAAAATTAAATAATTAAACTACCGAGTAATTTAGTAGATGTTGTTATGGTTACATAAGAAACATGCAAAATTATTACGATTACAAAATACTCCCTCTGTTTCATAATATAAGATGTTTTAGTGAAGTTTTTTGTTTCATAATATAGGATATTTTCAAGTTTCTATGCAACTTTTAGATTAGTTTAGTATTTTATATTATGCAGTATTGTTTCTGATTGGTTGAACTTGTTAAAAGTAAAAACTTCTTAATCTGCGTGTTTTACTTAAAACATCTTATATTTTGAAACAGAGAGAGTAAAACATAAGAGATATTAATTTGATTTTTAAACCACACAAAAGACATGTTGCAATAAATAATAATGTTTTATCAATATTTTATCTACCATAAAACATCTTACACATTCAAAGATTTTACGGGTGAAACGTATTTTTACACAAAAAAATTAGTTACATATTTTGTCTGACACAAACAGATATTGGTTCTAAGATAATAATTTTATTTCTAGTATTTTTACACGAGAAAAACGCAGTTTTATATAAAATAAATAAAATAAAAATTAGTTACATATTTTGTTTGACACAAACAGACACTAGTTCTAGGATAATAATTTTACTTCTAATATTTTCTTTAAATCGATTTGTTCATAATGCAAATTGTTACCTAGTTATCTTATTATTTTATCTAATTATGTCAGTTTTTACACTTAAAATAGACCTGATCTTTCTCATAAATCTGTTTCTCTCTACACATACAACCCAAGGAGGTGGATCTGTTCATGATCTTTTTAGTAAGAGAATTGGGTTTCTTTGCATTATCATCGACAACAACAACAAAAAAAAATACCACTTAAAAGGAAAAAATAAACTATTTTTGTTAAGAGATTTACATTAGAAGAGCAAAAGAAGAATGGAACAAGTAGATTAAAAGTGTGTGCACAGAGCTGTACACAAAGAATCAAAGATTTGGTAAATCCTAAAAAGAGACCCATAGTGTTGGTTGGTTGGCTTGGCTGGTTAATGCTTTTTTCCTTCTTTTGTCTGTTGCTTCTTCTTCTTTCTTCCATGATTAAAAAATAATAATAATAAAAATCAGATACTGAATATTTTGCTTTTGATTCCCTTTTCTTTTTTCTTTTTTCTTTTTTCTTTTTTCCTGTATTGTTAGAGATCAGCCATTTTAAAAGAATTGTAGTTAGGAGGAAATTTGAAGCTGCCACGTTACGGCTTTATTAGCCCTTTCACTTTCAGACGTTTAAAGCCACCAAAATGATTCTCCACCTTCTTCTGCATCTTCACGTCACTTTGCTGTGTTTCTTTCGTGTTTGAAATTACTAACACTTCTTCTTCTTCTTCTTCTTCTTCTTGCCTACTGATACTACTGCTACTACTATATCTTCCTTCGTGGTGATGCGATTTCTTCAGTCTCTTAAGTTCCTAATAAACACGAAATTCTCAGGGTTTTTAAAATATATACGAATATTCTGTAAAAGTTGTGAATTTATGTGGCTTTTTCTCAGTACCTGATGATGGTCGTTATCTCTTCCGTCGAGAACAACTGTTCTGTTTTCAAACTTTAACGAAGAACGGCGTTTGACTCTGAAACTCTCGGAATCAGAACCATCACTTTCCTGATGCTCAACTAGTCGTTCATCTTGAACTGCAGGGTAGAACCGAGTTTTTTTGTTACTGCTGCATGCTACTTCTTCTGAGAGCTTTGAATCACTACTGCTGCTACAGTTAGCTCGTCTATTTACCTGCTTTTTAAAGAAAAAAGAACACAGATAATAAGAAAAATGAGACTGTTTGATAAAGTTTGCGGCAGGTTCGTGGTCAGAAACTTACGTAATTAGAGCATTCATAATCATCAGCAACTGAGGAGATACATGAAGCGTTTGCTTCACAGCTCATGACTGGATTTCCATATTGCAATTGGTCATCAGATGTCATATCTCCCTCGATATTGAAATCAAAGTATATAGTGGAATATGGTGAATATCCGTCTTCTTTCGCAGCTGCAAGTGTGATTGATGATGGATACATATATAAATCTTCATCAGTTGTAGTCACTTCTGAAAGTCCATCTTCTTTCTCAAACTTCTTTGCAGCAGCTTCCAGGACTTCAACGTTATCCCTCAAGAAAAGAGTTCGCATTGTCCCGCATGGAAGGTCAAGCTTTTTAATATCTAGACAATGATACACGATAACGCCGTCAATTAGAAAACAATAGTGAAGAATGTGTATGGATGGAGAGATAGCAGATTAAAAGGTTTACCATGACGGAGACAGACGGGATGTGAGTAACAATCACAGTTGATAAAAGCCAAATAGCAATCCCGTTTACACAAACTGCAGACGACGGTTCCATACGCATTAGAAACAAGGCCTGTGCATAATCCTGACTTCATTAAAGACCATCGAGCTAGATGAAGAAAACGAATCAGGTGCACAAACGCAGTCTTGATGCTTCGTTGTCCTGACAATTCCGTAGGTGTAAAATCCAGATTCTCGGATTTGGAACTTGAGTTTAAGAGCATTGCTTCTTTACAAATCAATTCTTCATGAGGAAGCAATGGTACTCTGTTAAGATGCGCATAGCGGCAACTAGCAATAGCTCCAAAAGGAAACCAGTCACCCATCGCAAAGTTCACTGCCTCACCACAATTAAAACCTACAAGAATTTTTCACACAACCCCAGTTTCAGTTGAATATAATAACACAATCTCTTACCCAGAAAAAAAAGTAGATTCAGACGAAAAATGTTTTACCGTGGCTGAAACCAGCATGATAAGCCCTGGGGAATGTGACGACGAATTCTCCAGGTTTCTGTACAGCCTTGTAAACTGGCACATTATGATCCAACAGAATCTTTGGTGGGAATATAGTTGTCTTCCCTAGAAGTACGTCAAAGGCTCCATCTTCTCCATTAGTGGATAGAATATCATCATTGTACACGCACTCTTTAACAACCTTTTCAAATTTTAGAGCTGCAGAACCTGGAACGCCATACCAAGTTTTTGATGCTCCACAATGTTGGTAGTTGATGCTGCATTTGTAAAGAAGGTAGAAAAAAGATAATTAAGATACTTTCGATTGCTCACTTTTAGTAACCTGTAGACTCGAACCAAACTTTAACCCTAATTACCTGTACAAATAATGGTCCTCCACATGCCAGGCAAACATACTAAACAGCATTCCGATGTAAAGCATGGGTTCAGTAACTCCCTGAAACAAGCAAAGCCAAGTTAGAAGAGGATAAGCAGAAACTACTTATATGATCTTAAGACAATTTATAACTGTGCTACTTGTCACATACCGGAATGGATGTTTCAAGAAGGCGCAGAGTAGACTTTGGCAGCCTTGAAACTTTCTGAAAATAGAGACAGAAAAGACATATAACTACCAAATTTTTAAAACCAAGCATATGACTTCTTAATGTTTAACCAAAAAAAGGAGAAAGGCTCAAGTTGTAGTAAAACAATACATTCAAGTTCCATTTGCTGCTTCCTAGTGGGTCACCTGGTGCAGATGAAAATGCGCTACCATCTACATCACACGCATACTCAACTGTTTCAGTCTTGCCACACGCAATTTCCTTCCAGAATTCTTTCTCCAAGAATGAGTCGGGCAAAGAGCCACCACTGCAATATCTACGTGCAAATACCTTGTTCGCCATCCTCTCATAATCGCGAAATGTGTAGGTCCTGAGTAGTTTACAGATAATTAAATACCACTAAAAGGTGAAGAAGTAGAGAGACATTGTTCAGGATTTAAAACAAACCTCCCACTCATGAAGAAAGTAACTTTATCCTCAGAATCCCACTCAGCAAGACGAAGGGGTTGTACTCTGGTAGTGAATTTAAAGTTTGATTTCTCTTTCATCAACACAGCGCCTGCAGGAACTGTTGCTGTCAACGGAGATATGATCTTGCATATACCTGCAACAGAAAAGAGGCATAGTAAAAGATTGGAAAAATTAACATAGTGAGATTAATTATAGTTAAGTGTTGATAAAGGGATAAATTGAGGAGCATAGGTCTACTCCCGGTTATGAGGTTAATGAGATTAATAAATAAAGAAATACATTACAACATTAATCACAGCATTTATCCTTTCATATTGAGATATTTGTTTTACCATATTTTGAAGCTTCTGGGAATATCTTCTGCAAATAAGTCAAAGGATCCTCAAACTCCTCCTTTGTTGGTCTGTAGACAGGACATTCTGGAAGCCTCTCGGTCCATTTTAGATCATCAGTCTCAATCTTCTCCACTCGTCCCTTCAACAAGCCACCTTTACCAGTAGATGCCCCATTCACTTTAGATAACGTGTCACTAGAAGTGACCCGTAATCTCATTCCACAAGACGCAGAAGGTGGTCTCAAAGCATCACCTCCACTTCTAGCCACTGTACTGAAGCTTACTGTTTCATTAACAGAGTCTGATCTCATTTTTTGAAGCCTTTTACGTTTCAGATATTCTAAGCCATCCTTGGTTTCTTTCGACAAACAGATCCTCCTTTCCGCCTGACAAACCCAAGCAAGTGTCAGCAAACATTCATCAACACACACATTAAAAGTTTAAGGTACTACACAAACACATATACTGAGTCATGAACACACAATAGGTCAACCATTCACACTTAACCCATTATAACTCCAAAATATAATAACTCCACAAAAAAGGTAAGACACACGAAAGTGAACACAGAAAATAGAAACAGTCAACACCTAGACGTTTCAAAAGGCATATAAGCATTTTCACTTCCAGGTACCGCCTTATCTCTTTGACCAATACCCTACAAAGTCAAAGAATGTGACCATTTCTAAATTCAACACCCTCGAAGAACGCGAGTCAGAGACCATCGACATCTCCCTCTACAAACACACAATCATATGACCCTAAGTGAAGATTCGTCGCCTTTTCAACAGAGCTCAAATCTCTCAAGTTCACACGTGGGATAAAAATAGCAAGAAACAAATTGTGAGATTCTCGATAAACGATCAAACTAGGAAGCAGAGACGATACAATTCAAGGGAAAAAAACAGCAAAATCTCCATAAAATCGGAGTAATGTAAGAGATCTGATCCAGCGAAACCGTAAACAACACACAATTCACCAAGAAATTGAAGCAAACAACAAAATTCACAACGAGAGAAAAGAAAAACAAATTGATCAAATACAAGAGAGGGAGAAATCATCTCACCATAGCATTCCTCAATCTGACTCAGTAGGTCTCCGTCTTCCTCAACCGAATCAAAGTTATAAAAGCAACCAGAACAAGCAACGAACCAAAGAACAGAGACGAAACCCTAGATCACGATCTTGACCAGCGAATTCAATACAAAGCCTGGCATGCAAACAAAGTAAACCACATTCTACGAAAACACCGCGTAACGAGCCAGGGACCGAGTCAAACGCGGAGATCCGAATCACCGCGTCGCCGAGTCAAACGAACATTCAAAAAAAAAAAATCCACAATACAGTACACCACCACCAGAGTACGATTGCGAGGAAGAGAAAACGAAAGGCTATGAACGGAACGGAGAAACGGAAACAGGCCGGAGAAATCGGTTGTTTTGTAAATTCCCCGGCGGTAGAGGAGAGAGAAACTGTAGAGATGCTAAAAGAGGACCCGAGAGAGAGGAAGAAACTTGGAAAACCGGAAAAAATTGTTAGGAAAGTATAATTTATAGTTTTATACTCCAAACGTGTATACTTTAGTGGCCACCGTAATTTTAATTTTCCTTTTTTTAATAAATAAACAAAAGCCTTTCCTAATTATAAAATGGAAATAAAAAATATTGGTGGATATCGGGAAGGTTCCCAAATTCTTCACAAGCTATAAAATAATTTAGGTATTTAATGAACGCTCATTGCGTTTTCCTGCGATTGGTGCGGTTGTATTCAAATTTAAAATCACTGTTTCGAGAAAATTATAAGCTTCATAAAAAAAACAAAAAACAGAAAAGGTTTCAGTATCAATTTTAATTTAAAAAACCTACTTTTTATCTTTTAGAAAACTATAACAAAATAGTTTTGATGATGTTGTTCCAATTATTTTATTAAAAAGTTATAAACCATTCATAATGTTAAAAACATGAAATATGATTATTATTACTATTAGTCTTAATTCCTTATACATTACATATAGATTAACTTCATCCTTATTATTATATGGATTGTTATTCAATTATAGTTTTAAGGGATTGTTATTCAATTATAGTTTTAAGGGATTGTTTGTTATTCAATTATAGTTTTAAAAGTGGATTTCTAGATTTTTCAATCTTTATATTTTAAAAGCTAATACTATCTTTAGAAGATTTCATCTATGTAAATTTTTAAAAATTTTCAGTATATCTTGGATTTGGATTATGATGATTTGCTCATGGATTATAAGTATAAAAAAGGTATTAGCTATTAATATATGGATGCAGCTAATCAACTCCATTATCAGTCAGCCTTTTTTCCCTTTTTTATACTTGTACCAATCAGCTTTATATTAACAATTTTATAAGACCAAATGCCTAATAAAGAAAAAAATAAGATTCCCAACAAATAAAATAAAAAAAAATAATTTTTAAAAAAAGGAACTATAAGTGTGAAGGAAAGTGGTGGTTGTTAGGTGGTTCAACCAAACGCTGCCAACCCTTTAAAACGGCGTTTTCACTCATCTTGCGTTTTCTTTCAACAGTAAATTATCGTCATTACGGAGGGTATTAAAGTCATTTAAATAGCAGAAAGCCGAAACGTGGTGACACTTCTGTACTGTCTCTCTACACGTGGCAGGTGCATTGGGAAGACAATTGTTTTTCTTGGTTACTGTTACTGTGGGTGGTGGTGGTGAGGTCACCGGATTTTCCGGTTCCCGGTTAAAGCTATTATCCCAACCGAAACCCATTGGTCCATTGTTTAATTTCACTTTTTATGTTTTGTTGGTTTATTTTTAAAAATAAACTGTGATGAGTTAGGTTTGGTTATAATGATTAGTTTTGTGAAGTCAGCGAAAACGAAAGCTATACCGATATGGCTCGGCTTCATTAACCGATTTCAATCCTCTGGTTTAGCTACTCTATAACCGGTTCTGCTAGGACATTTTTTTTAGCTTTCCAAATCTGTGTAGTGGTTAGAATATTCGACTAGACCCACCCAAAAAAAATACTAATATTCACTTGTTGTTGTTGTTGTTATAAGTTTTAAGTTTTAAAACCTACATATTTGAATGACATGACAATAAATAACTTGGACCTTTTTTAATGCCTTATTTGTTTTGTTTTATCTTCTATTGTTCACAACATACAATATTATCTTTTAGTTTATTATTGCATAGTATCATTTATTCTTTTATATCTTCTTTTTTTCATTTGGTTTATCACTTGCATTTGACATAATATGAATAGATTAATTTGTATTTTATTTTCTAACAGATTGTCCAGATTATTATAATTAAATTACTATTTTATTTTGTTTTATAGTTTTCTTTCTATATTCTCTTAACTATCTTATTCCCTTTAACGAGAAAACGATAATACATTTGAACATTGAAAAAATATATGTCACTCTCGTCTAAGTCTTTTTTAATTATCCAACTTTGATTTGGAGATCAAACATATACTCATTTCATAGTATTTTCATATACTATTTTAATATATTTGATTTGTGCATAAATTATATATTACATATCTTGCTCACATAGTAATATTGTATTTAATATGACATCATCTATGACTTTATGGTTAATTATAATGGACCAGCCGATGTTAAATGTCATGTTGTTTTACCAATTCACTAAGGAATAAATCACCAACTATATTGGTATTATTAAGCTTGTACGTGGTATATAAGATATATGTTTCCTGCCAAGTGCTTGATATTTTATATGGTGACTCTATATATTAATTCAATATATATCCAGTCGGAAACAATATCATAGATGTGCATTATCCAGTTAGGAAGTGGTAATTTAGATAATATTATTTATAAGAATTAAATATTTTTGATTTGGAATCTTTGAGATATGGGTTGTGACATGTGTATATAAAATAAGTTGTGAATTAGTCAATGGGACCAATAGATGGACCGTAAACTATATATGTCATATTAGTTTTGTTTTAAGTTATTGATGTATCCAAGTGTCATGTTTAATTAACGAAGATGATATGGGAGAAACTCAGTATGACTTCAAACATAAGAAATATCCAATTAACAGCTAATAAGGATGATGCGGGAGACATGGACATTCTGGACTCAAGTCAACCGTCTGACCAATCACACCCTTTTGCCATTTAGAAAACACTATTCCTATAGAGTATAAACATGTATGCGTTTACACTTTATACGGATAATTATGCATGACAATTACATGCTGATCAAGAACCATATATATATAAAGCAATAACATGCTAGTATGGAACTTACTTTAGTTTTAAATGTAAGTTATTGCAATTCTAATAGAGGATGTACTACTGGACCAACAACATACATAGTGGTAGCAACGACCAACCTCTTTGTTGTTATGGGCTATATAACGACCAAGTCATCAGAAGTGTTTTAAAAATATTTATTTATTTGATTTTCCTTTCGTGAAAAAAATTGAAGTTTCCCAGAATTTATTAAAGAAATGAAATAGTAACCAATTAGACATGTCTTGTACTCGTAAATCCATTAATATTATCCTTCATAATCAAACCCAACATTTGCATTATTCCTATCTGTATCCATTTCTGTTTTATCCTTTATTTCACTATCATATTTGTATACATTGGTTGGATATCCGTTTTTTTCGGAGTACATATCAAATACAAATATAGAAATTTGCGGATAACGAATAATTCCAGATTTACATTATTCCGTGTATACCAAAAGAGTTACTTAAAAAATATTGAAGGAATTAAATGCTGGCAATGGTAATCCAGTTTAACTTATTGTAGACTTTAATTCCAAAAATGAGTACATGAGACTGTGTACTTGTAATCAAACGGTACTGTTACGGATACACGAATCGAGAAATAGTTAGAAGTAATGACGGCACAAACATTTGAACTCCCAATAAAAAATTACGGGTCAAACTCAAAACTCTGAACAACTTCTTCTTACTTAAAGAAACAAAACATGGTAATTACTACAAGTGTGTTTGCATCTTTCCGCAATTTTGTCTGTTGCTTTCGGAATTTAAAGAGACAATGACCAACCGTATCTTTTTTCTAATTTAGTTGACCGACTTTTCTCCTAAAATTATACTATTTGTTTGACCAAATCTTATTCAGTTTTATTTCCATCACGTTTGTTTTTAAACCTTGTCTAAGTAGTAGTTTACCACCCATTTTTTTTCCTAGATTCAAAATTACAACACATAGTAAAGGTTACGATTGTAGCTGGAAAAAACTATATTCCCAAGCACAATTTGAATAAATCTACGACAAAGAACAATTGCAAAAAGTGATGATGAATTAGTGTTTAATATTTTCAAAAACTATATTTCAGTCGAATTGCATCTTTCGAAAAGTGATATTAATTTTTATGAATGAAAAAGAAAAAAAGATGCTACGAAATATGGATTTTGAATTAAAATTCTCATCTAACCAAAATATTTCGTGAGAAAAAAACAAAAAAAAAACAAAACAGAAACTGAATCCAGAGAATTGTTATCTTCTGGTTTCTTTAGGAAATTTGGAAGGCAAGGAATGTTTTTGTTTTTGAAAACAGAGACCAAGATCATCACGTTCTCATTGCTTCAGTCTTGGAGACATCAGAGAAGTGGATAAAGCAGTAGGATCTTATACTTACGAAATCACGATCCGAAGCTCTTGGAAGAGGAAATCGAATACAGGGTTGGCGAAAACCACCTCCAGGAATACTTAAATGCGATATTCATGCTTCCTGGGTGTCAGACTCTTGGTTTAGTGGAGGAGCTTGGCTTATACGGAATCACATTGGGGATGTGTTGTATCATGCGCGAGACGCCTTTGTTCCCTGTAACAACAGGATCTCGCCGGAGCTCAGCTGTGTTTTGTGGTGCCTTCAAAGCCTGAAGATCTTACAGATTATGTCGTGTGAAGTTTGGTTGGACTGTAATACTGCGTTTGCTGCGTTGACATCGCCTTCACACTGGCCGAAATATCGCTCTGCAGTTGACAGAATCACTAAAAAATACAGGTGATGGAGGAGGTTTCTTTTCATCTCTCTTCACCGAAAGCCAACGGGTTGGCTAGGGCTATTGCTTCTAGTGTGTCACGCGAGAGACGTTTACCTTCCTATCTTGCACTTGGGAGTCCATTTTGGTTATATGACAAGATTGAACAAGATCGCCGAGGTTAAAGGATGGTTTGATCTAGCTTAATTTTCTCTAAATCTATTTGCAAACTTTGTTTCTGTGTTTACACTTGTATTTACACTCCTTTGATTCTAATGAATAAGTGTTAAAAAAAAAACTGAATCCAAATTCTATAATAAACAAAATTCGTGAATTGTAGTTAGACAGAAACTATCAAGTAGATTCGATTCTTATGCTTTACGTTTAGACGTGAAAAAAAAAAAAAAAAAAAACATAGAAAGAACAGCCGACGTCGAATAATGTTATTGTTAAACTGCTGTCATTTTTCCCGCGTTTACACACTGTTGATTTTACAACAAACAAATGAATGAAGAAAAAAAAGTTTGGAGCTAAACAAAAATGATTTAATTAAATAAGATAACAAATAAATGGTGAATATTGGACAATACAGAAAACGAGAGGTCACAAAAAATAGTACACTGTGTTCATGACGGCCGCACCACCACATACCTTATTCTTATCATTTATTAAAACTCTTACAGTTTCTGGACCAAACTATCGAAGTTTAATGTTATTTTTTGGTCAAGATATTAATATATTTTAGTCCATCCAACAAATTCATTAGTCGATTCATAATAATGAATCATGCATGACCTATTGTTTTGTTCAAGGAATTTTCATTTCCTTTTCCTTTTCAGAACATTAACATTTGTAAGATTGTAATTGCAGCCAACGAAATGTTACTCTATAAAACAAAAAAAAAGTATAAAGCTTGTTGCAACAAATATATTACTCTTATTTTGCCAATCCAAGAAAGCCAAATACTTGTATATTGAGGTTTCATAAGGAGATAAATTCATTTGTTTAATATCTAGTAGAATAATAACTAATTGTATACTAACATTGTTTCATATTTACAAGATATGCCATATCATTTATTGTAAATATGTACTAATTTTTGATAAAAGTAGTTGTATATATTTCCATTAAGATTTGTTATAAGTTTGAAACAAATATTAATTAGGTTGCTAGTCATCAGAAACAATGAACTCGCACACATTTCAGCAAAAGCAAATTCGTTTTTACAAATATCAAATCCATGGTCTTTGATACAAGAGACAAAATGTTTCTGACGTGTCTTATGAGAAAACTGTTATAAGAAAAGTATGATATACTTGGAAGGCCACATATCTCTACTTGTTAGGCTAAAGACAAACCAAACCTTTTCAATCGCTACAAAGCATTAGGAGAAAAGAAAAATGAAATTTATCTTTGCCTTCTTTTTTGAAGAAAATATGTCAATCTTGATTGGTCAGAACGATCAAATGCGGAAATTTAGGGTAATATGTTTGTATCACAACTTTTCTTTCATGTTCTTTAATAAAAAAGCATTCAAGAGAAAAACCCAAAATCAAATTGCAGTATTTGGGCCTAAGCGGCCCAATCTCTCTATTAAAATTAATAGGCAGGCTTCCCCGCTACATGCATATCTTCTTCTTTTTCTCTTTTCCATCGAATACATACAGTATATTGCTAATGACTGAAAAATAATATACAAATGTTGGGTGTTTGTTCATGGTGGTATAGTGGTATGGTTATTCAACATATGTTGCATGAACAAAAGTTAGTCGATGTATGAAAATAATACATCAAATACACAATATTTACTAATAACCTTACCACTTATCGAAAAGAAACATATCAATACTTATATGATTAATAGATCATACATAAATGTTGTTTTAGGAAAAGAAAAAAAATTCTGAACATATGAAATGTATACGTTGCAATATTGGAGTAGTTTCGTGCGTTATCAACAATAAAAGAACGATGAGTGAGAGTTTCTTTTTTATAACTTCCTTCCTTTTAAGGTTGAATTTGTCCAATAACCAAATTCAATGATTTAATTAAGAATATAGCATATATATTAACATTTTTTAAATACATTTGGTATTCTATATTTAAAGTTATATGTATTTACAAAATTAATCCCTAAAAATTGTAAAAAAACAAAATTAATTAGATTCTTAAAATGTCTCTACAATTTAGTTTATAATTTTCTAAAACAATTTATATATTTAGAAATTGATTACACTTAATAACATGCCAAAAATATCTATACAATATTTTTTTCCTATAAAAACTCTAACATTCAATAATAACTATATGCTGATATGAACAATTAAAATCTTTAATAGTTATTAATATGCTGATAAAAAATGTAAAAATAATTATTTCACGGGTTAAATCTAATAAATTAGAATATTTATAATATAATTTAAGGGAAAATTATAAAAAAAGAAAATTTTTCCAACTTTTGTCCATCTACACTTTTTTTTGAAAACTTTGGTTAAATAGGTTTTATGATATAAAAATAGCCAATTATACCCTTAATTATATCTTCAGATAAAATTTGTAGATTTTGTTGTCTCTTGAAATTAAGAAAACAACAAAATTAATGGAAATAATTTTGGGGCTCCATCGAGTGGGCCTAACATGGGTTTATGGGTTTTGACAAATTAAGAAAATTTTTACTTTGTGTCAACAAAGTAAGAAAACAATTGAGGTTTAATAATTTTACTTAAAAGTTTCCGAAATCCTTCCGCCGTATCTCACCATCGTGACCATCTCGTCGTCACCATCTCACCGTCGTCTCTCACCATCGTCACTATCTCACTGTCGTCTCTCTCCATCTTCACCATCTCACCGTCGTCTCTCTCCATCGTCACCATCTCTCTCCATCTTCACCATCTTCCGCCGATTCGATTTGTTCACCGTCTTCCGCCGTCTATCTACCTTCACTGTCTTCCGCCTTCTATCCATCAGCTTCTTAGTCGTTTTTGGTGATCTCCTCTTCACTATCTCAAGGTCAATCCGGTTGGATTTCTCTTCTCCATTGCTCCTTGTCGATCAAATTAGGTATGTTAATTTGTGTAATTTTTTTTGCATGTTTAAATTTTGTCCTTGTTTAATCTCGCAGTTATATTTCATTGCATACATTTTCATAGTAGCCTGTAAAGCTTCCTTACTGCTGAAATATTCACCATTTTTGACCATTGAATCTTCCAACTTTAAACCAGCAGTATCACCAAGATTAGCATCAATAGGCTTTTCTAATACATCATTAGTCGGCTTAGATGAATTCCTTGAAATTATAGCTACTGATTTTTCCACATCAACTTCCACATCATAACCATAGCTAGTATCAACTGGGACCTTATTCAGATCGAACTGAACTTTACTCCTATCATCATCAACTATTCTTTTGAACGTAACACACAACCTAATCATGTTTTTCCTTTTCAGATATGCAAGAAAATTTTTCATACCCCTATCATTTGTCAATACAACAGGAGGAGAATCAACTTTAATCTCTATGGGTAAATAACTGAATTCCACATCAAACATACTTTTCTCTATTTTGAAGTCTTCTGAAACCATCACCTTCAACTCTTCAAGAGACGTAGTGGGTTGCAAAGTTAGTAATCTAGCACGTTTTTCTTCATCATCAATAAATCTCCACTCCTTGTTGGCATCTTGTTTCCATACACCACAAGTAACGTAGGTTTGCATCATAAACAAGTAAGTAAAAGTTTTTTGTGGAAGGTGGAAGAGATGGTGACCGATCACGTTACGGTAGAATGTCGATTTTTCTTAATTTGTCTATGTTTTAAATAATCAAGAATACGCATTCTAAAATATATTAGAACAAATCTAAACAAAAATTACGAAATCTTAACCATAGCTTAAGAATATTTAAAAAATATTTAAAAATATTCACTTTCATTATTTAATCTATTTTCTTTCTATTTTTAGGGTGTTCTAAGGGTTTACAGATTACAAATTCTAAAATGTTTATGATATATCTTCTACTTCTTTTAGTATATAGGGTAAAACGTGGAAAATGAATTCTGAATTGATGTAGAATGACGAAAAACGTAGAATACATATTCTTAATTTTGTAGGACATACAAAATTCAGGTTCTGAAGTTTTTAGAACAAATTTTTTGTCTAAACTTCGTAGAACATGTACAAACTGTAGAATGAATAATCTAAATGTTTCAGAAACAGAAAAAATCGTAGAAAGTCTATTCTAAACAATTTAGACCAGAAATCAGCAATTTACAAACTGATTTTTGACACCCAATACATTTTTTTTTTCAAATTTTTTTTTACACAGTTGTATACTAACATGAGTTTACTGTTTGTTTTTTTGGTTTAAACTCCTAAAAAATTCACTGTTTCTATTAGTAGGGGCATTTTTGACACAATTGAAAATCTTAAAAAAAAATGTGTATATGGACAAATGTTTAGAAAAGCTCCCTTTTCATAATTTTCTCATAATTCAATCTGCGGTATACTGCATAATAACATTTACGGAGATAATTTTTTCACGGGTGAAATCTAAAAAAGCTCTAAACTTACGGGTTAAATTTAAAAACACTAAAATTTTAAAAATATAATAATATAAGAATAATTCTTTCAATCTAAAATGTACTAAAAATTTAAATTTTTATGACCATAAGAAATTCGATACTGCAAAGATAATAACATTATTATAAATAGAACTAAATAATTTGTCTCGTCATGTCTGCTGTATACAACAATCAAAATAAAATTATAAAATCTTAAAAACTAAACAAAAGAAACAAAATTAATAAACAAATTTTTTAAAAAAAAATTTAGTTTTTTTATTATAAAAATATTATCTCGCGGTGTACCGCGGGTTCAAATCTAGTGTTATTTAAAAATATTAGAAAAATAGGATTAGAAATAAAGAGAATTACTATTTTATTGTTTGATAGTGGTGGTTGGTGGTGCTAATGGGCGGCAGCCGACGACCAGAGGAGGTGGCCAGAGACTAGAGTTGGCCAGTGGTGGTGGCCGTCGAAGTTGACCGGAGGAGGTGGCTGCTGGAGGCCGGGGTTGGCCGGTGATGGTGGCCGCCGAAGTTGGCTGGAGATGGTGGTCGTTGGCAGTGGTGAGAGGATAGGGATGGTGGTAGTGTTGGTAAGGGATAATGGTAAGGGTTAGTTTTTTCATTATTACATAAAATCTACAGAATATAAGCTATATGTAGTTAGAATAGTTAGTAAGTAAATTATAATTTTTTTTGGTTATACACTGTAATTTCTCTTTTTTTAAAGGAAATTTTCGTAACTCGATTGAGATGCTCAGCTTGCGTGTTTATGTGGAGAAAATATTCTACAACAGATAAATGTGAACAGACTTGAGTAATATAGAATTGGAGAAAAAATCCCACATCAGATTGACGTGAAGAGATTTTAGTAATATATAAAGAGTTAGGATCTCTCCACTCATTGTCGATTTATTTTGAGTTGGAAGCTCATAGTAAAACCAGAATGTAACATGGTATCAGAGCCTACACACGCTGGCCCAATTAATTAATATGGCCCAGATAGAAGCCCGATCACCCCATTAATTGATGGCCCAAAAGAAGACCCAAAAGAAGGCCCAATTCCATCAAGATAGCTGAAAAAAATAGAACATTATCTCGAGGGGGTGTGATGGATTCCATCGAGATTAATGGCTAGAAAGGACATTATCTCGAGGGGGCGTGTGGAGAAAAGATCCCACATCAGATAGATTTGAAGAGATTTGAATAATATATAAATAGAAAATTATCCCACATCGGATAGATGTGAAGGGACCTAAGTAATAGATAATGGGTTAATGTTAATGCGGGATTTATCACCTACGCCATACTGATTTAAACCGAAAGCAAACCGAGTAATTCTGAGGATCAACTAAACCGAGGAACTTACTTATTTGGGCCAGCTGGACATGCCCAAAAGCAGAAGCCCGACAAAATCATTCAACCGACATCAAAGACCGCCTTAGAGGCTGACCTGATTATCAAAAAGAGAAATTCTACTTATATTCAATCCAAGATTTAAGGAAAATAGACTTATTCTGTAATCTAAGAATTCATATAAATAAGGGGATTCCCGCTCCATGTAAAGCATCCAGAAATTAATATAAAAATCCTAGTTCTTCAATTGTTCTTGAGAGAAACCTAACTTGCTCTTCAAGAGATTTCAATTCTTTTTATATTCAAGCTTTGATCTACGTTTTGAGAGAGATTATTAAGTGAATTTATTTCCCCATTAAACACATTCATTGTTAGAAACCCAATTTCACCGTGTTTCGTCGGCTAAACCTATTGAAAGATATCACTGTGTTCCTGGAACATGCACATTCAGTTCGAAACCAAAAAAAAGAAAAAACAAAAGCAGAATCCACAGTTATCAGATCGTCCAATTTCCTGGCTAATTCCCAGCAACGCAAATGAAACGTGGAGTAAATCTACATACCAAACCAAAGCCTCAAGGCTTACCTTCCTAACAAGATCAACCTTGTTTCAGTCGCATACTTAATGCGAAAGCTATCGCTACATCTTCATGTTTGCAGCAAAGTCATAAGCTTCATTATCTCAAAACGCTTGGACGGACAATGGAGAAGACAGTCACAAGCCAACAGTGACACCACCTATGTCCCCATCGCTTTTAGTTGAAAAAGCACAACTAGCTCAAGAAACCATCATTCAGTCTTCCCAATTACCAGTTCGGGAGTCTGAACTCGTTAATTCTTAATATAAAAAAACCGAGTCATGCCTCACATTTTTTATATATAAAAAACTCGGGTTCTATGCCCGCAAATTAAGGACAAGCTTTGTCTTGCAACTCGCTCCTAAAATATGAAAGTCGAGTTAGACACTCGCAACTAAACGATTACAAAAGCTGAGCTCCGCACTCACAAATCAAAGAAGAGATCTGCCTTGCAACTCGATCCGAAAATGCATAAAAGTAACCTAAACTCTGCACTCGCAAATAAAGGACGAACTCTCCCTTAAACGAACAGGCTCAGATTGTTTTTAGATAGATTTAGTTTCAGCTCATCTTCAGACTTCTATAGTTCATTTTGTCTTCAGATTACTTCAGTTTTAAATAGCTTCGGTTTCACCTCATCTTTAGATAGCTTCAGTTTCAGCTCATCTTCAAACTGCTATAGTTCAGTTCGTCTTCCAAATGCTATAGTTTTGTTCAAACAAAGTCGAGCCTAGCCTCACTTCAAAAAACCGAGTAATGCCTCGCTAAAAAAAAAACAAAGTCGAGCCTAGCCTCGCTTCAAAAAAAACCGAGCAATGTCTCGCTTGAAAAAACAAAGTCGAGCCTAGCCTCGCTTCAAAAATCAAGCAGTGCCTCGCTTTAGAAGAAAAAGCAAAGTCAAGCCAAGTCTCGACAAAAACAAAAATAAGCCGAGCCATGCCTCGTATATAAAAAAAAAAGAGCTAAGCCATGCTTCGCATACAAAAAAAAACCATTTTGGAAATCCGAACTCATTTCTACTTTATTATTTATAATGAATATTTCTTTCCACATCCTAACCAGATGTTTGACTCACGTCAAAATGAAAAAAGGGAATAAGCCTTGCCTAGTATCTCGTTCCCCTCAAACTTATGTTCGGGCTGAAACATAAGCCGAACCCTGAGTCAGTATTTCACAATCAGACTTCCAAACTAGATGCAAAGAGGATAAACTGAGCCCAATATCTCTTCCCCCGCAAAAGCACTGACTGCTTGGGACAAAATTACCCACCTACGGATCCCATAGTTATCTCCAAATTATTATTAAATGTAGGGTTACTTGATATAAGCCAAGAGACGTCTCACAGCTTGTAAAGTTCCGAACAAAATACTTATCGGAAATCCAAACTGAAATCATTGCACAAAAGTGTAAAATCTTTATTTAAGGAACAAAGTGTGTTGTATAAAAATCCAGAAAAGAAATTCTTGGCACAAATCGCCCTTTAAAACATAAGTAAAAAAGCTAGTCAAAAATTTTCGCATCCACTGGCGACCTTCCTAACATCCATCTTAAGGCAATATGGCATGGGCCACAACAGCTAAAGGACAATTCTCTCCCAATCTTTAGGACAAGTATCGAGTTCCCTAGCCACATTGCAATATTTAAACATCTTGTTGATCGTCTCAACACTACTCAGTTTCCAGAAACCTCCAATTTGATCTTGATGATCGAGGACTGTCGGAATATCTTTGACAGTGACCCCTTGAGGCGCAAACCTCAATTCTATCTCTTCATTGTTCACCAGTCCATCCTTGGAGAACTCATGCAGAGGCCCCGAATACAGGTCATCGCGTTTCTATCGTCATCCTGATCTGAATCATCATTCGGTTCAGAGATCACAAACTTAATAGCCCGTGAAGGTTGAGGTTCGTCTTCTGACCTTCGAGCTGCCAGTCTGAGTTGCGAACTAGCTGCTCAGTAATGCGGAGTAAAATCGAGAATTTATAGAATGGAGTGGGCGGCCAACCTACAAAAAGTCATCATGATCTATGTGATGTTTCGGCCTCCGACCTAGCTACTGATCATTGACACATTTCAATTTGGATTGGCGACTGCAACGGTGCCTATGCTCGAAATTCGGTTTTCTAAAGTTTAGATCAAATATTATTTCCTATAGTTTGGAAACTCGAATGAATAATCGAATCTACCAAACTGGGGGGACTAACTGTTGGTGCGGGATTTAGCACCCACGCCGTACCAACCTAAACCGAAGGCAAACCGAGTAATTGTGAGGATTAACTAAACCGGGGAACCTACTTATTTGGGCCATCTGGATAGACCTAAAAGTAGAAGCCCGACAAAGTCATTCAACCGACCTCGAAGACCGCCTTTGAGTCTGTCCTGATTATTAGAAAGAGAAATTTTACTTCTATTCAATCCAAGATTTAAGAAAAATAGACTTATCTTGTAATTTAGGAATTCATATAAATAAGGGTATTCCCCCTCCATGTAAAGCATCCACAAATTAATACAAAGCCTAACTTGTTCTTCAAAAGATTTCAATTGTTCAATTGTTCTTGACAGAAAACTTACTTGTTCTTCAAGAGATTTCAATTCATTTTCTATTCAAGTTTTGATCTAGTTTCTGTGAGACAGTCAGCGTTCACCGACGGATATCGTTGAAAATTTTGTCGTAAAACAGTCAGCGTTTAGACGATGTGGGCCGCCTAAAACAGTACAGCTAATGTTTAACCCACGACATGAAAACACAAAACATACACTAACCGAGTATTAAGAATCCTTTAAAATTTATATCATAATTTGGCGCCTAAAGCCCTTGGGGCTCGTAAATATAGTCAAATTGCGTTTACCGACGGATATAATTGTTGAAAATTTCGTCGGTTATTTTCGACTGATTTGTAACGGTTTAAATTGGTCGGTAATTTCCGACCGATTACCAACCAAATTATGTATTCGTCGATTAACGGTTGGAATATGGTTGCAATATAAACCGACCATTATCTCAGTCAGAAATTTTGTCAGAATTGGTGATGTTTTCTTGTAGTGCCAGTTTCTATAGTTAGAGTCTTTTAATTTTAAATCACTCATTGCCAATTAATTTTGAATTGGAAGTCCATTGTAAAACCCGAATTTAATAGTTTATTATAAAGACTCCAACTCTTATCTCTTGATCTAATGATCAATTAGAGAGACAGAGACGAGATACCATGTAAAAAAGGCATCGTTCGAGTGTGGTAGAATTGCTTCCACACGATGTCATGTTGTATAGCTCATACTGGAGAGATTTGTAATGAATCTCCGGTGAGATTCAGGTCTGTGTCCAATAAGAGGAGTGGACAAGGAGTAGCACAACAAGATTTAAAAAAACTGTTAAGAAGAAACAATTTAGATAGGATGATATTTCCACGGAAGATCTCCATAATTCGAAGTCATGAGCGATAAAGCAAACTTGCCACCTGCATGCGAGTAGATGGTGAGTTGAAACCAGAACGGCTAGCTTTGACAAGGAAGACTATGAGACTTCCTTTATAAGAAAAAAAAAAGAAAAGAAAAACGTACTATAAATTCGATTTTGCTAATGTAAATAACTTAGGTGTTGTTGGAGGTCGAAACTACATATCGAATTATACTTGATTCATTTCGTAGCCACCATTTGTAAATTAGAATATTCATTAAAAAAAAAAAAGACATTATCATCAGATTGGCCAAATCACATGAACGTTCAATGAAAACACATGGGATTTGCACATCTAGTAACCACAATCGAACAAGAATCGAATTGCAGCACACGTTTAAGTCCAAAATCCATTATTCGTTTACGGTTTAGATTGAGCTGTAAGCTCGTCTTTCTCCACTTAATTAATATTTTTTGCATGTTGCATGTAAGTTGATATATATTTCTTGACAGGTTGTAAGATCAATCATTCCATCAAAATCTTATTAATTTTTATTTTTGTGCAAATCAAAATCTTATTAACTATCCATCAAAGGAACAAACATTATTTCATCGAATTAATTCATTTTGTTGCCACTAGTCAATTTTTAATTGAAACACACAAAACCAATGTCCATCTTCACCTATAAATAAAACCCCTAAGAGTATCTCTTCATTCTTCACACAACACATTATACGCTTTACATAACTTTTAAGGCAACTATTATAACTTTTAACTTCCTCCTCCATGGCTTATTCTAAGATAGCTCTTCTTTTCCTCTTCAATGTCATCTTCTTCACTTTGGTCAGCTCGACTTCTGTCCCTTGTCCACCACCACCGTCCAAGAGCTACCACAAGAAGCCCTCACCATCGTCTCCTTACCACAAAGCCACATGTAAAGACGCTCTTAGACTCAAGGTATGTGCTAATGTGTTGGATTTGGTTAAGGTTTCTCTACCACCAACGTCTCAGTGTTGCGCTCTCATCAATGGTCTAGTTGATCTTGAAGCCGCCATCTGTCTTTGCACCGCCCTAAAGGCTAATCTTCTTGGTATCAACCTTAATGTTCCCATTTCATTGAGTCTTGTCCTAAACCATTGTGGCAAGAAGGTTCCATCTGGGTTTCAATGTGCCTAGAGATTACACATTTCAAATTGAGATTCTTATCATAACTTCATTTGTTTCTTGTTTTAAAAGTCCTCTTTTGAGTCTATCATTATCTTTTTTTGTAATTTGTTACAAGTTTTATTAATGAAATAACAATCGTATTCGATCTCTTATATACATAAAAATAAATCTAAACCTAGGACTTTTCTATACTTCAATATAAAATTCTATTGGAATAATTTAGTATGTTCTTTGCCTCTCGGCGGAACAAATTTAATCATGGAAGTCTATAACTACCGCCAAAATATTAACAATTTAAGTATGCTAATTCTTAAGCCGCATGATTTTTTTTTTTTTTTTTGAATTTTTGAAGGGTACGTCACAAAAGTATTATAAGTTCGTTATTGTAGCAGAAAAGAAAAGAAGAAGTGCTTGACAAAAAAAAAAAAAAAAAGAAGCTAAAAGTGTTATACTGGAAGCTGTCCCATTTCAATCTTTTATACAGTATAAAAGAAAAGAAAAATATATATATTTCACGTATGAAGAAAGTCTCAAACATAACCTTTAATTTTATTATGAAGACTGTCCCATTTTAATTTATGCACTTTTATTAAAATTTTCTAATATCACTATATAAATATATTTAACTTAGAATGAAAATGTAGAGCAAGAGCAGAATGGTAGTAAAAGAAACATATGAAACCAGCTTTTTAGTGAAAGCCAAGGAACCGGAAAGTGTTTTGGATCAACCTAGTTCGTTCGCATATATAACTGTTTTATAAAGTTACATCCTTTTAAATTGAAAAGCCAAACATATTTTCTCAAGAAAAAATATTTATATCTTACGACAATTGTGTACATTTGCGCAGTTCTGAGATAGTTTTACCTCAAATACAACGTGGAAGGATCAATATGACGGCCATAAATTTACGCCATAGCCTCTCTCCCCGTCACTCTAAAATTGAAGCACTAGTTTGGACCATGACGTGTATGTTCGCTCAACTAAAAATGGAGATAATTTAATTTAGAGACAAACTGTTCTGATTTGGTGAAAGTAAAATTTAGGAAAACTTTTGAGAGAAGCCAGAGATATAATATATATAGATTTTCGTATTTATTCTCTTGTAGATTATATTACATGTTAGATAATCCATAACTTTTCGTAGACACCTTCCCTCTATAACATTTCCAATCTTTTCTAGTTATTTATAATTCGTAGACAAAAAAAAATCTTATTTTAACTACATAGTGAGATAAACCATAGCGTTGTTAGTCGATTTACATGGAACCATTTCACTCTTAGCCACCCTTATTCTCTATTGCATCACATGGGTTTTGCATAACCACAAAATAACAATGATCGAATTCCAGTACACATAAATCAGAATATGGTTTCTTGAATTGTTTACGGTTTAAATTAAGTTATATAAGCTTGTCATTGTCAACTCAATTAGTTAAATTCTTTTATTCTTAATTTTTGCATGTTGTGTGTAACAACTCAATATACCTTGACAGCTTGTGAGATTTCATTCTACTTTGAATAATAATCCATCACACATCACACATGAAAATTATTTTATTCAATAGTTGTCATTTTGTAATTAAAACACAACTAATAACCCCTAACCCTATATCTACATACGTCATACAACACATCACAACATTGATAAAATGATAGTTTTAAGGTTTGATTTTTCCTTATAACTCTAGAAGACAAGGTCCTTTATAATTTTACTTCTTTAAAGATTGACCAATTCTACTTGTTAAGCTAATAAATAGACCAAACCTTTTCCGCCTCAGTAACCCACACGAAAAGAGAAAAACATGAAAACTAAGTTTATAGTAAAATGGTCTAAATAAATCAACATTGTAATTTTGGAAAAATAATTAATATCAGTTCAAAGCTCTCTCTCATTCCAGGTTTAACAACCGTTGATAATTGACAACCCTCTCTTTCGGGTTATAAGTCTTATTTATATAATATATCAACTCATATAATGAAAATTGCATGTTACATATGCAAATATCCAAATATCGTCGTGACGGTTTGTAAGATCAATTAATTCATTATTATATTTTAAATAATCCCTCACATGAACTTTTCATTGAGAGTTTGTCATTTAGTTGCCACTCCTCGATTTGTAATTGAAAACACATAAACACATAAACCAATCTTCACCTATAAAAACCCTATCACTATCTTTATATTCTTCACACAACACATCACAAGCTTGATAAAGAGAGAATTTTAAAGGGTTTTCTTGTACCGTATTGAAACTTTACTTCTTTATCAATGGCTTATTCTAATATAGCTCTTCTTTTCCTCTTCAATGTCATCTTCTTCACTTTGGTCAGCTCAACTTCTGTCCCTTGTCCACCACCACCGTCCAAGAGCTACCACAAGAAGCCCTCACCATCGTCTCCTTACCACAAAGCCACATGTAAAGACGCTCTTAAACTCAAGGTATGTGCTAATGTGTTGGATTTGGTTAAGGTTTCTCTACCACCAACGTCCCAGTGTTGCGCTCTCATCAATGGTCTAGTTGATCTTGAAGCCGCCGTCTGTCTTTGCACCGCCCTAAAGGCTAATCTTCTTGGTATCAACCTTAATGTTCCCATTTCATTGAGTCTTGTCCTAAACCATTGTGGCAAGAAGGTTCCATCTGGTTTCAAATGTGCCTAGAGATTACACATTCTAAACTGAGATTCTTATCCTAACTTCATTTGTTTCTTGTTTTAAAAGTCTTCGTTTGATTCTATCTTTATCAGTTGCTGTAATTTGTTACAAGTTTTATCAATGGAATAAGGTTTATTCGTTCAAAAATAACAATCGTATATATATTCTCTTTATTGTATTTTTTTATTTCCTTGACTAATGGATGCAAACTTATAATGTCTAGAAAAATATACGTTGTGTGCATTATAACAACATACCAATGGACTTCTTTTTTTTTTTTTTGTCGGACACCTAGGACTTTTTTTGTGTGCAAAACCTATGCTCTCGCCAGATATTAACAATTTAAATATGCTAATTTTTAAGCCGCATGATTTTATTTTATTTTTTAATTAAAGTAATTTTTAATCAACTAGACATAGCAAACCAAAATACTCGAGAATACAACCTCAAGGTCTGTGGCAAAACTATTATTATTATTATTATTCTTATTTATTTTTTTATTTTTGAACAAAGTCGCAAAACTATTATAAGTTCGTTATTACGACAGAAAACATACGAAGAAGCTAAAAGTGTTGTACTGGAAGTTGTCCCATTTCAATATTTATATAATCAGTAACCGGCAAAGCATGAAAAAAACAAAAAAAAAAAGAAGAAGCCAAATATTTCAAGTACGAAGAAAGTCTCAAACATAACCTTTACTAATCTTTACTGTTAGTGTTTTTTTTTTAACTCTTGAGATCGAAGTTGTTAATTTTAATATAAAGACTGTCTAATTCCATCTCTAAGTTTAAATAAATTTTTATGTTATTGTTTTTTTGATAACTATTTTTATGTTATTGTTAATTACTACATAGATTAAAATTAGTATAAAAAAAATAAATCATAGCGGTAGTAAAAAACATAGCAAAATCATCTTTTTAGTGCGATCCAACAAACCGGAAAGTGTCTTGGAACAACCTAATTTGATAACATATATAATTTTTATATCTTACATCAATTATGTATATTATGAACTATTATCGAAAAAATAACTTACAACAATGTATTTAATTTCTGTCGTTTATATAGTAACATGTGAAATGTACGAAATGATAAAAGTTTTTAATAATTTGAAACAAGATAAAAATTGGGGCTCAATCGTGATTATTAGCTCAAACTACTAATCATAATCGAGATCCATTGGTTATAAAAGTCAGGATTATTGGCTACATGTTTAGTCTTTTTCCTTTGGTTATAAATATTTTAAAGATCAATGTTTTGTGGCTCAGTTCTGAAATGGTTTTACCTCAAAGACAACGTGGAAGGATCAATGATGGGGGCCATAAATTTCGTTAGAGTTAATCTCCCCTTTACTCTAAACTTGAAGCACTAATTTGGACCATGACGTATATGCTCGCTCAACACAAATTTGAGATATATCATATATAGTTTTGACGATATACTGTTCTGATTTAGTAAAAATGATGTATACATCAGTGAAGTAACATATTTCTCCATACATGAATTTTGAGAGGATCAAGAGATTTTTTTTTTTTTTCATATCTATTTTATACTCTTGTAGTTTAAATTACATGTTCGATAATATAGCACATAATGCTCGAACGTATCCACATCAAACTTTTTATAGACATATTCCCTCCAGCAGATTTCCAAACTTTTCTATTTATTTATAATCGATAGGAAAAAAAAACTATTTTAATTACATAGTGAGATAAACCATCGTAATCCAAAAACCACAGTGTTGTTTGTCGAATTACATTGTTAGCCACCATGATTCTCCATTGCTAAATCATATGGTTTTTTGCATAACTACAAAATAACTTGATATGAAATAAATAACAAGATCATCGAATTCCAGTACACATATAAATCTGAATATCGTTTCCTTAATTATTTGTTTACGGTTTAAATTAAGTTATATAAGCATGTCATTCTCCACTCAATTAAGTAAATTCTTATATTCTTCTAATTATAGCACGTTGCATACTCGCATGTAACAACTCAACATGTCTTGACAGGTTGTAAGATTTCATTCTACATGGAATAATAATCCATCACATGAACATTATTTCATTCAATATATAGTTGTCATTTTGTAATTTAAAATACAAATAAAAAAACCCTAACTCTCATCTCTACGTTCGTCATACAACACATCACAAGATTGATAAAAAGATAGTTTAAAGGGTTTATTTTTTATCCTTATAACTCTAAAAGACAAAGTACTTTATAACTTCTTTTTCATCAGTGTGGTTTATTCTAAGATTGGCAAATACTTGTTAAGCTAACTGACCAAACTTTTTGGGACTCAGTAATCCACAAAAAAAAAAAAAAGAAGAAAAAAAATTAAAGCTAAAACTTGATATTAGTTATTAGGAAATAATTGAAAGCAGTTTTCATCCGGTGTTTGTATAAAAGAATATATTGATAGATCACAAATATATACTTCATTCGTTCACAAATATATATACTTCATTCGTTTTACAAAAAGTATTGTTTTGTGGTTACAACCCTCTCTTTCTTGTAATAAGTCTTACTTATATTTATATACCCACTCATATATTGACTATTGCATGTTACATATGCAACGATCCAAATATCGTCGTGACAGTTTGTAAGATCAATTCATTCATCATTATATTTTAAATGATTCCTCACATGAACATTCCAATGGAAAGTTGTCGTTTAGTTGCCAGTCGTCATTTTTTAATTAAAAACACATGAACCAATCTTATTTTTCACCTATAAAAACCCTATCAATATCTCCATATTCTTCACCCCAAACATCCCAAGCTTGATAAAGAAGAAAAGGTTTAAGAATTTTCTTGTACCTTTTATTAGAAATACTCTTATTTGAAACTTTACTTCTTTATCAATGGCTTATTCTAAGATAGCTCTTCTTTTCCTCTTCAATGTCATCTTCCTCACTTTGGTCAGCTCGACTTCTGTCCCTTGTCCACCACCACCGTCCAAGAGCTATCACAAGAAGCCCTCACCATCGTCTCCTTACCACAAAGCCACATGTAAAGACGCTCTTAAACTCAAGGTATGTGCTAACGTGTTGGATTTGGTTAAGGTTTCTCTACCACCAACGTCCCAGTGTTGCGCTCTCATCAATGGTCTAGTTGATCTTGAAGCCGCCGTCTGTCTTTGCACCGCCCTAAAGGCTAATCTTCTTGGTATCAACCTTAATGTTCCCATTTCTTTGAACCTTGTCCTAAACCATTGCGGTAAGAAGGTTCCATCTGGTTTCAAATGTGCCTAGAGATAACAACACATTCTAAACTGAGGTTCTATATTCCACATTTCATTTTTGTTTTGTCTTCTTTCTTAAATTCCTCGCCTGATGACATATTATTTTTCTATTTTTGTAATTCGTTATATTCATGAAATAAAGAGACTTTTCTTTTTATTAAGCAGGTTACCACTGTTTAAAAAAAATTATTTATACGCATCATAACATAATATACATATAAAACTTAAATTATAGACACAAGTAACATGAATATAATTTCCAACCGTAGGAATCTTTGTTATAATTAAAATACTTGTATTTGCACGGACTTAATCATGTTATATACTCCTGTCACATTCGCCAGATATTAACAATTTTGAAATTTGCTAACTCTACTTAACCATTAAATGAGACTCAACCAGCAAACATTCAGATCCCTCCCACGAGAAGTACTACATGATATCTTTTAACTAAAAATGGTAATATATGTCGTCCCATTCCGATACTTGTATAAAAGAAAATCATTGAAAAGACAAAAGCATTAAATACGAAAAGCCAAAGTATTATAATAAAAGAAGAAGGTAGCAGCATAACTAATTGCAAAATAAGCCAAAAACATATCAAAGGAGTCAAACCAAACCAAGTTGAAAGTCAATACCCGAACCAGCTACACTTTTCTGTTAAACCGAAAACCGGTTAAACCGATAATTCTGTTCAGAAAACAAAAAGGTCAACTTACCCAACCAACCTGGTGCGCTCTTGACTTCCTCTAATTACCGTTTTGGCCCTCCCCCAACAAAAACAGCCAAAAACATAAACTTGGTTTCTCATCTTACCCTTACATAAACCGAAAATAACCTAAAAGGCTTATCCCATTTAGACGCTACGTTATTTACCCAAACTACCCTCGAAGCTATAACCGAATTACCTATTAACCTCCCTCTTTTACCAATTTGCCCCTAACTTGGCACTGCGCTGAGATTGAAAAAAGCAAGGAGGTTTAGGGGTAATTCGGTCAATCAGCTGGCTTCTTGTTTGGACACGGAAGCGGAAGATGCGATCGCCGGCGTAACGGAGCTGGTCAAGGCGGAGGTGATCTGATTGACGGTGGCGCAGAGATGGTTATTGATGGTGGTGACGGTGGAGAGATTCGGTTTCGCTGTTGGGACGTTGCTCGCCAAAACCTGAATCGCGACGGTGAGAAGACACGACGGAGGAGAATTCGAATTGACTGAAATACCCTCCGGAGGATTCACTGGTACGATGGAGAACCCGAGGGGTAGAATCGGGATATTGGAAGAGTCTTCTCCGTTCATCGCGAGCTGGATTGAGTCAACGTCGACGGTGGAGTAGACGATTAAGCTACCTGAGTTATCGATAGAGCTCTCTTGAAGCATCAGCTCTACATTGTGCCATGAATTGCTCGCTACCTGTTTAAAAAATATTCGAACTTGTTAAAGAAACATTTCAAAAGCTTGAACCTTTTGAATTAGGGTTTCAATCAAATCTTACATTGATTCGAAGAAGAGAGATGCAGTTTCCAGGATGTGAACCATTAGCGATATGAGCAACTTCATGAGGTGAGTTCCCATTGAACAAAACCTCTAGCTGCAGAGAGAAAAGATCGTTCAATTTGTGTGTTTGAAAGTGATGATAATAAATAATAATCAAGAACAGAACAGAGAGGGAAGAGTTTAGTTTGGGGTTTATTACGAGAGATTGGTGATGTTGATCACGGATAAGATCAAAGACTTGACTGTGAGAAAATGGAAGCCAAGTGGTTGAGACAGCAGAAAGAACAACTCCTGTAGGCTGACCAGGTTCACACATTTTCCTCGTTGTGATTCTCACAGTGTCTTTGCTTGTCTCAGACAAAGCTGTCCAAGATTGTCCATAGGCAGTGCTTATATTCACACAGAATGTTCTCACCATCCTCTGTGATAACCTCATCATGTTTCTCCTCGCTTCTGCTGATGATATCACTGCAAAGAGAAAACAGAGATTTAGTGATTTTGCGGTTTTAAGGGTTTTAGGGGATATGATATGGACTACTATACTAGCCTCCAAGATCAGTTATGTTTCTAGCCATTAGACTAGCGATCCTCTCGCACTGTCTCTGCAACACGTCGAGCCAACGGTTAGCTCCAAAAGCCATCCCACTTTTCACATACTCAGCAAAGGTCTCGTGCACGTGCTTCTCGTCTACCTCCACATGCTCTACCCACTTGACTTGTGAGTATCCATTAGGCATGTCTTGAATGATACAGCCTGAAGGTTTCCTCTTATACTCATGAGGAGAATTAGTACTCGGTGGCTGCATTTGGTCATGAAAACTATCGATCGGGAAATCTACGATTGCCCAATTTCCGTTCTCCGCGTTTTGTTCCACATACCGAAGGAAATAAGCTTCCCGAGTTGGAACCAGTGGAGATAGTACCTGAAACTCTGCATACATCTTGTAACACATAACAACATAGATGTCATTAGCAAGAAACCAAATGCGTTTGTTCAGGGGTGCATCGAATCGAATGACTAGATTACCAGTAGAAGAGAACCACTAGCTCCAGAGACTCCAGATGAAATTATCTGAACCGTTTTGGCCCTAGCCACGATTGAACAGAACATCTCTGACCATTTATCCTTCAATTCAAAAAATATACACAAAATTAAAACAAAGTAACCAAATCAGAGTTGTTTGGGAAAAGTTCACTACTACTCACAGCGCTTAGAAATGCGTCAACTAGCGTTATGCTGTTCATGATAACGACTGCATTTGCCTTTGAAGCTTCTCGAGTAAAATCTGCTTTGTTGTTATGATTCTCCACTGGCCATGGGAACAACCTCATGTACTCTTCCTCGTTCAGACACAAAATCTCGCCGCTCATCTTGTCTGATTTCTTCTTTATCCACAAAGGCTCTTCCGCATCACACATTTTAGTTAGTTCTTGGACACAAGAGACGGCTATTTCCATAGCGATAACCTTTTCTTCCTCCGCAAGTAACATGTTGTTGTTGACAGTTTGATCTGGGAAGAAACAAGTTGTATCTTGTGGAGGGAGCATCATTATGTCAGCACAAGAATGTTCTGGAAAGTTCCCAGCGTATACGCTCATGTCTAGCTCCAATGAAGGTTGATGATGTGGAAGCGTAGAAGAAGGATCGATCAACGGCTGAGATGATGGCATGGATTGCATCGGACGGCCAGTGTATCTTGAAGTGATGCAGCATATACGATCAAGCTGTGGAATCGACAATAAATCTGTTAGGGCAGGACATTCTCACAAATGTACCAAGTTGAATGCAAATGGTTGGGATTAACTGGACTTTACCTCTTCACGGAGGCGACAATTCTCAATGTGGAGTTCATTGAAAGGAATGTCACCGAGGACGGTGGGGCCGCCGCAAGAAGGACATGAAAGGCACCGTAGCTCCCCCTGAAGATGGCAGTTCTCCGACTTAAGATTAGCATTCTCTGCCCTTAACATCGCATTCTCTGTTCTGTCTTGTTGTGCCTATATATTGATACACCTCACAAAATTAATTAACAAGTTTGTACAAAACTATATTTTTATAATTAATTATTATGAATAAACTTATTAATTTCAAGATTTCATTATCACAAGTTGAAACTTTCAAGCTCAAATCTATTTAAACTTAAGATGACCCTACACTTGAAGATTAAGATGATATTATCGAATAGAAGTTGTTACAAAAGTATATATACATGGAAAGCAATGTTTGATTACTATTAAAGTGAGAGTGTAGTAATTTGATAATTACCTTCATTTGGGTACGCCTATTTTGGAACCAAAACTTAACTTGTCGTGGCTTGAGACCAAGTTCAGCACTTAATCTCTTTCTCTGTTTGTCGTCTGGATGAGGATTTTCTTTAAACAACCTACAAAGATATAATCATAATCACTACTTAAATCAAAAGTTAAATTTCCAATCATGAGATGTTTTCTATACAAAAAAAAAAAAATGTCTTAAAGGTGTGTTCAGTTAGATAAAACAAACAAAAACTAATCTAAAAATCTAACCACAACCAAATAGAAGAAAATATTCACCTTTTTGTTGGTTTAATTTCTTTAAAATTTAATTTAGTATCAAACCGTAATCAAAGAGAACCGTTAAATCAAGATTAAACAAAAAATATCCATTTCTAAACCGAAACTAAAACCAAAAAAAACTATACCAGACCTCGTAGAACTAGATTTGTCAACTTCGATATAGTTCATAGATTTAAAAAACCAAAAATCCAAAAAACTTATGAGAATGAACTGAGAACCAGATAAAATCGCACCCGAGCGGATAAAATAATAGAAAACATATACTAAAATATAATGGCAAAAAAACATACGCTTCCATTTCTTGGATCTGACGATTAGTGTGTCTGTGATAACGTTTCTTCTTAGCCGGAGGAGGTTGTTCATCGTCTTGAAGTTCATTAACATCAGATTCGTTTCCGAACTTTGGATCCTCTGCTTGCTCACTACCCGACCCGAATGAGCCACCTGCCGACCCGTTTTCCATCATTTCCTCTACTGTTCCATCTCCCATCATCATCATCATACTCATCATGCCATGCTCCTCCTTCTACAAAAAAAAAAAAAAAAAATCAATACTTTAGAAAGTTAAAGAATAACAAAATAGGAGGAAGATATATGAAATAAATGTGGAAAGCTTTAATCAAGAACAAACCGGGATGATGGATGAAAATGAGTTGAAAGGGATGAAATTAAAATTAGGGTTTTGGATTGTTCCAGGAGAAGAAGAAGACGGCTGCTGCGAAGCAAATCTCATGTTGTCCGAAGTCATCACATTACCTTCTCCGATTGACAACATCACTTCGAATATTTAGAAAACCCTAATGATGATTAACAAAGATCTCAGTTAGGGTGTTAATACTTTGAAATCTTGAAGAAGTAAAAGACTCAAAAGAAGGAATCAGTGCATGGAAATGCAGAAAATAATATTTTTCTTAAAAATTAATCTCTCAAATGCAGGAGGAGCAAAGCATGAAAGAAACGATTTAATTACCAGAGAAGACAGCTAGATCGGTTCATTTGCTCAGAAAATATTTTAAATTAAATACAGTAAAAAACATAACTGATGAAAAAAACATTTATTGCTCATGAAATCTTTTCAAAGTTTTAAAGAAAAAACAGGTCCAACTAATTTTTAAAAATAATAATATAAAGACATTATCTGAGCATTCATGAGAAGAAGATATATGGATTAAGGAGAAAATATTCAAAAAAAAGAAAAACGTTCATGAGATAATCTAAAAATTAGGGTTTGTGTAGAGATTAAAAAACACAACATAAACCAGATAATGCTACTGTTTCTACTGATTTTTTTCCATAGAAACATATAGTGATTTTTCTTTTCACTTTCTTACCTTGTTTAGCTTCAAAGAAAAATGAAAGAGAGAAAGAAAAAAAAAAACTAAGAATCGCAAAGAGTTTTTTTCTTTGGGAGCTTTCACAGTCTCTCTCTCTCTGTCTAAGTTTTTTTTTTTCTTTCCCTTTGCAATAAATGGAGGAGTAAATTTCTCATTAAATACTTACCGGACCAGAAGGGTAAACGGCAGACTTTTAGTTTTAACGGCGATAATTGACGGAGTGTAACGTATGCAAAAACAGTAACGCTCGTCTAACTCTTTCCGTCAACTGGACCGTCTTGACACGTGGAGTTATATTAGTGGGAGTCCGTACGTTACACCCTCGAAACAAGCGACCCCTCCACAAGTCAAACCTTTTTTTCTTACTTTTAAGTCAAATACAGTCACGCGTTTACCGCGTGCGTGCGTTACACTACATTTATTCTATTTTGTCACGAAGTGCTACTATGCATTGCCAAACAAACAAAAATACAAAATCTACAGTATTGAATAATAAACAAAGAAGTATTGGACATTTTTAAAACTGTAATGAATAGTTTCATACACCTTTTTTTATATTGTAGAAATTTCATTTTCATAAGTAATATTGTTACTTTTGAACCTATGATCATTTAACTTGTATTCATTTTAATTAAAAAATCATTTGAATCCATTTTATAAAAAGTATTTGACATTTAAAAAGTAGTAATAATATACTTTCAATGCATTGATAGCTATCAGATTTTTTATTTTTTCCTTTTAAACCTATCATTATACAGTACCACTTATTCACTTTGATAACAAAATTTAATTCATTTCATAGAAAGTATTTGACATTTAAAAAGTAATAATAATATACTTGATACACCATTAATAGCTATTATTTTTTTTCTTAAGTAATTTTGTTTCTTATTAATTCTATCATTATACTTATTCACTTGATAAAATAATTAATCCATCGATAAAAGTGATGATAATATATAGTTGATACACCATTGATAGTTATTAGATTTTTTTTCTTTCTCAAGTAGTATTTTTATACCTATTTCACTTATTTTTATATTAATATCTAATAAATAATTTATGGTTAGAATAAAAATGAACAACACAATAATAAAAATTAAACAAATTTAGTGATGTTGACGAAGCCAAAAACAAACAGCGACATAGGGATTATAGGTAGGTCTTTATTAATGCTATTTTACAACATTCAACATGAGCGTTCTGGCAATTTTGCGACGAAAATGCGATGATATAATATATATATATATATATATATATATATATATATTTAATTTATGATATATATATATATATATATATATATATATTTAATTTATGACATTTAGTAGCACTTTAATTTGATCACTAGATTGTTTTTGTTGTTGTATAATCTATTATTTATTTCGGTGTCTAATTCGCTTTCAGTTCCATCCTACAACGCTTGTGTGTTGACGATTTTGTAATAAAAAGAAACATATAAAGATAAAAAATTATTAAAATTTAGAATATCGATAACGTTTAAATCCACTAATTTCTTTTGAATGTTTCGTCGTTGTATAATTCACTTTCAACGCCGTCCTAAAACATGCATGTCATTTGGTGACTTTGTGACGAGAGTGCGACAATATAAAACAAAGGAAAAAGTTGTTAGAATTCGGTAACACATGAATTTGTTTACTAAATTCTTTTAAATATTTTTGTCGTTGTGTAATTTACTTTCAACGCCATTGTATAACGTGCATCTCATTTGGCGACTTTGCAACGAGAGCGCGACAATATAAAACAAAGGAAAAAAATGTTAGAATTCGTTATAGCATAAATCTGTTCACTAGATTCTTTTGAATGTTTTTGTCGTTGTGTAATTCACTTTCAGCGCCATCTTACAACGTGCATCTTACTTGAGACTTTGCGACGAGAGTGCGGTGGTATAAAACAAAGGAAAAGTTTTGTTGAAATTATAGAATTCGATAACACTAGGAATCTTTTCATGAAATTCTTTTGAATGTTTCGTCGTTGTGTAATTCACTTTCTATCTTGGGATAGTGTGGAATAAAATTGTAAGAAAACATCCAAAAAAATGTCCAAACTTAGTTCAACAATAACATGAATTATACATATAATTTGACTATGTTTTACGATATATATATATATATGTATTTAATATTATCTCAAATGTAAATTATATATTTAATATTATCTCAAATGTAAATATGAAAAATTGACATCTTATAATTAAAAATTTAAAAGTATAGTGTCATGCTTATGTAACTTTATTGGAGTCTTTTCCAAAAGGGGGTGTGTGCCTCAGAATCATATTTTGGAATACATGCCTAAAAACCAAAAAAGTCATGATGAAGAAAGAAAAAAGTATTATGGTCTAGGGGTTTTATAAATGAAACAAGAATAGATTTTTATAGTCAGTTTATTTCAGGTTACAATTCTAATTATATTGTTGTTACAATCTGATTTTTATCCTACTATATTAATTGAGAAGTACAATATGAAACTAACCTTAAAAAGTGTAAAAATTTACATTTAAATGCCATTAGAAATATTTAATAAAAACCAATTACTTAATTTAATAAATATAATAAATACTTTGACCAAATATAAAAAATATATCAGAATTTTCTAATAAAATATTTTAAATAATTATTAATTTTCAAAAAAATTGTTTTTTCTAATTATAACTATGGACTAAAATTATTATTTATTTTTAAAAATATATAACCAATCAGAATTTTTAAAACTAAAATTTTTATATCCAAGTGGATAATACAATTATTTTCAATAACTAGAGGGAAATGTTTGAAGAATTTAAATTTTTTTTTTATTTTATTCACAAATTTTTTTTTATAAACTTTTTAATAAATATGTAAAATATCTTATGTTATTAAATTTAAAAATCAAATATGTTGTGATTTGAATTTTTAAAATCAAAGATATATTACTCAATCTATGAGAAAAAATGTGTATTTTAATTTTTCACATTTGCGGATTGGTAAAACTAAATTTATGTGGCTGATAAATTTATAAATTTTATTTACTCACAATTACAATATTATAATTACTACTTCAAAATATTTCACAAAATAATGATGCAAATAATACAAACAAGTAATATAAAATTGTATTATACATCAAACAAATTAAAAAGGGCAATTGACAAAAATATCACTAAAATATGTTTTTCTTCCAAATCTAGCACAACATTTATAAAGTTCCACTAATAGCACTTTTATATATAAATCTAAATTAATTAAAACAGAGAAATAATTTTCCTGCCTCAAAACACAACTGTTTTGGTACTTTTTCTTCATCCTTTCTCAAAACAAAAAATCGATCTCGCTCTCCCGGAACTTTTGTCGCCTCGTCGTTTCTCTCATAAAATCATCATTCATGACATTAACTCGTCAGTATTATGGTCGTTTTAAAATGAGATTTGAAAGATTCCATAGTGGTTGTTGGGGTTTGAATTCTAGATTTGAGATGATTTTTAAGCTAGATGAATTAGCTAGTCTCTGATGCTCACGATTGTGGTTGTTGGGGATTTTGCTTTTTGTGATTGAAGGGTGTGATTAATTTGTGAAAATTTCTCTTTGTGTCTCCTTTGTAAAATTGGGGATACATTAATCTCTCCAAAATTGAGTGTTGGTAAAAATCGGGTTTTGAATATGTTGAAAAAGGTTTTAATTGTTTATTGTACATTTTTGTTACTCATTTCATGAATATTTTAGAAAGATTGAAACAAAATTTTAGTTGATAAGATCGGTGTTTTGATTATTTGTGCCGTCTGTCTCCATTTTGATATGTAGCAAAATTTTTATTAGCACCCTTTGCATATTACTTTTATATCTACAAATTTTTTATTTCATATAATACTTAATTTTATGTTCATTTCTGATAGTTTAGATTGAATTTTTAGATGAAAGGTTTTGTCATTCTTATTGGCTTAAATGTAGGATTAACTCAAATTGATTTGGATCTAGTTTGAAATTCTGATTTTGCTTAAGTTAGCTTCTGGTTACAAGATAGTAGACTAGTAGTAGTATTGCACTAGTTGTGGTTTACACCTATATTGTGCTCAAGATCAATGCATCTAATGCAAACATTATGTGTTTGGTTCTCATTATTGTGGTAACATTGGTAGTTCATGTGGTAACATTTATAGAGATGCGGATTTGGTCAAAAGAACTGGAGTTGCAACAACACTCAAACATTCAGGAAGGATGTCTCAAATTTCAGGAAGACTTTCATGAGAAAGGAAAAAAAAACAAAGAAAACATACCATACACGCCCCCACAAAGATTTGAAACCAAGACTTTGAGTATTGTACTAGTGCGTAAGGCAAACTTTTCATTCAAAGATTTTATAAAAATAGATTTTATAAATTATAACCCTTAATAGTATTAAAGCAAGTGTATGTATATTTCCTTGTTTTATGCTCAATTCCAAGTTTTGTTGATAGTGCATAATGTCTTCTCATGTTCTTGTCACTTTAAAAATCATCATCCAACATCAGTCATTCATTGAAAATTCAAGAAGGATTCTATGAAATTTAGGAAAATTTATTAAATTCCAGGATGACCTTCATAAAAAGCGTGATAATGGTAAACACCTAGATATACACAAAAATGAACTTATTACCCCTCACTAATGGAGTAATCTTTCACATATTGAGGCAAAATACCAAAAATAGTTTTAGAAACACATTCATATAAATTTAGGAAAGATTTTATAATATTTAGAAATGACACCTTAAATTTCAGGATGACCTTCATAAAATATTTAGAAGACACAAACTTATTACTCTTATTATATATTACTCTTCTTCAACATGTTCACAAAAATAAAATCAAATATTTACTCAATAAATGGAGTAATCTGTGATATATTAAGACAAAAAAAAATCCAAAAATTTATTTTTTTAGATGTAGGAAAGCATCCTTGAAATTTAGGAAAGTTTTACTAAAAATTCAGAAATCTCAAAAATGGTGATGATGAGAACCTGAATATCCTCCTTCACGGTACTTGTGTATTAAAATGCAATGACGGAGGATGTACTTGTATCAAATCATGAATGAGCTCTTGATGTCAAGTTAAAGTATGTGGACCATTTCTGATCCAGCTGAAGACACCCATGCTTGCATCTGGGCGTTCACTTGTTTTAGTTGCCTAAGAAGTAAGTTAATCCCAGCTTCAAGATCACTCTCTGTACCATCTAACTTTCTTAAAGCTTTTGTGGAAACAAGTCTACGATAAGAATGCATATGGTCATCGAGCTGAACTTCAATCTTTCTATCATGTGGGATTCACATGAAAACTACACAAAGACATATTCGTTTTAAGTATAAGAAGGCGATCGCATCTCAACTATATCAAATATAAAAGATAAATTCCCTAATTTGAATCAAATCTAAAAGGCAAAACCTGAAAACCCAAGTTTTAAGATAGATTTCAGACGCTACCAGCTTCATAAACGTGTTATTTAAATAGAAAGATTAATGAACCTGTTTCCATAAAGCATCCCAAGAGCTAGGCACATCCATGGCTCTAAGAGAATCTGTTAAAAAAGTCTCTCCTTTTTTTTTATGTTGGATCGTATGGTTTTCGGCAAGAGACGTGTTTCCCCAATATATATAAGATGCGACAACTATCTTGGAGCAAATGAATCTTCTTCCTCGTGATGAGAGGTCCGATGAAAGGTGCGATCTAATTGGTTCGAAATTGAGACAAGTGGTGATCGAATTGGATTAGATCGAGAGTTTGTTCGAAGACGGAGACAGAGTTCATGCGTGCAAATACCAATTGAGCCACCACCATTTTTGTCGTGGAAAGGAGAATCATCGGGTCTAGATACATTGATGTCCTTGGAACGCCATTGTTGGTTATCTCAATCTCTAACTCAGATTCATCAGCATCGAGGCTTCGGAAACCGTCAGATTTGATGGAGAACTGGTGAATGAAGTGATCATCTTCGTCGTCTGAAAACTGTTAGAACTCACCGGAGACGATCGTCGTCGTACGTAGACAGTAGAGAAATCGTGAACGAGAGACTGCAAAAGTGTCGTCACTAATTTGATATTTCTTTTATATAGATAATAATAATATCAATATTCTCAATTGCTCAAATGCTAATGTTGGAAATTTTGGGAGTTCGTGCTAAGTTTGGAAGAAAAACTTAGATTTGTGCTATTATAGGGTATTTCTCAATTAAAAATCTAAAATATTCTCAAACAATTAGTATTAAAAAAAAAATATTTAAATTTACCGACAATTACAATATTAAAAATAAATACTTTCTCAAAAAAAATATTTTTTTTTAAAAAAATATAACTATAAGTTTATTATTATATTATTATTATTTTTTAAAAAGATATTGATCCCTGCGGTACAGCACGAAATATCTCTTAGTAATCAGTTATTTGAGGTGACAGTTCTGATTGTTACACATATTTCTTGATTTACTTATCGATGCAAACATGATATGCTCAAATTAATCCCTAGAGCTACTCTCTCAAATTAAGAGATCACTGCAGTACTTAGGGGTCGAATTCCACAAGGACTCAAGACTACACAATAAATTATAGAGTTTTTCAATTATGCTAAACAGATTAAATTAAATTAAAATAAAAGCAATGCAAAATATTAAATAAAACTTGTTGTAAATTCAGAAGATCAAAAAGCTAGGCTTAGGAAATTTCTCAGGAAATTATAAAATATTAAATCAATCAATAAATCAGGATTCAAACAATTAAGAACAGATCTAGAACTCTAAACACTTTTGTAAATTAAATCAGTTCTCACTGCAAATAATATATAAATTTAAAACCAGAAAATCCAAATCTCTTTGTAAAATTCTAGGTTAAAAATCAGCAATAAAATCAGGTTTAGATTGTTCACAAAATTATTAAATCAAATCTCTTTACAAGAAATAATTTTGCTCATCAAAAGGTTTTATCAGGAAAATTAATTATATTCTCATATCAATTTATTTTCCTAGGGTATCAATTCTAGATGGCCAATCAAGGATTAATATGAAGAACAACCTAAGATGAAGATCTAGATAGATAAAGAATCCTAAATAATCAGATCTAATAAATCATAAAATCCTGTGAAAACCCTAAACCTAACAAGCAAACTACTCAGACATGATCAATGAAGAACAAAACATCTTTCGAATAATAAGCAATTGAAATTAAAAGAGTAAAGGGAGTTCGAAATCTTCTCTACAAAGCAGATCTCTCTCTCTGCTCTCAAAATCTCACGGTTGCGGAAAAATAAAACTCTCTAGAAAAAGACTTGTGTGTTTTGAAAACCTAAAAAATATGTCCTAAAACACGTCAGGGACTCATGTTGCGAATATGGAAAACTCCGGGCAACTTTGTAAAACTTCCAAATTTGGCTCTCTCGTCGGTTTGGACTGGGTGTCGATCGATGCTAAGGCAGTGTCGATCGACACCATCTCCTCTGATCGATTCCAAGTTGATTTCTTGCGGATTATTGCTCCAAACTGATCCAAATTGCTCCACTTTGCTCCTTTCATGCTAAAAACCTGTAAAGACTCAAAAACAATCTAGAAACAAATGAAAAGACACTAAAAGACTCCTTATATCATGGTTAAAAACCACAAAAACCATGATATATCAACTCCCCCAGACTTAGCCTTTGATTGCCCTCAAACAAAACATAAACTTAGACCTGTGAAAGAGGTTTGAAAACAGGGAACTCACTCAACTGCATGATCATTCTTTATTCACACTCTTCATTTACCTGACTCAAGAACTTACTTCTTATACTCAACCATGATAAGCATCAACATTCCTTACTCAAATCCCACAATCCCTTGGAATATCTGAAATCTCCATTGTCATCTCATTACATAAATTAAAGCAAGTATAGGCGAGTTCTTACCTTGGGTGTATTCATCAGTGGCATATGGACTCTTTTCAGGCCAAGACATTCTTCTTACATCTTTTCCTCTCCCTTTTCTCACTTCCAAATTTTTTTTCTTTTTTCTCTTTTTTTTTTCTAATCAAAGGTGTAAGCGAATACCGGGGTCATCGGTAATTTACCTACCCCTCGCTTCCAAGCTTTGTGTGATCATTTGACTCAAGAGTAGAATAATGAGGTCACTGGTAATTTACCTACCTCTCTAAACTGATCAAAATCATCTCATCTTTTATTCTCTTTTTTTTTTTTTAAAGCACTGAAGGGAAGAGAGAGGGAAGACATACTTTGAAAAATTGCATTGTCTTGTATGGCCTGAAGAAGAAGTCTAGTCCACTGATTTCCAACCCCAAAGTAAGCGATTAAGTCCGGTTAAAATCCTGATAAGGGTTGAGACAACGTTAGATCAATCAGATATCTATTGAATAAGGGCTTTCAGGATTGTTGATAAGGCTCATAGTCTTTCTAAGCTTCAGTTCTGAGATCAAGCATAAACAAATAATCATTAGAGTGTTAGCCAAATAAGAGAAATCATTAATCAAGATCATAATTCCCAAAGACAAAAAGAAAAATTTTGAAAAATTTGACTCAAACTTTATGGTTTTGACTGACACAACTGAAACTCAAAAACAGAAAACATAGTTAGTAACTAACCTCCCTCAGACTTAAACAACACTGTCCCCAGTGTTATCAAGCAAGAGGAAAGCAAAAATAGAAATAAAATAAACAAAAATCAAAATCAAAGGAAAAAGAAAACCTACCAGTGGGTTGCCTCCCACTAAGCGCTTGTTTTCAGTCATTAGCTTGACTGTATTGGAGCTCAGGCATCCAGAGGATCAGAACATGGCATTGAAGTCCTCTTCATCCAAGGTGGTGTATAAGCTTTAGGTGCATGAGGCGGGATTTAGGGATGGTTTTGCCTCTTTTTAGCCCTGCAAAATCATCAACAGAAGAAACAAGCGCTCTACGATAATCTCGTGGCTTGGTTAACTGCAAAACAGTTTTTATCTCTTTGAAATTCTTGTTGATGATAGGAGGAAGTTTAGGAGAAGAAGATGCATACCTTGGCCCTACCTGAGGGCTCTGGAGTGTGGATTGATGACTCCTCTGTTTGGGAACAGGTTTCGGACTTGGAGCATCAGTTTTGGACAAGCTTTGTCGCGGTCGTGGAGGGGTGTCGATCGATACCCTGTTGTTGGTGTCGATCGACACTGAGCCTGATGCTCGTGTTGCAGAAACTTTTATAACAGAAAAAGTCTGTCCATCAATAGTAGGAGCCCTCCTCAGCTTATCCATCTCAAAATTCAAACTCAAACCATCCACATTCAGTGCTATGTGTCCCTTCTGCACATCTATGATGGCACCAGCTGTAGCCAAGAAAGATCTTCCTAAGATGAGAGGATCTTTAGGTTCTTGATCATACTTCAGCACCACAAAGTCAGTGGGAATCATGAAGTTGCCAACCTTAACTGGAATATCCTCTAAAACACCTTCAAGAATTCTTCGGGAGCGATCAGCCAAGATAAGAGAAATCTGAGTTGGCTTGAATTCTGTCATCCCAAGTCTCACAGCAACAGAATGTGGCATCAAGTTGATGCTAGAGCCAAGGTCACAAAGTGAGTGAGAAAACCTTCCTGCGGAGATTGAGCAATCAAGAACAAAGCTTCCAGGATCTGGTAACTTCTTAGCAGTCCTACATTGAATGATTGCACTCACTTCCTTAGAGACAACCACCTCCTGCTTTCTCTCCTTATTCCTCTGAACAGGCTGGTTCAACAGAATTGCACTAACATCCTTAGTTAGAAGTGCTCCTTCTTCAAGGCTCAAACCATTGGATACCATTCTCTTCACATACCGCTTAAGAGGTGGTGAAAGCTTTACTGCATCAATTAAAGGCATCTCAATCATCACCTTGTCCATCATTGCTTTGCATCTAGCTTCCTCCATCTCTTGCTTAGACTTTCTTGGCTTGGGAAAAGGAACCTTAGGCTTGTAGACCCTTTCAGCAGCTGTTGGAACCTGAGATTTCGCAGCTTTTGGTTCCGTCTGAGATGAGTGTCGATCGATACCCAGGTGGTGTCGATCGACACCATCATCTGAAACCGAGAGATTTGTCGAGTTCTCTCCGTTTTCTGCAGAAACAAATTCACCATCACCTTCATCTCTCACTGATATGGCATTGCAAGCATACTTGGGGTTTGACTCAGTTCTTCCAGGAAGAAAACCCTCTTGTCTTTTGACAGACCCATCAGTCTGAATAACCTGATTCTCTAACTTCTTGACATGAATGTTCAATGCTTCTATCTTCCCATTCAGCTCAGAGTAGACATTGTCAATCTTTCCATTGAATGTCACTGTCAAATGCTCCTGTCCTTGCAAAAGCTGCTCAAGCATAGCCTCCATTCTACTCTCAGAAGAAGTCTTAGGAGGTGGAGACTGATAAGATGAATTCCCATAGGTTCTTGTATAGCCATTGTTTTGTTGCTGCTTCTAGTCAACATTGTAAGGTCTGTTGCCTTGCTGATTACCAAATCTCTGTCCCTGATATCCAGCTCCATACACATAGTTGACATTCTCCTCTGTATTCTCTGGCTCTGGCTCAAATGTCTCAACTTCAGCAGCAAATTGGACTGACTTTTTACCCACAAGGAGATTATGTACTGAATCCAACTTAGCATTAACAGATACTAACTGGTTTGAATCAAACTCTCCATGCAGTCTCTTTCTTTCAGCATGAGCTCTTTTAGTACTATTGCTAGAAGCCAAATTCTCAATCAAAACTTCAGCATCTTCTGGAAATCTTGTCTTGAAGTTCCCATGACTTGCAGCATCCAAAGCTAACTGATACTTCCAGTCACACCCTCTAAAAAAAATACTCAACAGTTGTACCCTTGAAAAACTATGGTGTGGACAGTCCCTTTGATAAGCTTTGAATCTCACCCAAGCTGCCTTGAAAGCTTCATCATGTCCTTGCTTGAATGAAGAGATCTTGACTCTCAGCTCATCTGACATTGCATCATCATAGAAATGGTTGAGGAAAGCCACTTTGACTTGTTGCCAAGATGTCAAAGATCCAGCTGGCAATTCCTTCAACCATTGAGATGCCTCTCCTGCAAGTGAGTATGGGAAGAGCTTGCAGAATATGAAGTCCTCAGTCACCCCATTAGCCTTGATACTGGTCACAAGATCCTCAAAGTGCTCAATATGGTCCAGAGGCTTCTCATGGGGCAGGTTAGAAAAAGGTCTCTGCCCAACTAGCTGGAAGTAAGCAGGCTTCAGCTCAAAATCATTCCTCTGGAATGGTGGAGGAACAATAGCAGACCGGTTCTCATACACAAGATCAGCACGGTGGTAGTCAGCAATGGTCCTGATCAAGTCTTCGTTCTGCTCCTGTCTTCGAACCGGGTTTTGGACGTGGTTGGCAGCTCCACGTCCGTCTGCTACAGATGGGTGTCGATCGATGCCACCTGGTTGGTGTCAATCGACACCAAGATTCGGCTCATCAACGACGACAGCTTGCTGATTCATGACAGCCTGCTCGTTGACAACAGGTTCAGCAATCACGTTTCCTTCTGCATCAAGCTTTTGGCCCTGCTCATTGCGCAAGTGGCCCTCTTGATCCCTCAAAACACCAGCCTCATCACGCATCAGAATGATCGTATTAATCATCTTCAGAGATTTAGCTGCTTTTCTGTTCTCACGCTCAAGCTTCCCCAACTCTTGGTTTGAAAGATTCACAGTAGGACCAGACTTGTTGCTCCTTGTGTGAGGTCTTTGAGGCATGCACCTGAAACACCAAAGAGAAGAAAAACCAAAACGTGTAAGTAGAAAATAAAAAGAAAAATTTAGACAAAATCTAAAACTCAAATCTAATGGTAGATCAAAGAGTCCCCGGCAACGGCGCCAAAATCTGATATGCTCAAATTAATCCCTAGAGCTACTCTCTCAAATTAAGAGATCACTGCAGTACTTAGGGGTCGAATTCCACAAGGACTCAAGACTACACAATAAATTATAGAGTTTTTCAATTATGCTAAACAGATTAAATTAAATTAAAATAAAAGCAATGCAAAATATTAAATAAAACTTGTTGTAAATTCAGAAGATCAAAAAGCTAGGCTTAGGAAATTTCTCAGGAAATTATAAAATATTAAATCAATCAATAAATCAGGAATCAAACAATTAAGAACAGATCTAGAACTCTAAACACTTTTGTAAATTAAATCAGTTCTCACTGCAAATAATATCTAAATTTAAAACCAGAAAATCCAAATCTCTTTGTAAAATTCTAGGTTAAAAATCAGCAATAAAATCAGGTTTAGATTGTTCACAAAATTATTAAATCAAATCTCTTTGCAAGAAATAATTTTGCTCATCAAAAGGTTTTATCAGGAAAATTAATTATATTCTCATATCAATTTATTTTCCTAGGGTATCAATTCTAGATGGCCAATCAAGGATTAATATGAAGAACAACCTAAGATGAAGATCTAGATAGATAAAGAATCCTAAATAAACAGATCTAATAAATCACAAAATCCCTGTGAAAAACCCTAAACCTAACAAGCAAACTACTCAGACATGATCAATGAAGAACAAAACATCTTTCTGAATAATAAGCAATTGAAATTAAAAGAGTAAAGGGAGTTCAAGAAATTCTTCTCTACAAAGCAGATATCTCTCTCTCCAAAGCTCTCGAAATCTCACAGGATTGCAGGAAAAATAAAACTCTCTAGAAAAAGACTTGTGTGTTTTGAAAACCTAAAAAATATGTCCTAAAACACGTCAGGGACTCATGTTGCAAATATGGAAAACTCCGGGCAACTTTGTAAAACTTCCAAATTTGGCTCTCTCGTCGGTTTGGACTGGGTGTCGATCGATGCTAAGGCAGTGTCGATCGACACCATCTCCTCTGATCGATTCCAAGTTGATTTCTTGCGGATTATTGCTCCAAACTGATCCAAATTGCTCCACTTTGCTCCTTTCATGCTAAAAACCTGTAAAGACTCAAAAACAATCTAAAAACAAATGAAAAGACACTAAAAGACTTCTTATATCATGGTTAAAAATCACAAAAACCATGATATATCAAAACACATGGACTAGCATCATAAGAATTTATAGCTTTTTTTTTCCAAACGCGCACATATTATCTGATAAGTACTTGAGAGTTTAGATTGATTTTTCCATGGACAAATGCAGTTGCCAAAGACACAAGCAAGAGGCACTGGACATGGTTGCTCGCCTTTGCAATCGTCGTTTGTGTAACAATCCCTACTTTCTATCATCTGTATACCTTCAAAAAATAATTATCCAGAGAAGAAATAATTCAAAAAAAAACAAATTTTAGTGTTTAATTCGGATAAACAAAATATATTCCAATCAAACAATAAAATTACATCAAAACAATTTTTTTTTTAGTTTAACGTATCTATATATATATATATATATGAATTATAACCGCACTGAAACCTTTGATTCTTCGACGATTACAGATGTTGTTTGATAGTTTGATTATAATCTGAACTTAAGGCCCGCATCAAAGAAACTATGATCGAAATACTCATACATATTTCTCTAAAAATCCATCGTCCCATCAGAACATGAACATTTTTATATGTGTGTTTTATTGTAAATATATATATCGACACATGATGATACAAGGAACAAGGCCGAGAAGAAGGTTATTTTGTTCGTGTTCATACTATACTTTGATTACTATATTCAATTTGCTTACGACTAACTATAAGTGATCCTCTTTCTCTTCCTTTTTTTTGACTCGCGAGTAAACAGAGGTAATTTGTATTGTTATGGAATTTTTAATGAAAAATCCACATGACATACACATGTTTTTTTTTTTTGTTATTAAAATGTCTTCTTGATTATCATATCCCATAATATATATAGTTAGCATGGATTTCATTTTCATATAATTAATGTGTTGCCAGAAAAAAGATTTGAACATATTGTTATTATTTTATGGTTGTCATATAATTATGATATGTGATTGTTGTTACATATGTAAAAGAATTTAAATGATATATATATATATATATACAAACTATATATGCATATAATTATCTAACTATAATAATTTGTATATCTAGCTCATCATCTTTTATATTTAAAACTTCTTTTTTGAAAATATACCTTTTTAATGATTTATACGTAAGATTGGCTGATTCTTTTTATGAAATAAATTTTTGTTTGAAAAGAGTTCAAATATTTGCAGCGTCTAAACCTCTATTATGTAAAAGTGTGGCAATCTATGTTAGTACAGTATAATAAAATTTCCTCTCTTCGAAAATCAAAGCTAGCTAGTATGCCTTCACACAGTCTTGACTCTTGACTAACATAAGATTTCGAATTTTTGTACTTGCGACGTGGACATAAATTTAATTGTATCATGAACCGATGGTTGGTTTGTGATGCATGCTACGAGGTACGGAAGATTTCTCGCGAGTTAGCAACGGCTTATAGCAAAAACAAAAGCCAGATTCGTCAAACGTTATTGCTGTTCCATCACGGATTAGTTTATCCGATCCACATAAAACGTATTACTTTAATAATGAATTATAACAGATTAAAGTTTGAACTTGAGAATATTTCATTGATACAGGATACATATATAGAATCACAATCATATTTTACTTATTCAGATGGGACGAAGAAGCCGATGTAGGAATCTCGTCGTTGGTAGAAAGAGATTTTATTGTACAATCGCAAATATGCTTAATACATCTTGGTTCAGGTACATATCGTTTGCAATATATAAAACAATCCTTAAAGTCGTGGCAATGGTCCTCATGATAGTCGTCGAGTACTCCCATTATCACTGATGATGAACCTATACAGATCCATATATAAATATTTATTAAAAAACATACCTTTACATTAATGTTTTAGTTAAAACTTCATATATAAATAATTAAGATTATTTCAATATTTACTTACATGATGCAATAAGCAAAACAGCAATGAAGAAAGCGGAGGCCTTCATGTTGTTTGTTTTTTCTCTCTCCTGTTTGGTTTTGTGAAACGTTTGCACCAAAAGCTTGTTTTGATTTTACTTTGTGAATCAAAAGATCGTTTGATCACTAATTTATAGTCCTAAGATTCTTTGATGCTTTAAATGAAAGTTATTTATTATTCGTTGAATATAAATTCTTCTTCTCCTTCTTTTCTTGAGTCAACTACTCAACTTCATTGAAATTTTCTACTATATAATAAAGATCCAGTTTTGGTTACATATCGATTTTTTTATTCTTTTTTTTTGTCAACAAAAGAATCAGCTCAAACGAGCCAATTTGATGGAAAATGTACGTATCGTTGTTTGTGGATTTTACTAGATTTTAGTTTCCAAGTTTCTATACATAATTTTTTAAAAAATTTAATAGTTTATAAAACTTTAAATTATATAGTATGTTTTTCCTACTGGTGAACTTTTATAAAATTATATAGTATTGAAACCATGATTTTGGAGGATTTTATGGGATTTAAGAAATTTAGAATTTTGATAGATTTTAGGGAAGTTGATATGATTTATTGTAAGATTATTTCAAATTTTACCTAAAACCATGAGATTTTGCTTTATCTATTTTTAACTAAACAAATTCTCTCAAATCCTGCTTGTTAAAAAAAAAAAATTCCTCTATTTTCTCTATTTTTAACTAAACAAATCCTCTCAAATCCTTGGTTGTTCAAAAAAAAAAAAACCTCTCAAATCCTTCAGAATCTCTGAAAATCATTAAAATCTAAATCTACATAACAGTAGATTTTAAAATAGATTTTTAAATCACCAGTTCAATAACAGTGGATTTTAATAATTTTTAAAAAATACATGATTGAATAACATAGAATTTTGTATAAATCACTTAAAATGTCAAGTTGAATACACCCCTAAGTAACTATTACCTCTTAATCTTTGTGTTTTTAGCCAAAAAAAAATTCAGAAAATGGGACAGAGAGAAAACAATTTTTATATTTTTAATTACTCTATACTTATATTCTCAAAGACTTTTATTACCTAGTACCTATCCAAACTAGCCTAGATTCAATTGTCAAACAAATTCAATATTCAATAAACAGATCTTTAATATACTCCCTCTGTTTCACAAAGAGTGTCATCCTGAGAGTTTTTTTGTTTGTTTCAAAAAGATTGACACTTTGTATTTCCAATGTGATTTTTAAGATCAAATTTTCTAATTTACCCTTAACCCAAAGCTTATTATATTAAATTTCAATAATAAATTATTCATTAAATAGGGGCATATTATAATTCAAATTTTTTTTAATTTGTGTGTAATTGGTCAAAATGACACTCTTTGTGAAACAGAGGGAGTATTTAGTTAACTTATTAATGCTTATATTAGCTAGGGGGTGTTATTGGATTCTAATTTATAAATCTTTTTGAAAATTTCAACAAAATCAACAAAAGTGAATAAGTGAAAGATTTTTAAGGATTGCTACAGAGTATTTTATAATTTTGTTTTTTAGTTTTCTAAAATCTTGTAAAGTGCTCCAAACAATCTCTGTATTTTTGTGATACTTTTCATGACTTTATTTTGTGAAGAAAATGTATAAAAATATGAACAATAACATAATAATTGAATTTATTAATAATCCTAGTTTTTTTTATTGATTTTATAAAAATCTAAATCTAATAACCCAAATTTGTTAAGATTTTAAATATTTTTTACAAAAATAAACTAATAACATTAAACTTTACTAGAATTGCGTCCGTGTTTTTCCTCCTTTGACACATGGTCGCAACTACGTCAACCTCACCAACAGGTTGGTCGAAAGCTGTCAGGTCTCAGGCTCTGTTCCAAAGTGCTCTTTTGTTCTCTGGCTTGCTGCAAGAAATAGACTCACAACGGGTGCCCGTATGATGGTGTGGAACAGAGGTGTCAACCCATCCTGCGGGTTTTGTCAGGTCCAAGTGGAGATGTTGGAGCATCTTTTCTTTGGCTGCGTGTACACATCTCGGATCTGGTCCGAGTTAACCCGTACCCTCTTTCGACATTACTATACGAACATGTTTCAGCAGATCCTATCTCTGCTCTCTGGTACCACATTTCAAAGCACTCCAAGATTTCTTCTTCGGCTTGTCTTCCAGGCTGCCATCCATACCATTTGGTGTGAGCGTAACAAGCGACGCCATGGTGAGCAACCGCGCACTGAGGCTCAGCTAATTCAGATCCTAGACCGCCTCGTAAGTCTCCTCCATCCAGCGGTACTGCCCTGGCAAGTTGCAGGACGGTTTCCAACTATGGTTCCAATCGAGAATTTAGTTTTATTCATTTAAATGTTAATAACTTCAATCTTTATTCAGTATAAAGATGCAACTATTGTACAAAAGGCTTTTTTTTTTTTTAATATAATTTCACATTCATTCAAAAAAAAAATAGAAAAAAAAAACTTTACTAGAATTTAACAAAATTTTGATATTATAACAACTGAATCTAAATAACATTTAAAGTTTTTAAAACTTTATTCAAATCTCAAACCAATAACTCCACTAAAGAAATCTAAATCATTAATAAATTATTATCTAAAATATTTAATTACCTAGGTATCTTTTCAACTAAAGAGACTCTGCATCGTATATATAACGACTGTATAGTACTTTCCTTATGATTTGTCAAACTAACTGTAATTTATTCATAAGATGGTTTGTATATAAAAAAACATAAAAGATTGAAATATACATATAGCCCTTATTTAATAAGAATAGATTGTTTTAGTTATAATTAAGGGTAAACTAGGAAATATAAGGTAAACAAAATATAAAATAATGCATTGGAATTGTATTCTTTATGTTTCGAAAAAAACATCCGAATGTGTACATAGTGGAAACTTTTGTTTTTTTGTCATCGAGTGGTCGGTGGATAAACTTTTGTAATTCGAATATTATCCATAAAGCATTCGAATTAATGTTATACAGAATCTAATTTTACAGTCAACGTTGGAGTCAGAAAGAGAATTTATTTCCTTGTAATTTTCCAGGAATCGTTTTCACTTATCAGCATTATCATCGTCATCCTTATCTAGCTTTTGGAATTTGGAACAATAAATTTGAGGTTGATCATTTTGCATTTTGATGTTTGAAAATCTAAAAATAGTTGATAAATCACTAGATAATCTGGAAAAAACGAAGAATAACTTATTAACATAAAATCATAATTCATTTAAAGCTTAGTCAATAAACTTGCATTACCACAAAATAGCTGAACAGAAATCATGATTTAAGATTTAATGTATAATTTAATCAAATCATCATGTAATGTTGAATCGTCAGTCTATTATGCAAGGTACCAATCAAAATTTTGGAGGCTTTGAGTATTTTAAACAGAATCATTCAAAATGAAAAATTAGCAAACGAATAAATGTTCAAAAAAAAAAAAAAGAGATTCAATTTAAGCATTTTTCCAAAATTTCTTCACCATTTTCGTGTAAGGGAGAAAGACAACAAAAACAACAACAAGAGTTTGCAATCCAATGTTATTGGAAAATCTAAGCTCTGTCCTAAAAAGTGAGCTTCTTTGTTCCAAACGTTTGGAGAAAGTTTCTTATATGTATCTCAAGGTTGAGCTGATGCAACACTTGTAGTAAACTCCTTTAGTGGCTGCGGTTGTGATTCAGTGAGTTTCGAATCTTGTTCTGACTGGTCTAAACCCTTTGGTTTTTCAAACAAATGAACATTAGCAACAACTTCATCAACCACTTTCTTCTTCTCCTCTTCTTCTTCCTCAGCCAAACCAACTTTCTCTTTCGCCTTTTGTCCGACTTCTTCAGCAGCTTTAGTCACTTTGTTAAATGCTCCCGTAACCCACGTAGCACCGGTTAACACATACCGATTTTCATTATAGCGGAGCCAGCATTATTCACTGTCTGCTCAGCTGCAGCTATTGCTGATTTGGTTTTCTCTGTGACTTGAAACTTTTGATCAACTTCTTTAACTTTTTCGCTCACAACGGTTGTCCCGGTATTGAGTTTCTCGGTGAATCCGATTCTTTTGTCGAAAGAAGTGACTTTAGCTGAAGCTATTGATGTTAATTGATGCTTCTCATCAAGACTTTTCGCTTTAGCTATGGCATCTTTCCCTAGAATAAACCCTTTTGAAATCATACCACTTACAACATCTTCAGCTTTTCTAAATACCGATACACCTTCGCGGGAAGGAGATGATGGTTTGTTGTTATCTTTTGATGATTCCTGCTGAGAAGATCAAAAAATAATTTGATCACACAAAGGTTGATTAAGAGAGTTTTGAGGTTTAAGAGAGGAGCTTACAATGGTATCAGGAGGAAGTTGGTAGTCTGGTGACATTGTGACTGTGACTGATGAATCAACAATCGTGGCTCCCTGAAACAAAATCGACATGAAACAAACTGCCAATATATATATACTTTTGTTGAATAAGAATGAGAGATGAATGTGAATTTTACTGTGAGGAGAACTGCGGTTTCAGCTCCTTGTAAATCCTTGAATGTGACATATGCTAATTTGGAACCTTCATTCTCGCTGTAGAAACCAATCTCAACAGTATCAGTTTATGTAAGGACAGTTGAAAGAGTTTATAATTCGAATGAAAATGTAAGTCTAAGAAAAACCGACCTTTGCATCTCAAAGTAAGCAATATCACCGGAGAAAGAAAAGAACTCCTTCAGATCACGTTCTGTTGCTTGTAGAGAAACGTTGCTAACTTTGACAGTTACCATCTGCAGTGAGAATCAATGGTTAGACAATACATTGACAGACTGACAGTTAACATCTGCCATTAAACAATGTTGGGACATGAAAATGAAACCAGAGAGCATAAACGTTAAAACCTTTATTGCTAATAGTTAACGAATTTGTCAGCTTTTGATTATTTGAGTTGTGTAAGCCTTCACAAATTAGCGATTAGCGATTGAAATTAGCGATTTCGTATTAGAAGTAATCCATATAGTACTAAACCCTGAACATAAAAATTAGCGATTCTAAACGCCAATTTTTTAGCCAATTTGAACATATCTATTCACATCAGGCGATCAGAAACCTTACCGACATTGCTAAAAACCGCTATAAACCGGACTGAAACGGAAGATTTTAGCTTTCACACAGAATATGAAACGGAAAAAAAAAAAAGAAAAGGAAAAAAAGAAAAGGAAAAAAAGAAACTTTTGTTTGTGGATTTGATGCGAGGAAAATAAAAAAGCGGATTCAATATAAATACAAATCTAATACGTGTGTAACCGTCGGGATTGTTTTATTCTCGCCGGAGACTTCAAATGTGCGAACTCAAGGGAGACAAAGGTCGTGCTTAGAGCTATTTCGTTGTCGGGAAATAATTCTAATGAAAATTATTCAATAACTTGTACGTTTTTAATATAAAGACGTGACATAATCACTTTATCCACCACTATTTGTCCTCCACGTGGTCGTGAGAACCGTTTCCGCCTTCACATCGTAAAGTTAGTAGTACCAAACATGCTTATTAGTAAAGTTCACATTTTTTAAGGGTACTGAACCAAATTGAAATATTTAAAAGACTATTTTAGTGTAACAGAACTGAACCAAAACAAAATCAACTGAAAACTAAAAGCAAAACCAAAATCTCAATAAACCAAACCAATGGTTTAATTTATTTTTTGTTAAAACCAGAAACGAGGACAGATTCTTAAACATATCGAAATTAAAGGATCAAAAAGTAAAAATACAAAACTTTCTATCGCTTTTTTTGTTGTCAATTAATCTGACGCTTTTTCCAATATACTGAAACTAAAACCAAAATCTAAACCAAACCAAACCAATGGTTTAATTTGGTTGAGAAAACCAGAAACAAGGACAGATTCTTAAATATTATTGAAATTAAAGGATCAAATAGCGAAAATATTTCCATCGCCTTTTTTTTTTTTTTTTTGTTGTCAAATTAATCAGTTACTGACGCTTTTTCCAATTCTTCGTCTATCTGTCTCCACGATCCACGCCTTGACCCCTAAAAACTCTTTTTTTTTTTTTTTCAATAGCAGCGATTCGAGAAAAAAATAAAAAAAGAAAGAACGATTTGATTTAGGGTGAAAAATATTTCAAGATTCAACGAAGAAGAAGATGAGTTTTCAAGATTTAGAATCAGGAAGAGGAAGATCGACGAGGAAGATCAATGGTGGTGGTGGTAGACAAGATTCGACGCAAGCCGTTGCTTCCGGAATATTCCAGATCAATACCGGAGTCTCCACCTTTCAAAGACTCGTTAACACTCTCGGTACTCCCAAAGATACCCCTCAGCTCCGTGAAAAGCTGTAAACAATTCTCTCTCCTTTCTTAAAAAGAACAATTATTTTCATTTGATCGGAATCCAATTTCAATTTTTGTGAGATTCTTTTTTTTTTTTTTTTCTTTTGGAAAAGGCATAAGACAAGATTGCATATTGGGCAGCTTGTGAAGGATACTTCTGCTAAACTTAAGGAAGCTAGTGAAACTGATCATCAAAGTGGTGTCAATGTAATTGTGAAAAAGAAAAAAATCAAATCTTTCTTTATTTGTTATTTTGTTTTTTATGTGAATCTTTTCTCATGTTTGATGATTGAGAGTTGTTTTATGTGTGTGTGTGTAGCCAAGTAAGAAGATTGCAGATGCTAAGCTTGCAAAAGACTTTCAAGCTGTTTTGAAAGAGTTTCAGAAAGCTCAACAAACCGCTGCTGAAAGAGAAACCACCTATGCCCCTTTTGTGCCTCAGTCCGCTCTGCCCCCTAGGTAACGCCATTTTTGTTAGTTTATGTGGTTTTGTATACTCTGAATCAGTGATTAGAGATCAAATGCAAAAAAAAGCATTGATTTTTGTGAATTGTTTGTCTGGTTTTGATAATCATGTTCCTTCTTTGTCTTGGTTGGTTTGGTATATAGTTACACGGCAAGTGAGGTAGATAAGGCGCCGGAACAGCGGGCACAACTTCAGGAGTCTAAAAGGTTGGTGATACTGTATAAAAGAACAGATCTTTGACACATATATCTCTTCATGTTTTTGAGATGTGACTTATGTTGTGACATCTCAAAAAATTGTGGTGCAGGCAGGAACTTGTGTTGTTAGACAACGAAATTGCATTCAATGAAGCTGTGATTGAAGAACGAGAGCAAGGAATACAAGAAATCCATAACCAAATTGGCGAGGTTAACGAAATATTCAAAGATCTTGCGGTTTTGGTTAACGACCAAGGAGTCATGATAGGTTACAAAAAATCTAATAAATCTCAATATGAACATGTCCTTATCAAATTTACAGTTATAGAACTCACTTTCTTTCTTTCTTTTCGCAGATGATATCGGTACTCACATCGATAACTCCCGTGCTGCAACTTCACAAGGCAAAACTCAGCTGGCGCAAGCCGCGAAGACACAAAGGTCAAACTCATCTCTGGTAAAACTCTCAAACTTTGTAGACAATACAGTGAATGAATGGTGTTTAGGAAACCTTATGGATAGATAAGGCCACTCTCTTATGTCTTCATCATGTTGTTTACACGCAGACATGCTTGCTCTTGGTGATATTTGGCATTGTACTCCTGATCGTGATCATCGTACTCGCAGCTTGATTCCAAAATGCAAGAACAAGTCGTTTGGGTGATTTCATCGATCTTAAAAGTGTCAATGAGTGGAACTACTTGGTATATATATCATATTTTGAAGACAGTACTTAGAAGTTGGCTTTGTAGTGTGATTTGCTTCGGTTCGGTTTGAGGGTGGCATGTGGGTTCATTGGTTCATGTAATAGAGCGTCTGTGTGTGGATTTTTTGTTGTGCAAACTTTTTGTTGGAGTTGAGAGAAAGGTCTGTTTTGTTTGTGTTTCTCATAAATTATCCGGTTTGATAAATCAGAATGATCATGCAAGGTCATGGTTTTGAACCAGTTTAAATTCCCAAATCTGTGCTGAGAGGAAACAAAACAATTGACTCAAATGACTGTCACAAAGAAGTCTAAAACCAAAACCTGAGTTATTATGACTGTTTTGAGTTTTTACAAGATTCAACCTTTGAGCTCAAAACCGATGCCACAAGGATTGAAATTGCAGACAAAACAGCTGCCGCAAATGTCAAGGCAGAAACATACTCTGTATGACTCCTGATTCCGGCAGGTATATCCCAGAAAACAGACCTGGTTTCAGTCTTTGATCTGCCAATCGACAAAACCAAACATCTTCTCTGTTCATGTTGGTGGTTTTGTTGATGGCTTGAGCACAAGAACAAGTCCGGCTCTCCAAACTCCACTCTAGAGTATCCACTGTCGTCAAGAGGCTGGATGGAGATGATAGAGAAATAAAGATCCAATCTTATTGAAATAAATCAAAACAAGACTTGAAAAAATCCAAGTGATCATTTTACCTGATACCGAGCATGTAAGGGAAGCTTTAAGCTGATTTCGCCATTTTCATAATCTCTAGGACTGACTTCGACATGAATCTCGACAACAGATCTGTTCGATCTAAACGAAGGCAGTTCAAGATTCGTGTCTCCAAACACAGATACATCACTAAAAACTGCAAAAAGAATCAAGATTCCATCACACTTGAAAAAAATCTAAAAAGCTTTTCATGTGATTTTCATCTTGTTAATAATAATAATAATCTTAACCTCTGCGTTGCTGAAGACTCTGAAGCTCAAAAGGATCAGAGAAAACTCCCAAAGGCAAACGTTCAAGAATCACAAGCTCGTGAAGCTTAGACTCAGAGTAAAGAGGAAGAAGCTTGATGGAAGTAAGGAGATTACGATGTGAACCTTCACCTGTTACGTTTCTGTGTAGTATCAATGAAGTAGCAGGAACACTGTTTGGATCATGTTCAGAAGAACATTGTTGAAGAAGCAAGAAGTTTCGAAACACCGAGTCGTCTAAAGAAGTGTGTGAAGTAGTGAAATAAGACTCCATAATGAAACGATCAGAGATACAGAGTGAACGAATCTGACCGGAGTCTCCATAACTTGTTCCAACCTGTTAACAAAAATTGCATTAAATCGATCGAATTTGAGCTAATCTGATTTACGTTCTCGCGACAGAGATCTCTAACCTGATCAGATGAGGTAGAAGAAATGGCGGAGCAGATGAAAATTAGGGCTAATATCAATCTCCGTCGTTGGCTAGCCATTTTGATTTCAGTATATCGAATTCGAGTTCTTCAATTCGATTCTCAGATCCGAGTTTAGCTTTTTCCAGAAAACTTCAAACTAATTTAATTTTGATTCCTTCGGATATAAGTAGCTCTTCTTCTTCTTCTTCTTCTTCACGATTTACACAGAGAGTCAGAGACCATTATTTCCGGTGAAAGTACTCGCCGGAGATGATTTAGATGAGTTGCAGATTGAAACAAGCCCATCACGGCCTGGTTTTGCTGGTTTGATATGGGCCGGTACAGCCCATTAGAATCCAAAACTAGTATCTTGTTACCAATTGGTTTTTTTTTTTAACATCGTTGATAGATTGTTTTATCTAATTTTCAATTTTTGTAATATCGAATTATCGATTAAACTGAATACAAAAGACACTCAGATTAGGTCTGAACTAATTCTATATATAAAAAACAAAAATTCAGAGAAAAAAAAAAATAACAAAAGAAAGGGCTTAAAGGAATAAAAAGAATTTCACAAAAAAAAAAGAAGGAATAAAAAGAAAAAGAGAAAATAATAATACTAGAATGACACTAAAGAAAAGTGTCTTTACTTGTAAAAGAATGAAAAATATATAAAGTGAAAGGGAAAGAGCCCACGACCAATGATGGGAAAAAAAAACATCCAAATCTTGATTTTGTAAAAGAAGAATCGAATTTTAAGCTTTAGAGACTTTGAAATTGAATTCTCTTTGTTATAAAACATATCCACGCTCATGAGTGTGTTTATTGTGTGTCTAGTATCTACTACAACGTCTATGATAATAAACTACTATGTAACAATCCGCACATAGTGCGGTACAAAATATTTATTTAATATTTTTACTGTAGTTTTTATTTGTAAAATTTATTATATTTATAGGTAATTGAAATATTTAAAATTCGATTGTGTATTATATATCTATAAAAAATATTTGTATAATAATTAAAATTTAACCCGTGAGAGTTATTATAATATCAATCTTATATTATTATATCATATGAACAAATGGTTCTTAAAATTCATTTTAAAGATTTTATGAAAATATAATTAAAGGATACAATTAAGTTAGAAAGATAATATAAAAATTTTAATTTTGGATGTTAAATGATAAATAAATGTAAATATTTTTAAAAGCTGATGACAAATAAAGGAAATAGTGTCCTGAGCTCTGTAATGCTGACACCTCAACTTTTTTGCCAAAATGTTCCTCTATTAATATATAGGAGATATTCTTTTCATTCGTAAGAAATGCTAATTCTTAGTTTCATTTATATTTCTCAAGTGATGAGATTAGTTTTGTTAAAGTTGTTATGAATGTTTAGGATTCTGGTTAATTTAAACAGAAATATATGTAGAAATGTATTTGCATATTAGCATATACTCATTCCGTTTCAAAATATAGAATGTTTTAACTAAAACATGCAGATTAAGAAAATTTTACTTTTAACAAGTTCAACTGTAGAAGTCCCCTTGGCCTAGCGGTTGGCCTAAGATTCATTAATGCTTCTACACCAGGAGGTCTGAGGTTCGAGCCCCAGATAATGCGATTTATTAATTGTGCAGATTAATGGAGGCAAATTTACAGACGATCTCTAGTGATGCGCAATTATTGCCGTTCGCCGTGATTCTACATACACTTGAAGGTGACCATCAAGAGCATGGAGTAGGAGAGCAAGAGTGTTTGTAGTGAATCTAATAGGGTCGGAAGGAAATGCCCATGGTAGAATCATATGTAATTGTTCTCATGATTTGCAATCAATAATAAATCCAGATGATAAAAAAAAAAAAACAAGTTCAACCAATCAGAAATAATACTGCATAATATAAAATACGAAACTAATCTAAAAGTTGCATAGAAATTTGAAAACATCATATATTATGAAACAACAAACTTCTCTAAAACATCTTATATTTTGAAACGGAGGGATTACTAAGTATATAATATAATATATGATATCACGTAAATAATTCTGTCCAAATTCAAAAACATAAACATAAAGTTCATTTTTCACGTTTGAACTTACAATTGTTCAATTACTTTCGAATAACACACAAATACAAGACAAGCGAAGACCTAATGCCTTAATGGGATATCATTTTGATTTGTCCAACGCTAAAGTTCTGGATATTGGGATGAAAATGTACGTCGGTCCTTTATGCTGATGATGATGATTGATCACTGGCCCATTCACTCTTTTTTTTTCATAAAATTTTCTTCATGTACTACGAAAAATCCTTATAAAATTCTCCAATATAACAATTTTATTAAAAGTATAACTCAGCAGCTTTGCACGCTATGTAATATTTATTACCTTTAACAAGAAGAATCCTTATTTTGATTCCATCTAATTACAATAACAGTGTAAACTATGTTTTGAAGTTTAAGGTTTACAATATCTTAGAATTTGAATTAGGAAGCAATATTATCATTATCTTTCTTTTATTATGTGTTTTGAAAAGCAAAAGTCTTTGCATGATTTAGCTCTCACTAAATAAATAAATTATGTGGAAAAAGGAAAAACCTTTAAGGAAAGTGAGTAAATGGGTCCTTGTGAAGTTTTGTTAACTATTTTATTCATCCATCTTCACATTAAAAAAATTCTAAAAATCGAAACCTAACTTTGGTCATATGCTTTTGAATAACTTTTTTAATTTGGCAAGAACATAACTAGTTCTTCTCTCTTTCTCCTTTATATATGTGACCACTACATCCTCTTCAACCAGAAATCTTCAATATAATTCTCTAAGTACTTCATTCTCTCCCCCCAACAGTAATTAACAAAGTTTCTTATCGATTCAAGCCAAGATCGACATATAAAGAAGTCCAACGTCTGTGTAGAGGTTTCGTATATAACTATATATATATGTATACATGTATTAGTTTGTTGTCATGCCTGGCTCCCTGTATGCCACGAGTGGATACCGATTTTAGTTTAAAAATCGGCTGCCGGTGGCGTACAAGGAGCCAAGCATGACCAGAAGCATATGATAAATCATTTGCATCAACAACTATATATGTTATATATATATATATATAATATATATATATATATGGCTTGTGTTGTATATGATGTTTTTCCTAATTTCGGTATTTGTGTTTACATTTGTGTGTTTTGATGGGTAAACAGAAATAAAACCAAGTTTTGTAATTGTCTGTTTGATATGTATTACAATTTTGGTTTGGATTTAGTTTTGCTTTTACCCATATTCATAAACCATTTTGTTTTCTATAAGAATTGTTTCGTTTTCTCCCGATTGCTTCAATAACGTGTTTCATGTTTCATATATATAGAATTGATTAGGGCTACAAAAATTTTAAATTGATTCGTTTAAAATCATAGTGTTTTGGTTTGTTCAAATATATATTTTACTCGAGTCATTTTTTCTTGTTTTATGTAAGAATCGTCTTGATTTTGTGTGACTTGCTGAAACATTTAATCTATATATGCTCTGTAGTTTTACCGTAAACTTCTTCTATGTTTGAATTTTTGTCAACTTTTTGGGATGCACCGAACTTGTATCATTTTATTTGAATTATTCTTGGCGGTCAAAATAAAAGTTTTATATTAAGAAGAAAAATGGTTGATAGTCTGTTCGGTGATAAACAGTAAACATACCAATCAATCAGAATAATTCTGGAAATAAAGATTTCAGGCGTTAATCAAGTCTTTCAAATTAGAAAACCCTCCTCCAATCACGGAACACTATAAACTGATAGTGAACATGATTATATTTAAGCCACTGCCATAATTAACCGTTGGGCCGTGATCTCTTTGATCTATGTTATTTGTGACTGATTTTTTACCATCAAACAAGATTATGACCCGCTGTTTTTTTTTTTTTAAATAAAAATGGAACTTTTCACATATATTCTGTCTTGTTTCTTGTATTGGGCTTGTTCAACCCAACGGTGGTTATCGGTTAGACACCTTTATCTATCATCCTATGTAATACTTCGCAAGTTATAAAATACCAAAAATTTTATTTATAAAATATATTATTGTGGGGTAAATTTTTTTTGTTAATATACTATTTTAATACTAATTTTGCTAATATACTCTTTTGTAACTTTTTAATGTTGTAGTATATAATCAGTCATATACCAGACAACAATTTTTGTTTAATACAATCTTAACTAAATCAGTTTGATGTGACATATTTTATATTGGTGTTGTTAAAATAATAAAATGAGAATTTAATTTATATTGAAGTATCATATTAATGAAACTTTTTTTTAGTATTATTAATTCAATTATGTCATGTCATATAACCCGTCATGTACATAATATAACTCGTTTGCGTTATTTTGAAAATTTAATATGTTTAAATATTAATAATTTTTTTAATCTTAGATATATCAGTTATAATTATAAATTCTTAAAATTTTATATTTTACTATATACAGTAAATTTACTACATATGTATGTTGAACACACACTTTTTATATTTATGTTCATTTAAAAAAAATCACAATATATGCAAAAATATACATTTTTATTAACTTTATGTATTATATGATGATTTACTACATTTAAATTTTTAAATCAAAAAGAACATTATATACAAGATCCGAGTTTGCCGTTATACTACACTTTTGAGGTGAAAAGGTAGAGGTTTGGTTGTATTGAGTTCTTTCTTGAGCCGTTAAAACATTGAATTGGCCGCTTAAAGGCTTCCACGCCACTATCTGGCAGTTTTGGAATACCGCTACAGCATTTCCAAAGATGAAATCGATTGTTCCTGTGATATAATAGTCGTGATAAAATTGTCGATTTATATCAGCAAAAAGTGTAGTTTGGTAACTGTCTATACGACACCGATATATAACCAAAACATCATCCGTCACGCGGAGTGCCACAGCTTGTTCTTTCTCCGGCCCAGCCGTGTTCCGAAAGCAAATGTCAACCGCCATAAATCTTTTGGCATTTGTGGCTGTATAATTTATCAAGAAAGATTAAATTTCACTACAGTAATTATAAAAGAAAAAACAATAATATATATGTTCTGCTAAAAGAGGAAACCGACATATATTACGAAAGGTTGCGGAATCACGTCTTAATGCTCTTCTCATCAAAACAATTGACCTTTAAACAACCAATAAATTACCTCCAAAAACAATTAACCATATTTTCCCATATGGAATCCCCTATATATTATTAGAGGATCATTCTCACACAAAAGGATGATGTGTCGCACTCATAGAGCTCCAGACACTATTTCCTTTATTTGTCATTAGCTTTTAATAATATTTACATCCGTTTTCCAAAAATATAATTAACACCCAAAATTATCCCCTATATATTAATAGAGAAGCATTCTCACACAAAATGCTGACGTATCGCACTCACAAAGCTCCAGACACTATTTCCTTTATTTGTCATTAGCTTTTAATAATATTTACATCCGTTTTCCAAAAATATAATGAACACCCAAAATTAAATTCTTATATTCTCTTATAACTTAATTACATCCTTTAATTACATTTTCATAAAATCTTTAAAATGAATTTTAAGAACTCTTTGTTCATATGATATGATATGATAATATAAGATTGATATTATAATAATTCTCATTGGTTAAATTTTAATTATTATACAAAAAAATATATATATATATATATATTTTTAATATATATATATTTTTATATATATATATATATATATATACTACACAATCGAATTTTAGATTCCAATTACTGATAAATATTATAGTTTTTGTAAACAAAAATTATAGTAAAAATATTTAATAATTATTTTATACCGCACATAGTGCAGGTTATTACCTAGTTACGTAGTATTGTGCATTTGCGTGAATTTTATCACATAATATGTAACACATTTTACTTAAATTATTTAATATATAATCCACAAAAACATTTTGTTTTATATATCTTATTATATAAAGTTTAATTTTCCAATTTAGTAATTCATATAACATTTGATAAACTTTTAAAAAATAAACCAAGTTCTGAATTTTTATGATTATTATAAATAATAAATGCAATTAAATTGCAAATATTTTCCATATTAACTGCACATATTTTCCTATTGAAATTAATAATTTAATAGATAACTTTCCTATCAAAATTAGTGATATAATAGATTACTTTTGGTTTTATATACTTTTCAAAAAAAGATTAATTGTAATCCTTTTATTTGTAAGATTTTTTTTTAAATTCCTATAATTATTAAATAAATTTTATTTTCACACATGTCAAAATATTATCGATATACTTGACACTTATCGTGATTATATGTATTACTAACTTTGAAAACTAAACTTTATATAATAAGATATGGGTATTTAAAATATTTTAATTGTGTATGGTTCTATGGATAGTAGAAATAGTTAACTAAACTTGTTTGGATATGAATATAATTATTTAGTGGCATTCAAAGGTAAATGTTTACAAAACATCTTTTTGAGCAAAAATACTGTTATAGACTAGAATATGACCTGTGGTAGAGCACATGTTGATATTTTTTTGTTTATTTTGTAGTTTTTATTCAAAACATCGAATATGTGATTATTTTATTTGTTTAAAAGTTTTTTTTGGATAAAACACTATGCCATGAAATCATATATTGAATATAACTTATGAAAATAACATCTATTTTGTAAGATCTATTCTAGTATATCTAGATTTTGACCATTGATAAATTGAAGCTCAATCGCAAATGTAAACAAGTACTATATTCAATTAGAATAGATTCAAGAGATACCGCAGCTGTAATTGAGAATCAAGAGAGAATGAGAAACTGTTTAACTATTCAATCTGAATAAGCCACGATCAACATAGATCGGAACTCGAGCACATCACTCGAGAGCTCAAGAACATCTCTTGAAGTTACAAACCCAGATTAAGCATCAAAAAGGAAAAGAGACTCAACGACTCTATTTATTCTTTTAGTCTTCGAAAAGCGGTAAGTATACCGCGGCTAAGTTGTGTAATAAAAAATTTAATTTTTGTTTGTTAATTTTATTTGATTTGTTTAATGCTTAAAATTATATATTGTATTTTTGATTGTTATATATTGTATCATTTTTCATCACATTTATTTATTGCAGCCTAAATCATATAAATATAATTTTTAGAGAAATACCCTAAAATAGCACTAAATCAAGTTTTATGGACAATTGTAGCACATACTTCATAAATTTCCAAAAATAGCATTATTTTACACATTAAAATATTTAAAATTAATTTTTAGAATTTGTTTTTTTATGTTTGGGTTCTCAATTTCACATTTAGGGTATAGTTTTGAGAGGTAGGGTTTAGTATTTTGAATTTAGGATTTAATTTTATAAGATTAATTAGTGCTATTTTTGGAATTTTAGAGATGTTGTGCTAAATTTGGAACAAAAACTTATTTTGGTGCTAATTTTTACTATACGTATTATAGTTATCACCCTACAGTTTATATAACCGACGGACTGTTCCGCTAGAAACATGCATTATACTTTCTGCGGATTTATATAAGCATTGTAATTAAAAGAATGAGCAATGTTAACAATAGTGAAGTCACGAAGTATTTTTTCAAGTGCGACTCCACCATGGTCCCAATAGAACTTTTATGCATTGTTAGCCTCCCAAAGTTTTGCACCTATTTGAAAAAATTATGTAACCAGTATCTTTCTATGCTTTGTAACTTTTCTGTGCTTTGTAATCTTTTAAATTTTTATTTGTATGAATTCTCCTCTTTGAAGATTTAAGTCTTTAATGAAAGCTTGTTTGTCAAAAAAAAAAAAAAAAAATCCTGCAGCATGTACACATCCCCTATATATTAATAGAGAAACATTCTCTTGAAAAAACTGATGTGTCGTCGCCAGAGAGCTCGAGACACATTTAGCAAAAACTCTTACATTTTCTACTTAATTACATTAACATGCCACTATATTTATTAGAAAAAACAATTAATTGAATAATAATTAGATATGTCATCAATTATCACACAAATTTAAATATCACATATTAAAAATAATTAAATAATTACATACTATTTTAAGTTAAAGTTTCACCAAAATTTACTTACAAATATACAAGTCAAAGTTATATTATTTTTAAGAAATAAATATAAAATATTTATTTCTTAAAATCAATATAAAATATTGATTTCTTAAAATCAATATAAAATATTGATTTCTTAAAATTAAAAGTAAAATATTCTAAAAATGCTATAAAAACAGATAAAGTTAATTAAAAAAAAAAGAACATATAACTTATTAACAAAATCATATAAAAATGTTATTTTTTATGTTAGTATTATTACCATAATAATTTAAATAACAAGCTTTCAATAGTTATTATAATTGATTATAAAAAGAAATATATTACCCCTGAATTCTCCCCAACTCATTAAAGGAAATTTAATTCTCAATAAATATAGATTTATATATATTCATAAATAAATATAAAAATGACAACAAATTAGGGGATATCATGATGTGTGATTATTTATAAATATCTAAGTATGTAAACTAATTAATCTCAACATTTAGTGTGATTATATATGCATTAAAAATGGAAATATTGATAACCAGATAGGAATATACGTTATAATTGTACATTAATCTATGTGCTATTAAGATAGAATGAGACAATAACCCTTATCATTATAAATAAACTTAGTACCCAAGAAAATCATAATATATTTAAAATGAGTGATTATTAGATTATGAAAAATTGTTATAGTTACTCGATTAACCATAAATATAAAAATTTGATTTTTAAAACACACAAAAATATATATTTCCATAAATTGTAAGATTTTATAAATATTTTTTTTTACCATGTTCACATAATTCACGGGTGAAATGTACTCCTACACGAATACATTGATTTTGAAATTTCATTAATTTTTCATAATGATTTTTTGGTAATAGTGTAATCCGTTATTTTTAGAAAATATTAACAAACCGACTAACTCAAAATATTTAAATAGCCTAATCACAAATATTAAATCAATAAATTAGATTATCTTCAGAAATTTTAGTTTAGAATTTGATTGTTACTAACATACAATAAAATTAATTAATTAAACTACCACGTAATTTAGTATATGTCCCTTATATATTAAAAGAGAAGCATTTTCACACAAAATACTGATGTGTCACACTCACAGAGCTCCAGATACTATTTCCTTTATTTGTCATTAGTTTTTAATACTATTTACATCAGTTTTCTAAAAATATAATAAACACCCAAAATTAAATTTTTATATTCTCTTTTAACTTAATTATATCCTTTACATTTTCATAAAATCTTTAAAATGAATTTTAAGAATTCTTTGTTCATATGATATGATAATAAAAGATTGATATTACAATAATTCTCACGGGTTAAATTTTAATTATTATACAAAAAATTTATATATTTTTTAATATAAATATATATATATATATATACTACACAATCGAATTTTAAATTCCAATTACTGGTAAATATTATAGATTTTGTTAATAAAAATTGCAGTAAAAAATATTTTGTACCGCACATAGTGCGGGTTATACCTAGTATATCTCTGTTTATTGAACTCTTTTAAATTTTAATCCACACTTCTCAAATTTACTAAATTTGTGTACATAGATCTTTATACAAGTACATAAAAATTTGAGAAAACAATGATATATGTACAGACAAAAGTCTCTAACCATGTGTGAGCTGATGGTGGATGAAATTTAGAAAAGGTGAAAAACAGATAAAATATTTAAAAATGTCCAACTTATATTTATTCTATATCCATGAAAGTTGTAATCTATTATGACCTTATATTTCATCAATTCATTATTTTATAATTCACTACAAAAAAAATAAAAAATTATCACCCTACAATTTGTGACGGACTGTTTGGCTACACATGCACTATACTTTGTACGGATTTATATGAGCATTGTAATTAAAAGACTGAGCAATGTTTACAATGTCAAAAAGAACATCGTTCTCTTTCGTCACCGGAGATTTCTGTTTATTATCGTCGTTGAATCCCATTTCACACTCTCTCGGAACAACTCTTGCATTACGAAGGCTATTGTGGACTTTATCGAAATCTCGCGATGTAATGTACTCTAAAGATTTGGTTAACAAGTCATTTCCCTGAGAATAAAGTTTAAGGCACTGGCGCAACATCTTCTCACTTAATTTACTCTTTTTGTTTCTCTCTTTTAAAATATTCTCGACAATGCTTTTCACATTCGTCATGTTTGAAATAGCGTTTTTCACTCCTACCATGGTCAACTCATCGATATTTTTTGCTTTTTGACTCTCCGGATTTTCGCTGATAGATGCGATGCAGAACTTGTAGTAATGTGGTTCCGATTGTTTTGAAGATTTTGAAGATTTCTTGCAAGAATCACGAATCAGAGAATCTGCAACTCTGTTGGCTGTATAGCCATTTGAGAGGAAAAATAACACAACAAAGTAAATCAAGAACTTCATTTTGCTTCTTTTTTTTTTTTTTGGAAGCAGAACACTAAGGAGAATAGATTTAACAACAAAATTAGTAACTTGTGATCCAATTTATAAGCAACCAAAATTTTCCGACATGAAGAAGTCTTATTCAAACATATGCTATTCATAGATGGCCAGCTCACGTCAAGCGTCGCCACTCCCCTTAAAACACTAGGCTATAAGAATAAGTAACGACAATTGCGGTAGACCTAAAGCTAAGCTCAAAAACATCATCATAACAACAACCGTACATAGTTAAAACGTTCTGATGATATACCATATTAAAATATACTTTTTGATTAATACTGTGTTTCGTAATTTTTACGGCATTTTAAGGCTATACGCACTGAAATTGCTGTTCAAACTAGTAATTAGCAAATGTTTAAATATTTACGCATGTATGGTTGTGGTTTTACTAGAATTTTACCATTTACAATGAAGTGGAATAAAATTTCCATCGTTCCTCTACAAAAGCTAAAAACTAGTTCTTTTTTTTTTCTTTTGTTGACAAAAACCCAACTAGTTTTAAAGCCAACTAATTGCAGTGGAATTGAATGAAATGACAATATTAATTCCATGTTCCATTATTCTCTTTTTTTGTGTGTGCAAAGTTCTATTATTCTCTACATCATTCATTTTCATCCCATTTATTTTCTTGCATTTACTTTTGGAGACTTAATATTAATCACAGGCTTAGTATTCTGTGATTTTCTGTCATTGATGTGGATTTTTTTTTTTTTTTTTTTTTTTTGCAACAAAAAATTAGTTCAGACAAGCCAATTGGGTGTGAAAATTACTTGAAAAAATTATCAAATATCAACTATAAAATGTTTATTTAACTACAATTGTTCGATATATAATATCTTTTATCTATATTTCATGGAAACATCCCATCTTGAATTATTACACAATCTTGCTTATAATACATAGTTATAAACATATATATACCACCAACCAAATCGTTTATTCTCCTCAATTAATTTCTCCTTCCACGCAAATATTTAAAAAAACAAAAAATAGTATTATATATTGTTATGTGTTTACTTTTCTTCTTATACGTTGAGATTATTGAAGTGGTCACACCGACGTCTCACTTCTCCTTGTCCATCGCCCTTGACGCCGACCGTGCCTAGTTTCTCCATCGCACGTGCGAAATCCTCAAAGAATACTTTCTCGTTAGTTGCGTATAGGTCCACGAATGGCTTCGTGCTATTGTCTTTAATAAGGATGTGGTCGGAAGCTAAAAGCCCTAGCCCTCGCTTTAGGTTCTTGAAGTACATGTTGTCGAATTTTCCCGGAGTCATCACGTCGTTAAACGCCGCGATTGTGTCATCCACGGTGTGGTTTTTACAGAGATCTTTGAGAGCGGCTGCAAATCGCGGGTTGATTTCTTTATCAGCTCGTGATCCGTAGAGCCTGTCGGAGAACTCTTTGCAGTGAGAGAATCCGATGGTGTGAGCGCCGCTTAACGCTACCATCTCGCGAATACTAAATCCGTTTTTCTTGAACATCCCGTGGATGTCACGAACCGTCTGGTTTGCCATGGGGACGTTTCCTCGGACTTTATGGGCTTTGGATTCGAATCCATCTTTACGACCAAGCTTTACGTCAAAGAAAGGTCCACCCACCATCGTGACAAGGTCACGTGTGGCCTGTGCTAGGATATCTGCGCAAGACACAACACCAGGACAAGACAGCTCGAGAGCTGTCTTGATGCGAGTGACGATGTCAAAAGCATCTCCAGGGAGGGAATCGTTGAGATCATCATCACGTTCCGCTTTGTTAAACGAGTTGGTCGCTATCAAGACGGATGCATCACAACCTTCAAGGAAACAATCGTGGAAAAAGAGACGGAGTGTCCCGGCCGCAGTTGTTGGTTGTTGAAGTTGTTTGGCTGTAACGGCTTCACGCACGATCTTGTGGAAATCGGGACATGTTTTTTGGTAATAGTCCGTTCTTAAGATAGCGACATCAGCTGATATAGCTGGTGCGGCAAGGACGATAAAGAAGAGGAGAACGAAGGGATTAGGACGACGAGAGAATTGCATATTCGACATCAAATAACAAAAAGTAGGAATTGAATTTGATTTGAGAGAGATGCCTACGAGGTAGACTTCTCTACGATCGATTGTCGTCAAAAGGCAATTAGAAACGAAGAAGAAGAAAGGGCTTTGCAACTATTTCATGGCTTAGGAGGTTACTAAGATGAGGCTACGTAAAGGATGGCTTCCATTTCCTTATATGTACGTGTGGTTGTTTTTCGTTCATTCTTTTCTATTTTTGTAATTTATCTATTTTTTGTATGGTTTTGGTTGCTCTGAATTTTGTTTCTTAATTTTGGCTTGGTATATTATATAAATAAACTGCTCAAAAAGGGAACTCGGGAAATTTTTTGGTTTTCCGTTATACACAAATCCTGAACTTAGAATTTGTTAAGTTGGTTCATAAAATTTCGTATGCTCGACAAATGTGGCAATGGTATGATAATTGATTAATAGGATGTATAAACAACCTACCACGTTAATACGTATAAAAATATAGGTTGAGTTTTTCTAAAATTATTTGAACTTTAATTAGTACATATTCCACATATCGATTTTAGAATTTATTTAGTGAATTATTTTATGAGAAAGTTCATAAACTTCAATACAATTAACTTTATATTACATCATAATAAAATAGAAATTTAGTTCCATCCATTTCATCTCAATAAATAAAAAATATAAATTTCATATTAAAATTAATATGGAAAAAATGTCATTTAAACCATGAATTTTAAATTTTGGCCATTTAAACCATGAACTTTGTTGTAGGTCATTTAAAACATTAACTTTTGTTGACTAGCTTTTTTAAACACGAAGCTTCGTTAACCAAACTAAAAAATACATGACGTTAAATCCGATTATTGACAGACGTTACTATGCCGTTAATCACTAAGTTACTGACAAAACGATGTCGTTTTAATGCAAATTTTAATTCGAAAAGTGTCATTTAAACCATGAACTTTTAAATATAGGCCATTTAAACCATAAATTTGTAAATATATATGTCATTTAAACCAAAAAATTTCAAATTTATGTTATTTAAACCATAATACATGAAATAGGTAATCAATCCTTCAAGCTCTAGTGTAGTTTCTTAATAAATGAAAAAGACTCAAGAGAAAAACAAAAAGACATAAAATACATGTCAAAGATCGCAAAATAGGATGAATTGATGTTCTTCTTTCTCTTTCTCAGAATCGCCATCATGTGGCAGAGTCGAAGAAAGAAGAGAGAAACTAAATTAGGGTTAAACAGGTTATCCGGTCAGGCTTATATACTTCTGCGGTTTCTAATAAACCAATCGGTCCGATTATCCAAATCAATTGCGCTGAACAGTTAGGCTTTCTCTCTTCGGTTTGCTCCGATAACCGATATTTTCAGGTTGTCTTGGTTTCACCGTACGTCAGAGCGAATTCATGGTTTATATGACATAAAGTTCATGACTTAAATGACATACATTTACAAGTCCATATTTAAATGGCCTATATATAAAAGTTCATGGTTTAAATGATATTTTTTCGAATTAAAACTTATATTAAAACGACGTCGTTTTGTCATGTCTGTTAGTAGATAAATTATCGGATTTAACGTCAGTCTTTTTTGGCTTGATCAACGAAACTTCATGTTTAAAAAATCTAGTCAACAAAAGTTGGTATTTTAAATGGCTGACAACAAAATTGATGGTTTAAATGACCAAAATTTGAAAGTTCATGGGTTTAAATGATATTTTTCCCAAATTAATATGCACATTATATCAAAATTAATATGCGTATTATATCAAATATATACTTTTACTAGAACTCTACCTGTAAAGTTGCGGATATTAATTCACAAATCCGCATTATAACTCCGCACGGTGGTAAGCTTAAGTCATTATGATAGAGATGAGAACAAAATTAGACAAAAATGACAGACTTAACTTAAATGACATCATACATAATGAAGTTTGACATATAAACGTTATTGTAAAGTGATTTATTTGAAGCATAGTGGTGACAAAGTTATACTACTGTAAATCTACCATGAACTCATGAAGACGTACGTAACAATGGATCTCGAGTAACAGATGTCTGCAAATATCATTGTCAAAAGTTTTCAATAACAGATGGATTCTTAATCAGAGTTAAACTTGAGAAGTTATGGGCGTTGCTTTCTGACCAAGCAACTGCATAATCTGTCACGAATATCTATACTAGTATTTTTGCAGTATTTTTTTAAATAAGTCTTCATAATTTTAATTACCATTGAATGTTATTGTCTTTAATAAAAATAAGCAAATTTTCAAAATCAATTATAGGTAAGATTTTAAAACATAATGAAATCTTTCTACCTAAGTCAAATATATATAAATATATGATTTCCTTTCACTTTAATTAGAATTTCTATTTAAATTATTTTGAATAATTATAGAAAACATTTATTCAATAAAATTTGTTAGTTTTTCTGTATATGATGTAATTCAATTTTTTTTAAACGGACACATATTACTAAATCGATGAATAAAAAAATATGGGTACTATACCCCATATCGCTTAAAATTAGGCAATAGTTCAGGTCATAATGTAAAAAAGACCAAAACTATTCAGAATATGTATGAGTAGAAATCTTGTTTTGTAATGCATTCAAATTTAAAAGTTTTATTTGGTTTATTTTGGTTCTTTATTTTAAATAATTTAAACTTTTAAAAAGTTTCAAAATATTATAAATATTTAAACTTAAAATTTAAAATATGATAAATATTTAAACAATTAAAAAGGTTAAACTTTTTAAGACAAATAAAATATTAATAATATATTTAAACTTTTACGAAGTTTAAAATCTGATAAATATTTAAACTTTATAAGAATTGTCAATCTTATAAAATGTAAATGGTTACAATCTTAATAAATATCATACTAACTCAATCTAATATTTATAATAAAAAATAAAAAATATTAAAAATTAAGATGATATACTACAAGTTAAAATATCTCGGGACGGGTTTTGTCATATTGGTATAAATTTAAAATATTATTAATTCGGTGCTACACAAATAAAACGTCATTTCATTATTTTGTTAACACTATCGATATTAGAAAAATAAACTTATCTAATTAAGTCGATTAAATTCATATTATGGAAAAAAATATTCTGCGGGGTTATGTAGGTTAAATCATAAAATTAACAATTATTGTACAATTATAATACTAAACAAAGCAAACAATTACTTATAATTATATTTTATTTTGTTACAAGTAAATTGCTCCGCAGTAACCGGATCCTAATCTAGTGTATTAATATAAATTAAGAAAAAATGTGTGCCTGGAAGTTTTGTGAGACAATTTCACAATAGAGTAGAAGAAGGTAGAGCTTTATTTAGGAGACTTTGTAAAAATATATTTGCAAGGAATTTAGTGCAACTGACTGCTTTGTCAATCAGAGTTAATCTCTATCGCAAGATATGATGCAATGATCATAGGATCATGGAAGATTATGTGAAATCTGATCTGGCCAAAACTTAATGGGGAGCTTCATGAATCATGCTTGAGCATCAATGGTGGGATTAAGAATCCAATGGTTAATTGTTGATTTCATGTGTTTCTTTGAGTGTAAGCGATATAAGGTTATGTATTGATAGAGAAATTAAATTAAAATATTGGCATCAACCAAATAAATACATCGCTATTTCTTGTCTTCAAACGCATTGTTACAATGATTTATCTATAAAAGTATTTTTTTTTAGGAAAAATGATTGCCAGCTACTTGAAGTATACGTCAACACATCGCCACACATACAAACAATATAAACGTCCTCTTAACTACGTGAACTATTGTCATCACATAAAGACATCCATAAACAATCATAAGTTATTTGTACAACACCATAAAGATTCAACTCCGGTGTTCGGTTGACCGGAATCCGGCATTCACCAGTGTTGACCGGCATTGACCCATGTTAACCGGAGTTGACCACTGTTGGCTGGTGTTAACCGGAAAAAATATTAATTTTTTTTGTTTTTTCCTAAAAATAATATTTTGTTTTTGTTTTAATGTATTTTTGGTAAATAAAAAAAGATAAATAATTTGTATAATTTACAAAAAAAATATAACAACAAAAAGTTATACACCAAAATTTTCTGTGTAGTAGATTTTTTCATAAAACTATAACAAATATATACCTTTTTTTTTTACAATCATTTTTTTTGTGTGTTTTTAAAGGTGGGGATTTTAAATATTTTTTTTCTTTTTACTTATTTATAAGATTATGTCATTTGAAATATATCCAAGGTATTGCCAACTATTTCTTTGATTTTACAAGACCAATCTTTGATTTTAAAAAATCGACTTTTGTTTTTTAACTGTCTTCTAGGTATATGTCTTTCATGTAAATAAATAGAATTTTCATTATTTTTTTTCTTTCTTTTCTTATTAAAAACAAAGAAATAGTTGGCAATTTCTTGGATATATTTCAAATGAAATAATCTTATAAGTAAGTAAAAAGAAAAAAATATATTTAAAACCTCCACCTTTGAAAATACAAAATAAAAAATGATTTTTAAAAGAAAAAGGTATATATTTGGTATAGTTTTGTGAAAAAATCTACTACACCTAAAATTTTAGTGGTATAGTTTTATTATATTATTTTTGGTGTATTTTCTGTATTAACAAAATTAGTTACTAGATATACCACAAATTTTGTTTGTCATACAATTTTTAATTTTTTTTGGTATACAATTTTTTTGTATTTTTTTTGTCGTAAAACTTTTTGTTGTTATATTTTGTTTTTGTAAATTATACAAATCATTTATCTTTTTATTTATTTATCAAAAATATGTAAAACAAAAAAAAGTGATTATTTTTAGGAAAAAAGATTTTTGAATATTTTTTCTGGTCAACATCGGTCAACGCTGGTTAACATTGGTCAATGTCGGTCAACACTGGTTAACATTGGATTCCGGCCAACCAACCACCGAAGTTAAATGATTATGGTGTTGTATATATAACTTATGTTTGTTTATATATATCCTTATGTGATGACAATAGTTCATGTAGTTAACAGGATATTTATATTGTTTGTATGTGTGGCCATGTGTTGGCATATACTTCAAGTAGCTGGCAATCATTTTCCTTTTTTATTATTTAAAAGGTGTATAGTTACATCAAGACTTGGAGTCGTCATACCAACTATGACTATATAGTATATAGTGGCAAGAAATGAATCTGTGTATGCAGAACCAATACCAATTCTAGCATCAGAAGAAAAAGAACTCAATTCCTCAGATATATCAACACCTTATAAAAACAGGTGATGAGATCTAAATGTATGGTTTTGAGTAAATAGCTCAATTTATCTAAACATCTTCACTCAAAACCACAACTGATGAGATCTAAAAGTCTGGTTTTCCACCTAGCGACGGAGGTGAACGAGTTGGTCCAATGTGACCACACGGAAGGACCATAAGGTATGAAGAACACTCGAAACAAAGCCAAGGAAACAACAAGGACAATCACGAGCATAGGATGGCTAAATGCAATAGCTTCCCATTGCAAAATTGGAATAAGAACCTACAGCCGAGTTAAACTATTTACACTCCAAAAAGCAGGGTTTGTGACATGGATCATTAGAAATGTACATTTACGGGGAACGCAAATCTTGTTCCACTTAGTGTTGATTGGTTTTCCCGCTACCTCCCGTTATCTCCTGCAAACACATCTATTTTAAAACGCTAAACCAGTTATTCGAAACGCTTAATAATATTTGAAATCGCAACCGCAATCTTCGATAACCACAACCGTAAAAGCCAGTCAGGTTAATTTGGAAGAATGTTTTACTCAAACCACTTTTTTATTTGTCTAAACTCTACCACTTTTACGGCCACCGTCCGACTAAAAGTTAATTGTTAACCTCACGGGAAAGGGCCCAAAACGTAAAGCCCATAACACAGACCACAGCGCGTGTAAACAACGCACACCTTATTATGTTTTTTTTTCTTCTTTCCCACGCGCCCCTCTTTCTTCTTCTCTCTTAACCTTTTTTTTTTTTCTTTTTGTAAGGGTCCGTTTTCACTTGTGCATAACCCTAGCCCTAACTCTCTCGTTCGTACTGGAGAAAGAAAAAAAGCAATTGAAGAAGAGACGAGTCAAAGAGCGACACGATCGTAACCAGGGAGCTTGATATCTCCCCAGATTCTTTTCTAATGGATTCTCAACAGAGCGATCTCTTTGACACCGTATCGCAGCCTGACACGGTGGCCGACGCGTACAACTTTTTGGAATTCGATACTCAAGGTGATTCGGAGTTTGATTACCCGGAGTTTGGATCACCGACGGCATGGCCTACGCCGTCTGATTCTATTTCCATCGCTGACGCTTCCGATCGTGGTGGAGGAGGAGCTGCCGCGGATCATCATTCCGAGGCTTCGTCACCTTCTTCCCTCTCTGCCGGTGCCGGGAACGGTGCAAAAGCGGGACGTGGTGGTGTTAGTAGTAGTAGTCAGGTTGATGCATTGGCCGCTGGTATCGGAAATTTGAACTTCGAGGAGACTGGAGATGATGATGGTTTCGATTATGGTCAGAATGATTTCACGGAGCACGCTTGTAAGTATTGTGGTATCTCGAACCCTGCTTGCGTGGTTAGGTGCAATGTGGCTTCCTGTAGAAAGTGGTTCTGCAATTCAAGGGGGAACACCTCGGGCTCGCATATTGTGAATCATCTGGTTAGTAATCTATTTTTTTTTTTTTTCTTTATTGTCCTTCCTTTGTGGAATTCATTTTATGGACGTGTTGTGGTTAAGGCTGGTGGTATTATGTATATAGTTTGGTTTGTTTACTGCACCATTGTTATGAGATATTCTGTAATTGCGATGAATTTACCCTTTTAAACAATATTTCCTTCTGTTGGTTATTTTTAAGGTTCGAGCTAAACACAAGGAAGTTTGTCTCCATAGAGACAGTCCACTAGGGGAAACAATTCTTGAATGCTACAACTGTGGGTGTCGAAATGTCTTTCTCCTCGGTTTCATCTCAGCAAAGACAGACAGTGTCGTCGTCCTTCTCTGTAGAGATCCTTGTTTAAATGTTAATGCCCTCAAGGATATGAACTGGGACCTAAGTCAGTGGTGTCCCTTAATTGACGATAGGTGTTTTCTCCCCTGGCTTGTTAAGGTTAGTTTCTGTCCTTGCATTTTTCTTCTTTTGAAGACATGCTCATGTGAGAGCTATTATTAACTCTTGTTTTACAGGTCCCATCAGAGCAGGAACAGCTGCGGGCACGCCAAATTAGCGCACAGCAAATAAACAAGATAGAGGAATTATGGAAGACAAATCCAGATGCTACTCTTGAAGACCTTGAAAAACCTGGTGTAGACGATGAACCTCAGCCTGTTCAACCCAAGTATGAAGATGCATATCAGGTATAGATTTTCTCAGCCTTAGAGAAACCGCAAACTCATCATGCCAATTTACTGGACGTAGTCTTAGTATTATTCTTTACACTTATCATTTCCGGTGGTTTGCAGTATCAAAATGTGTTTGCACCTCTAATCAAGCTTGAAGCAGACTATGACAAGGTGTGTATTTAGTAATTCATAGTTTTTTTGGGGATTATTTTTCATGCCCCATTTATACTTGTTATGTTGGGGCTTATCATCTTGATTCTGCTGTAGATGATGAAAGAGTCTCAAAGCAAGGAAAACCTCACAGTTCGGTGGGATATTGGTCTTAACAAGAAGCGTGTTGCATACTTCGTCTTCCCAAAGGTGGTTAAAATCTAGTGGTCGCTATTAAGATTTGATTAGAACATTTCCTGATTTGAACTTTTGATGCAGGAGGAAAATGAATTACGATTGGTGCCGGGTGATGAACTACGTCTGCGCTACTCAGGAGATGCTGCTCATCCAGCCTGGCAATCAGTTGGACATGTGGTATACCTCTTTCTCGGTTTTGTTAGGTTTACATAATATTTATTCTGTTAGTAGGGTGGATCCTGTAATTGATATAGTGTTTAGGTCCTTAACGATTTTAAAAAATCCTCCAGATCAAGCTAACGGCACAAGAGGAGGTTGCTCTTGAACTCCGAGCTAATCAGGTTAGTTTAATTCCATTGTTAGTTAGCTTTGCTCTTGACATCAACATGTAGAGATATGTTCAACCTTACTTACTCGTCTGCAGGGAGTTCCGATTGACGTGAACCATGGATTCAGTGTTGATTTTGTTTGGAAAAGTACAAGCTTTGATCGAATGCAGGGAGCAATGAAGAACTTTGCGGTAGATGAAACAAGTGTGAGTGGGTAAGTTAGTCAACGGAAAGCTATCTCCTTCTTGGTGCGTGTCCCTTTGTCACTCCATGCTAATTTAACCACTAAATCACTCTGTTTGTATTCTTTGAAGTTATATTTACCATCAGTTGCTCGGACATGAAGTTGAGGCGCAGATGGTTCGTAACACATTACCTAGACGTTTTGGGGTACCTGGTCTTCCAGAACTAAATGCATCTCAGGTAATCAATTGCTTTCAAGTTCACAAAGAATGTTTCTCGTAATTGTCTTCTTGAAACTTTCAGAATCTTTTTGGATCCCATTTGCTTTGGTAACAAAATGAGTAATTAATATCTGTTATCTATAAAACGGATTTATAACAGGTTCTATCGTATTATTGAGCAGGTTAATGCGGCAAAAAGTGTCCTTCAGAAGCCCATCAGCTTAATCCAAGGTCCACCTGGCACGGGTAAAACTGTGACTTCTGCAGCAATTGTGTATCACATGGCGAAACAGGGCCAGGGACAGGTAAAGCTGATTTTTATCGCCCCCCTTTTTTTGTGAGTTGACAACCAGATATTTATTATTACTGCGTGACAGGTTCTCGTTTGTGCCCCAAGTAATGTTGCTGTAGACCAACTAGCTGGAAAAATTAGTGCTACTGGTTTAAAGGTAAACTCTTGAACCTCCGCGTCCAGTTTTTCTATAAAAGGTTCTCGGAAGACGGTTGATACTCCTATTTATTTATTCTTTTGAAGGTTCCCGCCATCAAATTTTATTTAAGAGTATACTGCTTCTTTTAAATCTTTCTACTACTTTGATGTCAGGTTGTTCGCCTTTGTGCAAAATCAAGGGAAGCTGTAAGTTCTCCTGTAGAGCATTTAACCCTTCACTACCAGGTTAGTAAACGTGGGGACACGCTGTAACTCTCTGATTCATTCTGTCCCTTTTATCTTCTTTTCTTTGAAGATAATTCATATAAGTGGTTGCTTTCAGGTACGACATTTGGACACATCTGAGAAGAGCGAGCTGCATAAGCTACAGCAGTTGAAAGATGAACAAGGTCCCGCATTTTCAACTTGTTGACATATTCGAATTTTCATTTACATTTCTATTGCCAGTTTCTTGTAATTGATCTGATGAAATTTCTTGTTGTGCTTGCACCCTGTGACAATTGAAGTGATCATAGCTTTTAAACTATTTGCTTTTTGTATTTTATTATCACTAGGTGAGCTGTCGAGCAGTGATGAAAAGAAATACAAAAACTTGAAAAGAGCAACGGAACGTGAGATAACCCAGAGTGCTGATGTCATATGCTGCACGTGTGTTGGTGCTGCTGATCTTCGGTTGTCAAACTTTAGATTTAAACAGGTTAGCAATATTTACTTAATATTGAGCATCTTTAATTGTATGGAAACTGATATGCCGTTCCTCTCTGATAGGTACTTATTGATGAGTCTACTCAAGCAACAGAACCTGAGTGCCTTATTCCTTTGGTCCTTGGAGTAAAACAGGTATTGGGGTTCCAGTGAATTGACTTGTTATCATTATCTGCTATTGATTGCTAACAGAAGTTTCTGGTCTAGGTTGTTCTTGTTGGTGATCATTGTCAGCTTGGCCCCGTCATTATGTGCAAGAAAGCAGCTCGTGCTGGCTTGGCACAGTCTCTCTTTGAACGACTTGTGCTTCTTGGTATCAAACCAATCAGATTGCAGGTACTATATCAATCACTCTACTCTAACGTAGCAGATTTCACCACTTAAAATGGAATTTTATTTGATAATGTTCTCATTTTATTTTAAAAAAACTATGTACAATTTTCTGATAATTATCTTCTCGTTCTTGTGATGCTTCACAGTGAATAAGGAAGATACTATCTTATATTTCCCTTTTACTGTGTGTACGACTCCTCACTTAATATTTTTATATCATATTCTTCATTTCAGGTTCAATATCGTATGCATCCAGCTTTGTCCGAGTTCCCATCTAACAGCTTCTATGAAGGAACTCTACAGAATGGAGTCACAATTATTGAGAGGCAAACAACAGGGATTGATTTCCCATGGCCTATGCCTAACCGGCCCATGTTTTTCTATGTTCAGGTATCAAATCACAGTGGAATAGTTTTGAACGATTTATGGTAAATCAGATCCATTGGTCTGGCACCCAACTTCAGGAACTCATTTTAAACAAGCCCAATATTAGTCTTCACTTCTCGTCTTTTAATTTGTAGCTGGGACAAGAGGAGATTAGTGCTAGTGGAACATCGTATCTTAATAGAACTGAGGCTGCTAATGTGGAGAAACTTGTGACTGCTTTCTTAAAGAGTGGAGTTGTCCCCAGTCAGGTGAGTGTACTGAGATCCTTAACTAATATCTAGTATAAATTCTTTCGGTATCTGTTGACGTTATCAAATTATGCTCATGTTTATCAGATTGGTGTGATAACTCCATATGAGGGACAAAGGGCATACATTGTTAATTACATGGCAAGAAATGGTTCTCTCCGACAGCAACTTTACAAGGAAATTGAGGTAGTATTATCAAGGTCTGTTAAAAAGGTTTATTTGATCCTATCATTTATTTAACCGTCTCTCGAATCTACAGGTTGCCAGTGTTGATTCTTTTCAAGGAAGGGAAAAAGATTACATCATATTGTCCTGTGTGAGAAGTAACGAGCATCAGGTGTGTATTGTACTTTTCCTTTTATAATACTCTACAGTTCGTACTTTGTTTAATGATTTTCCTTTTCCATGTGGTACATTACTTCTAAAAAACATTGTTGGAAATGACATGTAACTACTGGTTATTTGGTTTTCAGGGCATTGGATTCCTTAATGATCCACGGAGGCTCAACGTTGCACTTACGCGTGCTCGTTATGGAATAGTTATTCTTGGAAACCCGAAGGTTCTTAGTAAACAGCCTCTGTGGAATGGATTGTTGACTCATTACAAGGTATATAGGGGAATGAGTTATTTTACTGGATGGTTGTCTTCACCATTTGTTGCCACTCAGCTGTTACAGTCTGTTCTTGTGAACTTTTGGGATGTTTCCTTTTGAGTCCAGAATTGATTAGAGAAATATGACTGTATGATACTATATTGAGTACTTTGTTTTCCTTTAATTGGCAGGAACATGAGTGTTTGGTCGAAGGACCTCTTAATAATTTAAAGCAGAGCATGGTGCAGTTTCAGAAACCAAGAAAGGTACCAAATGAACCTCTATGTCGGTCAATCTAGATTACAGTGGAATGCAATATGAACTTTAATCCTCTTTCGTTAGATTTACAATGATCGGAGGCTATTTTATGGTGGTGGCGCTGGCATGATGGGAAATGATAATTTTGGTTCGGGTAATCCTAATGCTGACAGAAGAGGCAGTCGAGGAAGGGGTAAATGTCCAGTATTCCTTTTGTGTCTTGTGTGGTTTAAATGTGCTTTAGGCATTCATATTGAAATCTTCTTCTATTTATTCAGCTGGTGGTTCCTATCTTCCTTCTGGCCCACCTAATGGTGCTAGACCTGGACTACACCCAGCTGGCTATCCGATGCCTAGGGTTCCACTTTCACCCTTCCCCGGTGGTCCTCCTTCTCAGCCATACGCTATTCCAACTCGTGGACCTGTGGGTGTTGTTCCTCATGCTCCTCAACCTGGAAATCATGGTTTTGGAGCTGGTCGTGGGACTTCAGTTGGAGGCCATCTTCCGCACCAACAAGCTACCCAACATAATGTTGGAACTATTGGCCCTAATCTAAACTTCCCGCTTGATAGTCCAAATAGCCAGCCTTCACCTGTTGGTCCGCTATCCCAACCTGGATATGTAAGTACTGCCTGGATCTCTTTCAAAGTTTATTACTTTCATCTAATTTTTGAAGCATTAGACCTCAGTTATTTTGTTTTATTCTGGATCATGACGTGCTAGTTACCTCTCCAGGGTAGCCAAGCATTCAGGGATGGATTTTCTATGGGTGGCATATCCCAGGTTGTCTTCTTGTATAATGTTATTTTGTGATTTAGTCACAGTGTATTATACCTATTTTTCTGTAATCTAATCTCCTTATTACCAATACCATCAGGATTTCTTGAGTGATGATGTTAAGAGCCAGGGATCTCATGGTCCTTACGACATGGCTGACTTTTCTACACAGGTGCAGTGTCTCTTCGTAGCCATTTGAAATTTCATACTTTGGATATGATAATGGGATAAGCATATATTCTCTTTTTTAGTGTCGTTCCTAGGATCACTACCTTTTTTCGCGATGGCTATATTTCTAAACTTCTGAACCATAATTGTTGTTGGTAGGCCTCACAAGGTGGATATGCTGTTGATTACGCCACACAAGGAGCACATGGGGCGTTTCCTGGAAACTTCATGAACCAGAATTCTCAAGGTGGCTATTCTCGTTTCAGCGGAAATAATGATTTCATGTCTCAGGTTTGTTTCACGTTATCTTTCCTTCTAAGACAGTAATTGTTTTATTATTCTTACACCCTTATCTGAGCCGTGTTTTTTGCATATGCAGGAGTACATGGCACATGGAGGTCAAGGTCTTTTCACCCAAGCTGGCTTTATTGACACATCCCAGGATGATGGACAACAGAATCCTTTTGGGGTGAACAATCCTAATCTCCAGTCTCAGGTTTGTCCTTCTGATGTGAACAATCCTAATTCTCGATTCTTTCTTTGCGTCTACGTATACAATTAGCAAACAACTGAGGATTTACTTATCTTCGCTTTCTTTATCTATATTTACACATATTTCTGGTTAAAAGATGCTAACGACTCTTGTCTAAAACTCCGGCTCAGGGTCTCCCAAATTCGCTTTACTCGCAGCCTTTCTCACACTACAACACACAGCCACTAAACCTTTCAGGCCCACAGCAATCTCAACCTAACCAGACGTCACAAAACCCAAAACATCCTTACAATGGCTGAGGGTGAGAAAGACAAAACTTGGATGCAACGGGTTTATAAACTCATTTGCAAATACACCGGCTTGGTTCCATGCTGACACAGGTCCAAAACAAACATCTGGTGACTTCCGGTTGCTTGCAAGGTATTATGTGCCTTTTTTGGCTCGCCTAAACACAGCAACAGGTAAATGGTTATGCAGAGAAACAGGTACCTAAGTAGTAAGCCTGGGGGGAAAAGTATTTGGTCCGTAAATCCTTTGGGCTTATATGTTTTTGGTTTTTGTTTTTACCGTGTATTATTATTAAAATACGCTCAGATGCTCTATTATTGTAGTCAGATATCTGAAGCCTACCCATAGTTAAAACTGGTGGTGGTGTTTGGTGATATTGATATGATTACAAGCTTTTTGCTTTATATATGGTTTTTGAATATTTTTTTTTCGGTTTGTCTGAAATTATTGATTCGGTATATGTGCAAGTTTTGGTTCGGGATCCGTCCATGGCTTTATGAAGTTGTCCCATTTTGGATTTCAAAGTTTCTCTGTTTCTCGTTGTCACTGATTAAAACTGGTTTAGATTAAGATTCGATTTTATATCCTCGAAAATATCCTAAAGTTTAAAGTTTATATATCCGCGGTTGGTATGGTATGATTATTTTTTGGCTCTGGTGAAGGTTGTTTGGATAAAGAAAATAGCCGACATGGTTTTTTTTTCCTTTTTGGTTTGATGAAAATGGATTGGGCAGCATTGGCAAATAGTCACGAAAACGTTAGATTTTGTTTGGACGGAGTATTCGTGTCTTAGATGGGTTCTTCGTGATCTTGAACACATGTCATGACGAACATGCGACAGTGATGAATTAGACTCATTGTTGGGTCCACAAGTTTAAAGATCGTTTTCCGACACGAAACGCTCTTTGTATTTCTGGTTTAACCTCAAACAGACAAGAAACCCTCGAGGCTTTAGCTATGGCTTTAAATTTAAATACAAAACAGAGAGAGAGACACACAAAATTGAAAGAGACTCTCTCTCTCACGGACTGGAATATATTTTTTCTTTGAAGTGAAAAAATAAAAATATCCCGAAATGTGTAGATAGATGCCGTGAACTTTAGGCGTGCTTACTCGATTCAGGATATAGTTGGCCCTTTAAAATCAATCTCTTAAATTTTCCCCTAAATATTGGCTTTTGTCACGCCTCATATTTCCGCTTTTTAAACTACTGAAACATGCCAAAAAAGGAAAACAATTTGAAATTTAATCTTATAGCTCAATATTTTTTCTTAATCTTATCTAACAATTTATTCGACTATATATATAAGGATTGGCATGAATCGATGGAGTAAACCGTCTCTAATATTTTAAACCAAATTAGATATTTATTTTTTTCTGTCAACAACTAAATTAGAGATATACATATATTTTTTTGTCAACAACTAAATTAGATATTTGTTGGACTCAATTCTTAATTTTGGTTTTCCTACTATATTATCTTTGACCCGCCTCAAGTATTTTTTAGTCTAAGATATTATAGTACGGACAAAAGAAATTTGTAACGGTTGCATCACACACCTGCAGACTCAGAAGGGGTAGTCTCGTGATTTGTGGGAAAAAAAAACAAAGGGCATTTTGATTAACTCAAGTCATTAAATTTATACTAATTGCAATCCAATCAAAGCAAAACAATATATTTTTTCTACTGAATTATGTGATTCTATATAGATTACACATTAATCAAATTTACTTAATGTGAAATTAATTTACATAAACAAGATTTGAATGAAAAAAGAAAGTAAGAAATTATTTACTTTTTGGATGCAGAGGACAGCTGTACATTAGATTTAAGCGTAGCTTCAACTCCATAACAGTCCTCTCTCTTCTCTCTCTCTCTCTCTCTTTTTCATACGCTGAACGAAAAAAAAAAAAAAAAAAAGGGAAAGCGAAGTAAAACAGAAAAAGACCATCTCTGACTCTCACTTCTCCTTAAGATCCCAAAAGCTTCATACTGAGTTTTTCCTTCGTTTTCTCGCTCGATTTCTGAATCAGGTTTAGCATTTTTCCCACTCTCTTCTTCGTTTCTCTGTATGTTGTTGGATGACGTATCGCTGAACTCTCATCGCGTCGCGTTGTTGCGTACTCATCGTTTTTTCCGCCTTTTTAGGTTTTTTCTTCTTCTTTTTTTTTGAAAATTTCTTATGCGATTGTTTGCTTTGCTGTTGCAGAAGAAGAATCTGTTCAGATTTTGTGGAGGTAGTTGGTGAATTCAGAGATTAGTTTCGTTTTTTTGTGGAATCGTTACGGAATTGAACTCAAGCGAGACTGAGAATTGCGACTTTTTTTTTCTTCTTAGATGTCGTCAGTGTTGTTTTGGTTCTCTGGGACAGTGTGCGACTGATTTTGGTTTTCGTTGGTGATGCTTGGATTCGTGTTCTTGTGTGTCTTTTTGGTGTCCACGCCATGTTTCAGCTTATCACAGTATGGAGGGGACACTGAACTTGAGAGCCCTGTGAGATTGTTTTCAGATGTAGATTCTGGTAATTCTAGTGCTCCCAGTAATGTGACTTGTCAGGACCTGGATGGTGTTGGATCGTTGAATACCACTTGTACAGTGAACTCGAATTTGCGTTTTGATTCTGATCTTTATGTATATGGAACGGGCAATCTGAACATACTTGCCCATGTCTTAGTTGATTGCCCCATTGAAGGATGTATGATTACCTTCAATGTTTCTGGAAATATTCATGTGGGTCAATCAGCAAGAATCGTTGCCGGTTCTGTGGTTTTCTCTGCTGTCAATTTAACAATGGATACCAATTCTTCTATCTACACGACAGCATTGGCTGGACCACCACCTTCTCAGACTAGTGGAACACCATTTGGGACTGATGGTGCGGGTGGAGGCCATGGTGGTAGAGGTGCTTCGTGTCTCAAGAGCAATAAAACAACCTATTGGGGTGGTGACGTTTATGCTTGGTCGTCTTTGCATGAACCGTGGAGCTATGGGAGCGAGGGAGGTGTCAAGTCCACTACCGAATTCGGAGGCAAAGGTGGAGGTCGTGTCAAACTCCTATTGAATGACACGATACATATGAATGGAACTGTTTCAGCAGATGGTGGTGATGGTGGACAGGAAGGGGGTGGAGGATCTGGAGGAAGTATCTTTATTCATTCAGTAAAGCTGTAAGTTCATGCTTCCCATTTGAGTCCTATCTCAATCACTTGCATATTTTGGGTATACTTCCAGTTTGATCTTACTATCTGTTTAGTGCTGCACCGTGGCAGTAACAAACTTCTGGATATACTTTGAAATTGATCTTACTATCAGATTTTGTCATAGGAATGTGGTATATCAAGGGTTTTGGATGGTCACTTGTTAATTTTGTTTCAATTCAATCTTTCTCATGTATCATTTGAATATGCAGGAAGGGTTACGGTAAATTATCTGCATCGGGTGGGAGGGGATGGGGTGGAGGTGGTGGAGGAAGGATCTCCCTTGACTGTTACAGCATACAAGAAGATATCAAAGTTCTTGTGCATGGTTTGTTTTTCGTTTGCTACCTTTCAGAGCTTATGCAAGTGTTCTGTTTTTATCGTTGCTTTCAAGTAGTTTTTATAACCCATAGATGTCCTTTCTTGTTTCCTGTGGTTATAGTTCTTTATATTCGGCTGTGTTGAATATAAGCAGTTAATCCATACAAAATTATCTGGTTCTATTCACTGCAGGTGGCGCAAGTATCGGGTGCCCCAAAAATGCTGGAGCTGCTGGAACATATTTCAATGCAGAATTAGTTAGTTTAAGGGTTGGAAACGAAAATATGACTACAGAGACAGAAACTCCGTTGCTCGATTTTCCTACAAGACCTCTGTGGTCAAACATCTATGTAGATAATAATGCAAAAGTTTTGGTCCCGCTGCTATGGACAAGAATGCAGGTCAGTTAATTTCCAAAATTTCTATTTTCTTTCTTTTGATATAGTCCTGAATTGTCTTCTTCCCTGATTCTTTTGTGATCCTTGTAAACCTTTTTTAATCGAAGGTATATACCATAATATGAATGCTTTCTATATTTTTTCTTTTCAACAGTGACCTTGCAATTTTACAGTTCTTGGTCTTATTAAAGGATGCTTAAATAGAAGCTCCTTTGTGTCTCTTTCTTTAAATACTTTTTACGGTGGCACTACCCCTAAATGTTTTTTTTTTATTATTCTGATTGTGAAGGTCAGAGGTCAAATCAGTCTTTATCGGGGAAGCAGCATTGTCTTTGGGTTATCGAAGTATCCAATTTCAGAATTTGAGCTTGTTGCAGAAGAGCTTTTAATGAGTAACTCCGTTATAAAGGCAGGTTCTTGTTCCTAACCATTCAGCAACAATCTTGTTTCTCGTTTACATCCTGCTCCTCCTTATGTTTTGTTATGTTAAGTTATGTTGTTCTTAAATGAAGGTTTTTGGTGCATTACGACTTGTTACGAAGATGCTCCTCATGTTAAATTCTGTGATTCAAATTGATGGTGAAGGAAACCCTGCGGTGCCTTCCTCCGTCCTTGAAGTTCGCAACCTTGCAGTTCTAACGGTAAACTTGTAAACTTAATAATGTCTTACTTCCTCCCGTTGGTTTGATTGGAAGACAGATTTTGAACTTTTGACTTTTTCTTCTTGTAGGAAAATTCCGTCATTACTTCTAATGCGAACTTAGGTGTATATGGTCAAGGAATGTTGACGCTCACTGGTCCTGGGGATGCAATTAAAGGCCAGAGACTTTCCTTATCTCAGTTTTACAACATAACTGTAAGAAACTATTCTTTTAAAATGATAAGTGTCCAACTTTTGTTGACTTATATATCTTTGTGTTATTATGAGATCAGGTTTCTTTCTGTCATTTACAATCATTTACATAGGCATAGTTTTTAGTGAACTATGAAAACTCTTTTTTAACAGTTCCTCAATTTTGCAGGTTGGACCAGGTTCAGTACTTCAAGCACCACTTGATGATTACGAAAGCAAAAACGCGTGAGTATGACTTCCTATATGCTTACATTATTATTATGAGGGTGGTTAGAGCTAGACTTAATAATTGGAACCCTTGTGCTAGAAAATCTCTTTCTTTTTGACAGGGTTACTCGGACCCTTTGTGAGAGCAAGACATGCCCAATAGACTTGATAAGTCCGCCGGATGATTGCCATGTCAATTACACACTATCGTTTTCCCTTCAGGTCTGTTTAATAAACAAGTATCTTGGTGGTTCAAAATTATATTTCTGGCACGAGTTAAATTTTGTGATGTATATAGACGTTGTACAACGTATTTAGGTAAGTAAGAGTCTACTATTGGATAATTATTAGGCTGAACAAAACTGTTAGCTAAAATAAACCAAACAATTGGGAGTTTCATTATTCCTGTAATACCTCTAGTTGTGCATAGTAACCTTTTCTGTGTTACCCTCCTGGAGTAGAAAATTTTTCTTGACTGCTACTTAATAATGATTTTCTCTGACTTTTAGCTTCGAACTTTTCATAATTCTTCAACTTATTCATTTTCTAGATATGTCGAGTCGAGGACATTCTTGTGAGTGGTCTTGTGAAAGGAAGCATAATTCAAATCCACAGGGCAAGAACGGTTGTAGTTACTGGTGATGGCTTGATCACTGCATCTGAATTTGGTATATAAACTATGAAAATCACCCTTGTGTTCCCTTTTCAGCAAAGTTCTATAGCTGTTTGCTTTTTCACTGCAGAGGGATTCTCACTAAGTCATTATATTTTGAATAGCTTTCTTTGTGTTTAATAAGATAAAATGTGGTGTCTTATACTATACAAAAATTTATATGGCAGGTTGCAGTGGTGGCTTGGGGAAGGGACTTTATTCAAATGGGGCTGGTAGTGGTGCTGGGCATGGAGGAAGAGGGGGATCAGGCATTTTCAATGGGAGAGTATGCAACGGAGGTCATACTTACGGCGATCCTGATTTTCCCTGTGAGTTGGGGAGCGGAGCAGAAAGTCCAGATAAATCGTATGGGGATGTGACTGGTGGAGGGATGATAGGTCAGTACTTATTTTCTATTATTTTAAGAAAAGCTGGCAGCCAATGGTACCCTTTGAAATATCTGTGACTCATATGGCACAGTCAAGTGACCTATACATATTTGTTTTCCACCTTTTCAGTTATTGGCTCCATCCAGTTTCCTCTTTTCATACTTAATCTGAGTGGATCTCTGAGCTCTGATGGCCAAAGCCTTGGGAAGCCAATAGTGAATGGTAACAGATCTTTGGTCGGCGGAGTTGGTGGAGGATCTGGTGGGACGATTCTTCTTTTTCTTCAGATGCTTGAGCTCTCAAAGAATTCATCTCTATCAGTTCGAGGGGGGCGGGGTGGCCCTCTTGGAGGTGGTGGGGGTGGAGGGGGGAGACTTCATTTTCACTGGGACATGTTACACACTGGGGACGAGTATTCTCCTGTTGCAACAGTCAAGGGGTCCATTAGCAGTAGGTATGTACCATTTTCATGATAACTGTAGCAACCTCTCTGCTGTGCTTGCTACCTTTTGGGTCATTTATTGTTACCAGTATAAAGCATGCATATACACGTTGATTTAGTACTAGCATCGCCATGAACATGAGATGAAAATGGTACCTTAGTATTTGATGCTTGAGACTGCCTGTCCTATTTGCTTCATGAGACTGACAATGAAGTTTTAAATCTGCAAACGTTTCTTGTCTTCATTAAAGTTACACACAGACCTTGAATCGCTTGCTTTTTTGATGTCTTCAGAGGAGGTGCAGGGGACAATGGAGGTCGTTTCGGGGAAGAGGGAACAATGACTGGGAAAAAGTGCCCAAAGGGACTATATGGTACATTTTGCTTGGTAAGTCTTATTGTTTATTATGTCGTAGTTTCTTCGTTACTAGCCTCTTATGTCTTAGCTTTTCGCCATTTTGCTTGTCCCTTATGCCAGCAAATTAATGGGCATAACAAACCACAAAATTAGACAGTCCCAGTACTGTTCTTTTTTCTGAAATGTTCATCTCTGCCTTGTTTACTTGTGCCTGATACTTGATATCTCTGGATCCATGTGTTCTTCCAGGAATGCCCCATTGGGACTTACAAGAATGTTGAAGGCTCTGAAAAACGTCTTTGTACACCCTGCCCACCTGAGCATCTTCCAAGTCGTGCAAAATTTGTATATGTACGAGGTATTTTATCTAACAGTTCTCTTGCTCTTCCATCCCCTGATCTTTTGTTTCTTCTTAATTGGATATCTTTTGACGGAAGGAGCTTTGAATCTGCAGGAGGAGTTAGTGAACCCGTTTGTCCCTATAAATGTGTGTCTGACAAATACAGATTGCCAAACTGCTATACACCTCTGGAAGAGCTTGTCTATGCATTTGGAGGGCCATTGCCCTTTGCTCTTCTTCTATCTTGTGTAGTAGTAGTTTTGGGTCTGTTGCTAAGCACATTAAGTATCAAATTGCTCAGATTGAGTTTCTATGGTGCCAATTCCATTGAACACCAGAGTGCTCATTGTTTACCCCATCTTCTGTCACTCTCTGAGGTATCGAGTTGCGAAATTCTCTTTTCCCAAGTCTTGTCTTTTCGCAGTACAACATACAGATCCAGTATCTGTCAACCAAACTCTAATACCGGTTCTCGTCGTTCCAGGTTCGAGGCGCAAAGTCTGAGGATACGCAAACCCATGCCTACCGTATGTACTTCATGGGTCCAAACACTTTCAGGGAACCTTGGCATCTGCCCTACTCTCCTCCTGATGCAATCATAGAGATAGTGTAAGGATATAACTTGACTGCGTTGAATCTGTTCTGATTGTTGTCGTTCAGTGTTTCAATGAAGTGTTGAACTAAAAACTGTTGGCAAGATAAAGAAAGAATCTCTATTGTGCTACTTATTCATTACCAGTATTTCTTGAAATAGTGACCATGTATGACATTAATCCCGAGTCTATTTTCTTCCCTTCTACTCTTTGCTCAACAATGTGACATTGGCCATCGGCTCACTTTATCCAAGACATGTCCACTCATCTGTACGTTTCTGTTTCGCAGGTATGAAGATGCTTTTAATAGATTTATTGATGAGATCAACTCTACCGCAGCGTATGATTGGTGGGAAGGCTCTGTCCACAGCATTCTATCAGTTCTTGCAAATCCTTGCGCCTGGTCATGGAAACAATGGCGTCGCAGGAGAAAAATTCACCGCCTTCAAGAATATGTCAAATCTCAATATGACCACTCTTGCCTCCGCTCATGCAGATCTAGAGCTCTCTATAAAGGGATGAAGGTTTGGGTTCTTATCAACTAATATAATCTTTAATTCTTCACCATCATGTAGCTTTGACTTCTTGTTTTGACCGTCTATGTCGAACGTCGAAGCAGGTTGGAGCCACCCCAGATCTGATGGTTGCGTACATAGATTTCTTTCTTGGTGGTGATGAGAAGCGTGTAGATATGGTCTCTATTATACAGAAAAGATTCCCAATGTGCATCCTTTTTGGTGGAGATGGAAGTTATATGTCACCATATAGTCTCCATAGTGATACACTGTTAACAAATCTTCTTGGCCAGGTTAGCTTATCTCTCTCTGTTTTTATTTTTCCAAAATCTCCACGTTGAAAAATCTCATAAAGGCTCCAAATCACTATTGCAGCACATCCCACCAAGTGTTTGGCACCGGTTTGTTGCCGGTTTAAATGCCCAACTTAGGACTGTGAGGCACGGATCTATTCGTTCAGCATTACTTCCTGTCATTAGGTGGATAAATAGCCATGGAAATCCTCAACTCGAATTTCACGGAGTAAGAATTGAACTTGGATGGTTTCAAGCTACAGCTTCAGGATACTACCAACTCGGTATCTTGGTTTTTGTTGGCGATTTTCCTCTGAACACTGTAAACCAATCAATTTCGTTCAGAAGTGACGACGAGTCCCCTCGGTGAGTCATGATAGATTGTGCTTCTCTTTGATCGAACCTAATTGTGTCTTGTGTTAGACTTGAAGACTTAACCTGCTTATCGTGACTCCATTATCTAGGAACAGCGCTGCATGTCCCAGCAAATCACTTATCGAGTTGCAACAAAACTTGATCCAACCAGGACATGGGTTATCTCGAAAGAGAATCAATGGTGGGATCAATGGAGGCCTCATCAATGAAATTTCACTAGATTCTCTGGAGTACAGAAGGGATTTACTTTTTCCATTTTCTCTCTTATTGAACAATACTCGACCCGTTGGGCGTCAGGTTACATTTTCTTCTCTCCTGAATAACTCTTGTTGTGATTGGTTATCTTTTGTTTGTTTTTGTTAACATAAGCCAAAAAATTCTTTTGACTTGTGCAGGATACTCTTCTCCGTTTGATCTCCATCCTTCTCCTTGCTGATCTTTCAGTTACGCTACTTGCTTTACTTCAGTTCTATTGGCTTGCCCTTGCAGCCTTTTTTGCTATCCTCCTGATTCTCCCTCTCTCTCTGCTTTGCCCATTCCCTGCGGGTCTTAACGCGTTACTTAGTAAAGAAATGAGAAGAGCCTCACTTACTCGTATCTACGGCCTTTGGAACGCTACATCTCTAACAAACGTCGTAAGTCAACACAAACGGTGTTCAAAACAAGTGCCCTCGTTTTTTTCACTACTGTATCTTATTCAGCATGTATTCTGCAGATTGTGGCTTTCATTTGCGGTGTCATTCATTCCGGGTTTTTCTCTGACGAGCTACCAAACATCTGGAACGCCATAAGGTAATAAATAGTGTTTTTGGTCCATCCTAATGTAGTGAATTTTAGATTTTGATCTTATGAATCTAATCTTTCGCATCCATAATATAATCAGTCTTAACCTTAAACCCTCACACTTTGTTAGGAACCAGATACATACTCGAGCTCTTCGCTGTTTGGTGATTGCTTTTGTTTATTGAACATCAAACTTCTTTATTCGTTACCTGTATATCGAGTACAGAAAAAAAGTGTCGAGGATGATGTTAAAATTTGTTATGTTATTTGGCAGGGATGATGATAAGTGGTGGGTATTACCAACAATCCTCTTGTTACTAAAGTCAATACAAGCTCGGTTCCTTGATTGGCACGTTGCAAACCTCGAAGTACCAGACTTTTCACTTCTTTGTCCTGATCCAGATACCTTCTGGGCATATGAATCAGGTGCTTGACCATCCAAAGATTAATCAACATCGTTATAAAGAAAGACAAGCAAAGGTATATCTTATTTTTCATGTAAATCATTAAAAAAGTACAAAGTTCTTCTCAGTGAATAGTTGGGTAAAACAGTTCTCTCTAGAACATCTGGTTATATTTCTGGTGCTGAATTAGTGTTTTGCCAGATGAATGGTAGTTTTAGAAACTAGAGAGAGAGAGGTTGTAAGTTATGTAATCCTATTAAAAGTTTTGCAACATGGAAATTGGAAATTTAGAACACAATGGAGACTAATCCTAAAAAGCTAAAACCTAATAATTTAACCAAAATATATTGTCTTTTATAACATATAAACTCTAAATCGAACACAAATATTTGAAAACTAACAGATCCTATCTATATTGTATTTCTTTTAAATGAAATGTACGCATTTTTCATCAAACGTATCATTTAAACTTATGATGACACTCAGTTTTATTTTTGGTTACAATCTTCTGTGAACAGAAATATTAAAATATTACGACTAAAAACTAAACCTTAAGTGATCTGTATGACGACGGTACAGAGAAGATTGTTGTAATTTGTAAACTAGGCATTGGATGACGATATTCTAAGGTTAGAATAGTAAAATGGTCATCCATGGGCTTTAAGTTTAGGCCTTTCCCAGCTTATGTGGGCCGAAACTGAACTCGCATCACGCGCCACGAAGATGCGCGTGAACTTGAGAGTCTGAGAAACACTTGAGCTACAACATTTTTAAAGAGTTTTCGGATTCTCTCTCTCTCTCTCTCATCTGCGACGTTCCCAATTTCTCAGAGAACTCAAATCACCACCACCACAACCAAATCGCCGCCATGTTCAAACAAGCTTCTCGTCTCCTCTCCCGATCTGTCGCCGCCGCATCTTCCAAATCGGTGACGACTCGTGCCTTTTCATCGGAAGTTCCATCGACAATCGATTCGACTTTTGTCGAGTCATGGAAGAAAGTCGCACCGAACATGGACCCGCCTCAGACTCCCTCCGCCTTCATGAAACCTCGTCCTTCGACTCCTTCTTCTATCCCGACGAAGCTCACCGTCAATTTTGTCCTCCCTTACGCATCTGAGCTTAGCGGCAAAGAGGTTTAATTCTTTTCCATCTTCTTCGATCTTTTGGTCCCATTTTGTCTTTTTTAGGGATTGATCTATGAGTTTGTTCGTCGCGCTTTTTGTTTGGATACATCTGGATATTGGATAACACCTCTTTTGGTTTGTGATTGATCTGTGAAAAAAAAAAATCTCGAACAGCATTTCGGATTTGTTCCATAATTTGTTACGCTGGTATATGATTCATCTAAAGGTGTGCAAATGTGGTTATTTAGGTCTTAGGACCTTTGATTTTGGTTAGATCTGACGGCGCTCAATTTTAGGGTTTTGATTGCGATACCTGAGACTAGCAATTGTTGGTTTTTGCGTTTGAATGACAATAGTTATTTATTTTATTTCTGGATGTTTCTCGAAATTTGTTTGCAGTGAAGACATGTCAAAAACTTGTACCTCTTGGTGACTAAAATTATACAATCATCTTAGAATTCACAGGTTAACCATGTGCTCACTATCTGAAAATGTTGCTTGTTAGCTTCCTTTTCTCAAGTGAGTTTCTTGTTAGATTCATCACTGAAAAGTGTAGCCTAGTGGATTAATTTACGGCTTCTATATTCTCCTTCGATCCAGTCATTGAAATTGAATATTTTTAATTGTGACTCTTAAGAAAAGGGGTCTGTAACTGAAATTCTATTCATAGAAATGATCCCAAATATAGTGTTCTTCTGGCTCTTTTTGGTTTCAGTTACAATCTTCTATTGATATATGATGTTGGTATGTGTAGACTGAATGTTGATTACAAGGTCTTAATTTGTATGAGTTAATCTTCATAACCAGTTATCAGTTACCTTTATTGTTATATTATATAGTTTTCAGATTGTCGTAGTTCATATGAAGATCAGTATGTTGTAGATGGTGCATTCACTGTGGGTATATCGTCATGTAGAATGCCATAATAACTAATATCTTGCCTGACATATTTGCTAATGCATTTTCCAACTGTCTTGTCGCTGCCCCATCATCTTTGTATTCTAGAGTTTCGTTTTGTATACCTTTAACCATAACTCAAAGCTGATTGGTTTCTCTTCATCTACTTGAAGGTCGACATGGTCATCATTCCTGCAACAACAGGACAAATGGGTGTCTTGCCCGGACACGTTCCAACAATTGCGGAGCTAAAACCTGGTATCATGTCCGTCCATGAAGGCACTGACGTGAAGAAATACTTCTTGAGCAGTGGTTTTGCATTACTCCACGCAAATTCCGTCGCTGACATTATCGCGATTGAAGCTGTGCCACTTGAACACATTGACCCTAGCCAAGTCCAAAAGGGTTTAGCTGAGTTCCAACAGAAACTTACTTCTGCTACAACAGATCTTGAGAAAGCAGAGGCACAGATTGGTGTTGAAGTTCACAGTGCCATCAACGCAGCTCTCTCGGGCTAAAAGAAGGGTTTCTCTCTTTCTTTCTTCCTTCTTTATTTCTTCGAAGAAAAAAAAAAAAACTAAATCATTTGGCTTTCAAGTGATTAGTAAATCCCTTTTTACAAGAAAGGATGGAATAAACTAGAAATTGATTGTTCTTGTTTAATCGTGTTTGACTTTTGTTTGAATAAATGATTTTGTTTAAAGGGCACCAACCCGGAAAGTGTTTGTTGTGTTCATATCCTTGCACCTTTATTTTTGGGTATGATTTTTGTTAATGTTGAGATACTGCTACGTTGGAAATTGGAATTTATCTTGAGGTTACTTACGTTTTAACTTGTCTTTAAATGTTCTTTTACAAAGCAAAAGATAATAATACTCCTTCCGTTTCAGTTTTAAGTGATGTTTAACAAAAGAAATACGTTATAGTATGATAGTACACGTTTGGACCATATTTCAGGATTCTCTACGTAGTTGGATTTGTTCATCGTAAGAACATTTTACATATTAGGTGGCTTGAATAAAAGAGCAAACCAAGCTAGGATCATGCTAATGTCTGGTGACGAGTCTGCGCTCATTTGACAATTTCTTGGGATGCCACCTCCTCGGCACAAGAGTACGCTCATAAAAGTTCTTGTTATAACCATCTAACGCTTGGAACAAAGTATTTTAACATGACATAATGTTAGAAGTGGTAGTGTTTTTTTTTTTTTTGCTAAGCATGTAAATATCATTAAAATAAATGGGTTAGGTTTTACAAAAGAGAACCTAAAGAAGAGTAGCCAAGGGAAAAAATAAAACAAGGCTACAATAGGGCAACAAAGAATTGGGTGTATCAGCGGATCCAAAGAAACATAAGCTTTTGCCAACGCTTTCGTAGTCTTCTAGCAGTAATTATGTTGCTTATTTCATGATCAACCGACTTGAAGACTAGGTGTGGAGAGAACCTCTGGGAGTTGTGTAGAACGTTGTTTCGCTGGCGCCAGATGCTGTGAGCAATTGCATGAGCTGCTTATTTCCGGAGGAGAGCTGGAGCTGTTGGAGAGGATAAACTTGTCGAAGAGAGTAGTTCTGCCCAAGAGCAGAAGAGACGTTGACGCGGGCAAAGTCTAGCGAAGACCATATTCCAAAGCTGAGAAGAGTAGTCGCATGTCAGGAAGAGATGATCACAGGACTCCAATTTGGATCTGTCCCCAAGACACAAGTCTTTCTCGTGTGGGGAGTTTATCAAGGTGACTCACCCAAAAGTGAAAGGCGTGTTTGAGTACCGCGCCTCTGAACCAAAAGAGTTTGCCCAGATTTTCTCACCATCGCGAGGTCTCAACACCTCCCAAGTCTTGGCAGATGAGAATTGATGGAACCGATCATTACCAGCGCACCACAGGAACGAAGCATCCTCGAGGTCATTGGTGGGGGCAGGTAAGGTGTTGATAAGGTGGTGAATGGCAGTAGCTTGTTGATGCCTTGTCAAGGTGGTGAATGGCAGTAGAAGTGGTAGTGTTATAAGCTTGATTAAGAAGTGGTTGGAAACCAACATAATGTTTCTTGAGATGAGATGACAAAAGTATATTTCTAATGGTAGGATTGAAATTCTCTAAAAAGCAATGGGATCAAAGGATGATCAAGATCGAGGAAAGAGGAAGAGACAATTAAACTATATCGAACGGCGATCTTCTACCCAAAATTGTTAGGGCAATGTGTAGGTCATTGAGATGGTCAATTAAAGAAAATGGATTCTAGTCTCTCCAAAATGAATTGACCTCTCTTCTCTACGGAAGAATGACACTTAGTATGGGGGCTCAGGAGCTGGAAACTTAACTTACGAATCATATCGTAGGTGGAAGGACATAAAATCTTTATGATTCCACTTCTCTTTGCGAGCTAGCCCAGTTTTTCATAATAAATCAAATTTCGGAGGGTATCGAGTTCGTGAAGAGATGAGTAAATTAAATTAGATGATAAATTTCAGCCAATTACATACACAAACATACAATATAGGAGAGGTGACTGGGAGAAAACCATATAAAGGATATGCAAATATTCTGAATCCTTACCAAATACGCCAACATGGTTTGATTTTGACTCTGCAGTCTTAAAGACAGAGCTATAGATTTGTCATAATTTAGAGTGGTTGTTCCGCCATGGACAACCTCCTTCGAATGCATTTTCCAGTACGTCCTCCATTCTCTTTGCCAATATCACCTGTTTCCACCATTAATACCAATTTAAGAACTATTCAAAAACATTACAGACCAACCCCGATGCAGCTTTGCCATAGCCCGGTTTTAAGGTTTTTGGAAGAAAACAAGACTTTTTTTTTTTTTGAACAACAAAAAGAAAACAAGACTTATTGCACTTTGTATTTGGTGGTCAGCGGACTAGTCAGCAAAACGAAACCAGGGTCAAATCAAAACCAGACCTCATATGGACCGAACACTGGGCCGAAGTAGCATAGAGCAAAATTCTTACCTACAATGCAATACCAAGAATAAGACTTAGAATAAAGCTAACAACTTACCTCTAGACTGGAAAGTACAGCGGCGGGTACTTCAACTAAGTCTTTTGAGTTCCTCTGCGGTAGAATCACTCTCTTGATACCATAACGGTGAGCAGCCAATATCTGTTCATCAATTTAACATGGCCCTCTTAAAATTTGTTTTTCAACTCAAGAATTGTTCCAAAAACCATGAAAGATGGTACCCAAATTCCGGCTGTTTACTAGATATGAAGCTTCGGGATGCTAGAACTAGAAGCAGCTTACCTTATCCTTGATGCCACCAACAGGTAGGACGAGACCTCTAAGCGTCATCTCTCCGGTCATGGCTGTGTCTGCTCTTACTCGTTTCTGACTGAACAACGAAACCAGAGCAGTCACCAAAGTCACTCCAGCTGAAGGTCCATCTTTTGGCACTGCACCCGCAGGAAAGTGAATGTGGATGTCTCGACCATCAAGAACATTCATATCCCCTGCAAGGGCCAGCTTGAAATCCGATGCACGGGCTCTTACCTAAAAGACATCAATACACGATAAGCGAAAGAGTTCTGAAGTATCTTTTTATGTTCTGAATAGTAGATGCAGTCGAATAGGAAGATTTAACAATCTAATGAGTGAAGCTTCAAATGAAGATATTTACCCATGTAAGAGCTAGTTGAGCAGATTCTTTGATAACATCTCCAAGTTGACCCGTCAAATGCATTTCGCCCTTGCCTACCATAGATGTAGCCTCCACGAACTGGACCTCTCCACCAAAGGTAGTCCAAACAAGACCCACAGAAACGCCAGCTGAGGCCACTCTATCAGCAGCTTCACTGTCATCAAACCTTGGAGGCTGCATTGCACCCAACAAAACAGCACATGGTAAATTTCCACAAAATATCACGTTTGTATCACAACATAACACAACCACTACAGATTATATTCCGTGATACAAATATTTAGAAATGAACAGAGTAGAAAAGAGCTTTACCCCTAGAATTTTCTCAAGCATAGTCTCATCCACCACCATAGCTGAGGGACTCTGGAAGGTACCTTCAATCTCATGATCATTTACACCCATTGGAATAACTTCCATTTCCACTTCGCCTCCCTCCGCCATTCTACCATTAAGCAGAGGAGAGGTAAGTTTCTGCACATCTTTACTCAACGGACGAGTTTGTTCATGCTCTGCAACCATCACAGCAGCTGCACGAGCCACAGCAGCCAAGTTTCTCTCTAAACTACGAACACCGGCTTCCCTTGTGTACCTCTGAATTATATTCTTTACCATAGCCTATGACGACCATAAAAAGGAACTGCATAAGCGCACCATGCGAGAGACAATTATTGGCAATACATAAAAAAAAAAATTAAAATTATAGTCTACCTCAGGAATCTTGAGGAACTCGGAACTAAGCCCATGTTGCTCTAGAACTCGAGGAATCAGATGGCGCATAGCTATCTTAAGCTTTTCCTCTTGCGTATAACCTGGCAACTCAATTAGCTCCATCCTATCTAGAAGAGGCGGTGGAATAGGTTGAACCCTATTTGCAGTGGCAACAAAAACCACCTTTGATAAGTCATATGGGACATTCAGATAGCTATTTTTTCAGTTAAGGTAACCATTGAGTTCATAAAATAGAGTGGCAAACTAAAGCAAGTATCATCTGTACATCTATGAGAGAAGATGGTTGTTGCCTAAGAGTAGGCGAAAGTGCAATTTCAAGATTTAAAACTCATGCAAAAAACTTTCAACAAGCCTAACAATGTTTAGACGCTGAATCTAATATATTTATTGAAGAAGGAAACATGATAGGATACTGATCATTAAAAGATTTGTTCTGCTCTGGATCCAAAACCTCCAGCAGTGCTGAAGCTGGATCACCCCTGACATCCGAGCCTGTTTTGTCAATCTCATCCAACAGCATCACTGGATTGCAAACACCAACCCTCTAAAATCCAAAACATAGAGCGGAAACCATAGCGATGAAAAGATATCATATCACAAACCATATATCATGATTGTTATCGAACGGGACATTCACATATTAGAAAAGCATCTACACCTGCTAATGCCAATGCCTTTTTGGAAAAGCTAACTAGCAATCATTTTTATGGTCGAAAATACTCTATTTCACTTATAATTATCAAGGTTAGACAGACAGAGACATCAAACTTGTATGGTACAGCTTAGTTCCTTGATTTAAACAAATCCCCAACGTTCTTTCAGATTTCTTCAGCATAAGTTAGATAGAAAACAAACCACTCACCTTTAACCCATCAATGAGGCGCCCTGGCATGCTTCCTATATAAGTCCTTCTGTGCCCTCTAATGTCAGCTTCATCTTTCACACCACCCAAAGACAAGCGAACAAATTTTCTACCTAATGCAGCTGCAATAGATGATGCCAAAGATGTCTTGCCCACACCTGGTGGACCAACGAAGCACAAAACTGGGCCTCTTGCATCTGGTTTTAGCTGCAATAAAAAAGATTCAATCAGGATAAAACCAGAAAACTGAAGACGGATCACTGTCAAAGAGAAAAACACAAACAAACAACCTTTCGAACAGCCAGATATTCAATGATCCGTTGCTTGACCTTCGCTAAACCATAGTGATCACTGTCAAGACGTTCTTTTGCTGCTTTTAGATCCAACTCATGTTCTTCGCTTGCCTTCTCCCAAGGAAGATCAGCCAACAGCTCCAGGTAAACTCGTGAACTGTTATAACCGGGCTGCTGAGGTTGCATCTTTTTTAGTCGCCTGCATTAGGAAATGAAAAGGAAAATTACTAGTAATAAATTATGTCCTCAGTTGGTCCACACTCACACAACTATCAGCTATTTTCCTCTAGCACAGTATACCTCAATTCCCTTTGAGCATGCTTCCATATGTTTGATGGCATTCCGGCAGCTTGCATCTTTCTTTCAAGTGCCGCTACATCATCTTCATCATCATCATTGTCACCAAGCTCCTCTTTAATAGCTCTCATCTGCAAAAACCATTTTCAATTCTCAAGTCATAGCTCTGAAGGACAACACCCTCTCAACTTGACAGCAAGAGCCAGAAGAAACCAAACCTGCTGGCGCAAGAGATACTCCTTCTGTGACTTTGACAACTGGCCTTCCACCTTCTGAGTAATCTTCTCTGCCACGCGAATTGACTGCCACAAGGAAACATCAAAATGACTTCAAAATGCTTAGGGGAAAATCTAGGACAGATACAAGAATATGACAACCAATAGCTAACCTGCAAATGCCGATCAACTAGTTCAGTAGCCTTTGAAAGTCTTACTTTCAGGTCAACTGAATCCAGCATAGATAGTTGCTCTTCAAAACTCATCTCAAAGCTAGCAACAAATATGTCTGCTAGTTTGTGGATAGGAACTGTCTCCAAAAGAACTTTTGTCCTTCCACCAGTTTTTTGTTTCTGAATCAAGAAGTAATGCATAAGTTCCTAATTCAATCACGAATCATCCAGATTTGATGAGATAAGATTATATAACTGCTCCCATGGAAAGAAAATAAAAATCCCAAAGAAGAATCAATTTCTTGATAACAGATACCTATAACTTCAGCGTCGTAATCTTGGAAACTCTAATGCTGAAGCACAAACGAAAATTTGAAGGAGGAACCAAAAACAGACAGCCGTTTAGTTTCACTAAAGTTACCTGCTCAAGCACAGAGACAAGTTCCATAGCTGTGGTTTTAAACTGGCGTGACAATGCTACAAAATCTGAGTCTTGTTGCACTTGCTCCAACTCTGCAGATGGACAGAAAGGAACCAGCTAAAGACATCAAAGGACTACCATGTAGCCAAATGTAGTAGAAAAATAAAATCTCATGACTCAAACTGAAATTAGCCAGAAAAAAAACTACGAAACAAGCTCCAACTCAAAATTATTATCTTAGAGAATCTTTAACCTCAAATAATTCTCATAAGCATAAACTTTTCTATATATTAGGCACAAACAGAGCTATCTGCAGAGATCAAAGTGTCAGTGGTCACAATAAAGGCAGGAAACTAATTTATTGGGAAAAGAATATCTCTGTTGCATGTTGAAGCATCGGAATATATAGGTCCTTACCATATGATAAGACACGAAATTAGAGAACAAATTGAACACCAGTAGACAGTAGTTACATAAAAATACAAGAAAAGAAATGTTATATCTTCTTACCTGCCTTTGTCATTTCGAGTGATGTAATCCGCGCAACTGAATATGGTCCTCTTTTTCCAAGCTCTTGAACATTAAACCTGCTCAGACCTTCAAGGACAACCACATATGTAACTCTTCCACTTGGTTTCTCCACTCCTCTTGACAGATGCAGAGCCCGAGCTGCTACTCCCCTATATATTCGGAAAGAAGAACATCGCTCAGCACTTCATAAACTCTGGAAACACGGCATTCATAGTAAATTTACTTTAAAACATATTATGAAATCATGAGTCTAACAGGAGCAAAAATAAACCAAACCTGGTGTGCCATTGAGCTTCCTGCTGATCTTTAGCATCAGACTTCTGAGCATCAGTTGTACCAACTAGAAATTTCAAGCTCCTTTCTCCAGAATCACTTCCAGCACCTAGGCACAAGAAATTAAATCAACACCAGATACTCCTATCCTATCGAATCAAATTCATCCGGTATCAAAATCATATCGCCAGCACCTGGATTAATCATCGTCCCAATTGAAGAACCCTCAGCATCATCACGAACAGGCAAAATGCCAATTAAACCTTTCTCTTCTTTCTGCCATAGCTCTTGCTCCACTAGTGTGACGCTAAATTTGAGAAACAAGTAACCAAATCGATTAGGGTTATCTATAACGATCGATCAATACCGCACAAAATTAACCGTAACTCATAGATTTTAGCACTATACGATCATTTGGAACTGATTCGAACAAGTACAAACATGAAATGATCGAAGCGAAAGAGAGTCGTGTGATACCTGCTATGAGAAGTACAACGGATTCGAATAATAGCGCCAGGTAAGAGAACCTTGTTCCTGAAAGGAAGAATCGCTAACCTACTCGGTAGCTCTACGGTTTCCGCCATTAACGTCTTCTTCGAGAGATTGATTTGATCGTCTCTTCTTCTTTATATTATAACACCGACTCTTTTCTTCGTCTACAACTCTACATTATAGGAGTATCTGTTTTTATTTATTTATTATAAATGCATATTTTCATGAAATTTATATTTACGTCCTTATATTAATATCTTCATTGAAAATAATTACCCTTACTATTTATATTTTATAATAAACCATATTCTTGAAATTAGTTTTTACTTTGTCACATTCAATAGTTCAGATTTTATTAATAAATTGAGAAACGGTGAACTGTATTTTTTAACCAAGAAAAAAACATAAGACGAGTTCTTACAAAACTTTTAATTTAGGTTTAATATTTTCATCAAACATTGTAAAACAAATAATGTTTAGACAAATAATCACGTTTTTATTTTTAAGATTCAAAATTAGAACCGGCAACATACGACATTCATAAGAAAAATTGGTATATTCAAATTATTTAAACACACATGATCTGATTATTACTCTATTATATAAGTCTGACCTAGAATAGAAACTTTTTTTCTAAAAATAATTGATATTTTTTTATTAAAATCAGATATTTGTAAAAAGGGAGATTCTCAAAAATAGCACCAATTTAAGTGCACACATACTAAAGAATTTCAAAATTAGCACAAATTTATATATTATCAAAATAAAATATTAATAAAATTATAAAATAATCAAAATCGTGAGATTCCAAATTCATTTCTCTCTCCGCCGATTCCAAATTCATTCGCAGACGACGTTCCACCGGCAAACCCAATCTAATATGTAAGTCATCAAGTCTAAGTCAGTGAAAAGCATGAATTTAAGGGTCGGAGAGATCTTCGAGCTCTGGTTCAAAGAGACGAGATAGCCCAAGATTCACATGTCCCAATCTCCGTCGGCTCATCTCACCGTCTGGGCATTAGTCTCCGTTCGACTCAGAAGGATGGCCTCCATGGCTTATTGCTGCTTATGGCGATTCAATCAAAAACTTAACACTTCGTCGTGCTACCTCATATGAAAAGCTCGAGAAGGTACCTTAAAAGCTCATGTCTTTAAATTAGAAAGTTTGTGTTTTTTGGGTTAATTAAATGATGTAAAGTTTTGATATTAATTATGAAGTAGATTGGCAAGGAATGTATAGTAATGTGTACAAGGTTGTAGCTTTGAAGAAAGTTAGAGTGGTGAGTTTTTTTTCTTGCTAATAAAGCCAAAGCATTAGTTGTGGTGATTATATAATTTCATAGGATACAAATATGAAATTTCATGTTCAAGGTTGTGTACATTGTACTACCCTGTAGACACTAATCACTAGCTTCACTTCAATTTCCTCTTTCAACGAAGTAGAATTCTATTAAAAGTAATAGGGAGAGTCCTTTTCACTTTTATTTTTTTTGTGTTAGTAGGGAAAGTTGTGATGGTTTAGGATTTAATAATTTTGATTGTTACATGTTTATTGTTTGTTCCTAGTGTATTGATGTGTTTCTCAGTCACATTTGAAAATTAAGGAAGCATTGTTGAGAATTCATGAAAACTCTCCTGAAATTTGCTCATTGATTTCAATTTTTGTCTCAGGAAATGGGGTTAAAGATTTCTCTAAGCTATGTCATGTTGCAAATGACACAAGATGCATGCATATCGTTGTGTCATTTTTATTGGCTTAATTGGAGGAGTTACATGCTTGATTTGAAAATTTAGGAAGAACTTCATAATATCGTGGACGACCCTAAATCAAACATTCAGGAAGGATGCCAAAAAAATTAAGAAGGATTTCTTGAATTTCATGAAGACCTTTGTCAAAAAAAAAAAATACAGAGCATACAACCCCTAGAAAGATTCAAAAGCATGACCATTGAGTATTGTATTAGACCAAGATAAGCTTTTGATAGATTATTACTCTCATTAATGGAGTAAGTTGTGATAGATTTGAGGCAAAACATAAAAAAAGAGATTATAAGAACATTTATTTAAATTCATGAAGGATTCTCATATATTTATGAAAGATTTCTTGAGTTTCAGGAAAACCTTCATGAAAAAAGATTACCCCTTACTAATAATTTAGGAAGAACTTATTGAAATTTTGGATTGTCTTCATAAAGTTAGGACATTGGTGGGTCTTTGATACATTACCCTTATTAATGGAGTAATTTGTGATACATTAAAAAAAATAAATAAAGAGATTTTAAACATGTTTTTCTAAGTTTAGGAAAGATTTCATAATGTTTAGGAAGACGATCTTGAATTTGATGAAGGTCTTCCTAAATATATGAAACCAACATTTACATGGGCAACTTTGGGTTTCCAAGTTGTATGTTCTGTGAAAAATTGAAATCATTAGATGCAGAAAGAGTTGAGAAACGAAATAAAATAAGCTTGAGTAGTCTTAATCAAATCAATCCTTCTAATCTTCATCTCTTGTGGTTAAAAAATGTTCACATTGCGTCCTATAACACTTTTTTTGTCTGCAACAACACTATAGCATCATCTTTTGTTTTATTGGCTTAATTAATAATCTGTTCTAGTTAGAAAGAACAATCATAGAAAGAGTTGAGACACTGAAGAAGTTGAGCTTGAGAAGTTTTAATCAAATCAATCCTTCTTAACTCCATCTATTTACAAAGCTTCATTGTCTCCATCACATATTTCATCATCTTCTTCTCCATTACCATAACTCTCTCAGCAAAAACTCTCATCTCCGCTGCTACGGCTCTCGCTCATTTCCTCCGCCTCTCACCACCATCTCCATCGTTGTTCCTCCGCCTCTCACCACCATCTCCATCGTTGTTCCTCCGCCTCTCACCACCATCTCCATCTCCATCGTTGTCTCACCACCATCGCTCATTTCCTCCGCCTCTCACCACCATCTCCGCTGCTACGGCTCTCGCTCATTTTCTCCATCTCTAAGCTTCTTTTTCTCCAACGCTAGAACGAGCTGAGACGACGATGGCGATCTCTTCCCAGTGGGTTGATTTGAGAGGACCACGATCAATTCCATACCCTCTCTCTTTGTATGATTCGATTAGGAGGAGAGTCTCATTGTGAGTCCGGCGTATATGTCGGGTTATTCTTGCAACGGCGGAAGTTGTAGCGGCTAAAGCGGTAGAGTACGGTGAATTGAACAAACAAATCGTTCTGGTGCATCTCTTAGAAATTGATGAGGATGAACTTAGAAACTGAGGTCTCAGATCGGAGGACTCAAAACAAGGTTCGTCGGAAAATTTTAAAATCGTGAATTGGATTTTTAAAATAATACATTTTAGTATTTAAGTTAATAAGTTAATACTCAATATCACAAATGCTATATTTGGAAAAATTAAGCATGTTTGTTAGTTTTGGAAAAAAAACTTTAAAAAATGTTCTTTTATGATATTTCTTTAAAATATATTTTAAAAAAATTATTTTGTGCTAAATTGTATTTTATTACAAAAATCTTACTCATTTTAATTAACAAAATCTGTTTAATATTATTTTTAATATTATTAAACGTTCTATTTTTTTATAAAATTTATAATATTTATAGCATAATTATTTAGTCTTTATCATGTTGGATTTAATCTTTTGTAATTTCGCTGTTTTTATAATTTATATGTTTATTTGTTTTATTATTTATAAATCTGTTTTTGTCTAATTGGTTTATATGTGCTGATATTTTATTATTAAAAAATTTTTTTTTAAAAATTGTCTTTGTAGCTTTAACAGTATTAAAGGGAGAAAAGAGTGTCGATCGAAAAGACGAGGGATGAATTTGATATTTTGAGGAAATACCGATGCTTGATTAAAAATATTATCAGTAATGAGTTCGTTCATAGCCGTTGGATCATTCGGATAAGATGGGAGAGACAAAACGAGTGGCATCAGGGGAGCGGGAGTATTGGGTCCCATTCTTGTAATAATGCCACGTGTCAGATAAAGATAAGGTAATAGCTGGGGGAACTCAAAAGTGTACGTGTTATATCCACAGCTACTCGCTACGGTCCATACCGTATTCCAAATACATATATACGCATCCAGGTGTTTATTATTATTATACTTCTTCTACAAATACTTGTCAGAAAAAAAAAAAAATGATTGTCAAAAAAAAAATACTTGTAAAATATTTTTTGTATTTATCTTCTTCTTTTTTTTGTGTATTGTACGTCACTGGTTTATTTTTTATTTTCTTTATTCGAAATAATTTGGATGACATTGCATTACGTATGTAGCATGTAAAAACAGAAAGAAAAAATGTAGAAATATATAGTCAAATATATGTTTTGCAACGATTTTTTTTTTCTGTAGTTTTCGTGGGCCTCTCGACCACAAGAGAAAATAAAAATATAAAAGATAATTGGGCCTCTTTGTAACAAATTAACAATGAGCAACCCATTCAATGATCAGAGCCTGCATTTTTTTAGTTTTACAAAAAGGAAATGCTAAAAATTCATTATCTAGATTAGACAAGTTTTTTTGTTAAAAGGCTTATTAGACAAGTTCATGCAAAAGTTTTGTAATATAAGTGCAACGTTTTTCTAGATTAGACAAGTTCATCGAGAAACAAAACACTAATGAGTTATAAAAAAAGGTGTCTCTATAGAAAGAATTAGACAAATGCATGAGCCATTTTTTTATATTTTCCACGTTGGCCTTCTCGGCTCTGTGAGGCGTGAGCATTAACCTCGTCTTGACTAAATCCAAAATCCAATGGTCCAAAGCAGAACGGACATGTGGTTCATTAACTGCCATGGATGCATGCAAGATTTTATCATCGCCTTCATGTTTATGATTATCATACGGCTTTCACTAAAATTTTTTATATGATTATCACGAACACGATTCTATTTTTGCATGACTTGGCGTCCAAGCGATCAATATTTTCCTTCGTTGCTGATTGCTGAGGAAGAACACTCACGTTTTGTTTTATTGTTTATGTGTTCTGTGGACTTCAGCCTTTTCCATTATAAACCCTCCGGTGATCCATTTTTGAAAATACATATATACTCATATTTTCGTTACATAATCCATTGTTGTATTTTCTTTATCGTATTTTCGTTACACAAACCATTGTTGTATCTGTAATCTCATTAATAATCTTATCTATTCATATCAGCAAAGTGTTTTGGATGTTAAAAAAAAAAAAGTAATAGATATGATCAAACAAAAATGAAATAAGGAATGAAGAAGATTGGGGGAAAAAAAAGATGAACAGTCCACGTGTTATATTAGCTTATATATTATACAAGAGTATTTATAGTAGAGTTGGATTAAGTAAAAGGAAGCTTAACCCAACTAACTAACTATATGTCATTTATATTAATGTGACATAATATATATAAGCTAATATGTTACTTTACCTTTTCGAAACCAAAAATCAAACATAAAGAAACAACAACCAATAAGAGAATGGTATATTCTACCCTTAAATAACAGTATAACGTGTTATAAACTTATAACCACATTTAGTGGATCTAATGGTCATAGACCTAATATTCTCTCGATTTATGGCTACACACCAAATTAATCTGATAGTAGATGTCTTCATGTTGCGTTTCTTTTTCCCCACAGGTTACTAGTAGTTACTAAGTTTGTATGCTTTCTATTTCACGTACAATTGACACATAAGATTTATTGTCATAAATAAGCTTTTAGATTTGTAGAAAGATGAAACCTACATAGCCGATATGAGATGAGATCTTAAAGAGCAATAACTACTTTAACTGTTTAGATTCACCATTTCAGTTGATGTTCAATACGATATCTTGTCATTTTTAGTCTAAGGTAATTTATTAAATTTTGATGTTCATTTTGTTTTTTAGTCTAAGTAAATTACTATATTTTCATGTTTTTAAGATCACCAAAACAATTTCAGACTTTCGGTCTATATTTATTTCGAAATGTCCATAACAAGTGAAATCAGCCCCTCGATCTTCTCACGGTCGAGATTCAAACTCGTGGTATTGAAGAAGTTTTTCTTGAGCTGATCTTCAGTTCAGCTACTTGAGGGGTTATAAGTTACCTTGACGTTGCTTGTTTGATTTAACCCATTATTTGTTGTTAAAGCTTGTTCGATTTAAAATATTTTGGCCATACCCTAAAATATGGTTGGTTCTCGGTCCCCTTCATAAAGGGTTACAAGAATTTAAAGAGAAGTAGAGGATGGATTGATGGTTGAGAGAATCTAACAATAACAACAACAAATAGTATTCTTATTTAATGGTTTTCCTTGTTTGCCTTATCAAACCCCATCTTCAAACTTCTCCTTTTATTTTTCCACCAATATCACCTTTCTTTTTTGTTGAAGATTTGGTATAGATATTTCAAATCTTATATTATACTTTTCATATGGTACATAACAAAGTATATATGTATTCTAGTGGTTTTGTTGGGTCTATTGAGATGGATGAGCAACTTTTAGTGGACATAAGATTTATAGATGCTTTATTTTGTGCCATATATGATAATCCAAAATTAGGATTAATTTATTATTTTTTGTTGTTACAAACTTACAATGAGACATTTAAACTAATGACCACGTTTTTTCGACCCACAAGAGGAAACCCAATTTTAATGAAACAATTGACAAAAGGTACCACACCAAACCAAAGAAATTGATTAGTGATACTTATATTTATATTCTTATAACTTATAATAATAACAATAATAATAATAATAATAATAAGTAGCAAGGCACATATATGTTTGTTCGAGTATTCAAGCTTGTTATACGTTTACATTTATCCAAAACTTCAAATGGATCAAAATGGTTTTTAGATAATTAGTTCGAATCTTATCTATATATTTTGACTTGTGATTGTAGATTTGTAGTTATGTTCTTGTTTAGGTTTTTGTTATTGGTACTGTATACTTTTAAATAAAAAATTTCTGAATAGCTAGGTGTTAGATTTGATTTTTTATTGGTATCAAACTAATATGAAAATGATTCACATATGCAAAAAAATAATAAAAAAAAAAAAAAACAAACAAAGAAGTTAGTATTATTGTCTTTCAAGTTTCAAGTTCCACCAAATGGACGATGTACCTTGTTTGCCTCGGGGAATCATTAATTAGTTTTGAAAATTAAAAAAAAAAAAAGTGGGTCCAAAATAAACATTATCAAATTAATTGAAAAAAATTGTTTAAATTTCTGTTTTACCCTTTATAAATACACTAAAGTTTTTTTTCTTTCTAATTAATAAGCTTAAATAATATGAATGAAAAAGAAATTTAAACTTAAATTTTACATTGGAAACATAAAATGACATTATTTTTGTAATAAGAAAAAAGTGTTAAAGTGACACTTATTATAAAACAAAGGGAGTATATTCATAAATCCATATGAAAGAGAAAGTAAACATATTGTATAGAGAGATACCCAAACATAAAGATGATCAAGACTTTCGGATCCATTTGTTGATGATGAAGATGAGTAAGAATCCATATACATATATGGAATTGACTTGATGGTGATGATGATAAATATAAGAACCCATAGCTATCTATATCATATAAAAATGAAACACAATTTGAGGAAGAGTATTGATTCATTAGTTTGGTGTTTCTTGAAAGCTACAATTTGGCTAACTCCGAAACCTTCTTTTTTTCTTTTGGATCAAAACTCCGAAACCTTTTTTGACTATATATATATATTAGCATGATGAGATAGAAGACACAAAGTTTATGAAAACGCAATTTTTTTTTTATTTATTTGTTAACAAAGAGAGACTAAACTTTATTGTCTTGTTATTTCTGTATTACAAACAAATTGTGTTTGATATACATAAGGGTGTCAAAATCGGTAGAAATCCATGAATTTACTCTATTTGTCTATAATTTTAACGGGTATGGGTTAAGTTTTTATACCCATATTGGGTTTGTCCAATGGGATTGTGGGTTTAACGAGGTAAATCCATTAGGGTTATAGATTATCCATGAGTTAATCAGAAAAAAGTTAATATATATATAATATAATATGTATATATTAATATGTAAAATATCTTTTTTTTTTGCAACTAATATGTATATATTAATATGTAGAATCTGATTGGATCATTTAAAGAAGATTCAAGTGTGGATCATTTTATTTTAAGTTAAGAATAATTTTTATTTTAAATTAAGAATGATTTATTATGGATTTTTGGCTTTAGGAGTTTAGAATGCTTTTTTCTATTTTAATATCGACGTAAGCTTGAAAACTTTGGTTGGCTCTATAATTCTATTTTATATAATATGTTATTGATTTAAGATTAATTATTTTATTTATATATGGATAACCCATATAAGCTATTTCACCATTGGATTTTATATTATTTGGTTTGGGTATATAAATTCAATTCATTATAATAAATGGACCGGGTTGAACCCGCTCATGAAACTCTCCAACCCATATGGGTATGGGTTGGGTCGGATCGAGTTACCCATTTTAACACCCCTAGATATACACCATATGTAATTATCTTTGTTTTAGCCAGGTGAACAAATTGGAATTGGCCTTTCTTTTTTTTTTGTCATCTGAATTTATATTAGAACTGAAACAGATTAAATTTGTTAGAATACAAAAAAGTGAATACCACGAAATCACCTAAGACTAAGCTCAAACAAGGGAAGCATAAACTGGCAAGTTAAACACCTCCAGAGACATAAGCCGGCAAGTTACACACTTCCGGAAGCAAAGATACAAAGACTAACAACTTAGAAAACAAAGTCACTAAGGAAAGAACAAAAACCAAAGCACTAAAACTGCCCAGCTGATCAAGAAAGAAGCTCACTAAGCTTTCCCATAGAACCTGTAAACGCCGGAGAGTACCACTTAGACCGGAAGTGCTATAAACCATGATAGCACACCGTCGACAAACCATCATCAGCAACGAAAGCAAGCTCGAACGATATTAGAGAAACAGAAACCACAACCATCCCGTCGCACAAAACCAGTCGGAAGAAGGCGAGCCAATCTAGGGACAAGGAAGATAACCTTGAGATTTGACCTGAGACAAGCCAAGGAGGACTAACAGCTCTTACACGCGGACCCTCGTCGACCCAGCTTTAACCATCTACAGAATCAAAACTGGTGACCTCCTCGCAAGAGAACAGCTGAAAGACAAATCCACTACTATGCCTAAAACCCAAGACCACAGTTCAAAAGATCCAGAGAAGAGAGCTAGTATATGGCTAGCAACAAATTACCATCCGGATGACAAGCAGAAGGAACGAAACCTAGCATATAGCGCAAACACTGACTAGCCAGGAGACCAAATAGAGCAGAAGAACTAAGGGTTCAGTACAAACCAACAGAGAATGCAAGTCTGAGAGAAGACACAAACCACAAACTTCTCTTTGCAACTTGAAACCAACGGTTGAAGCCATACTAACACCAACAACACAGCCTAGTTGAAAAACCCACTGTCCAAAAAAGAAAAGATCGAAAGAGATACCATACCGGACCAGGAAACGAGCGATCGTCTCCTTCACACCACCAGCCTCAAGAGAACCACCAGAACCAAGCCCCAACCAAGACTATCCCGTTAACACACGGAAACGTCTCTACCACAACCAGATCTCGCCGGCGAAGGCTTCCTCTTCTTCAATCGAACTTCTCTTCAGAGGGAATTTTGACAACAGCTACAACACCGAAAATAACATATCTAAACCAAAGAGAACATAGACTAGGAAGCAAGACGAAAGAACTACCCCTCCCACAGCTCCGGCATGGAACCTGGTGGTCGGAGAGGGCAAAACGAAAACTTCTACTTTTTCTCAGCGGCGGCTGAACTTCGGAGAGAAAATAGGGCGAACCCGTGACGGGGAAAATGCTAATTGAAGAAATTGGAATTGGCTTTCTTGATCTGATTTTCATGTAAATATACTCCGACGAAAGATTTTATTAGTCATCAATATTCAATAATAAAGAACCAAATAATAACCTTACCATTCACATGTTACCACTCACATGTCACCATTATGCACTAAATTGGACCGGTAATTTACTCTTTTTCTTTTAAGTATTGTAATACTTTTGTATATGTTCTTACGTGAGACCATGACACAAGGCACACGCCACACCTTTTGGAGAAAGAAGAAACAAAGAGCCAAATAAACCTTTTTCTACAACGTACAATAACACAAAATTGACTCTTCTTTTGTACTACTTCTCATATTTTCAACAGACAAAGATGGGCTCATTAAACAGTAACAATAAAAATGAAAAATAATGAATCGATAGGTTCAACATTCAAAGCAACCTTCATGATATGGTGCTTTTAATAAACAATTTTTTAAAACAATCATAATTAGTTTCATTAGTCCATAAGGAAAATTGACTTAGACCAAATCATGTATTGGCTCAAGAGATGCCATTCCTTACATCAACGTTTTTGCCTACCTGTCTAGCTCTTGCCAGTTGCCACCACATTTCTACTTCTACACCTTTTGTCTATATATACATATATATTGTGTGTGTTTGTGTGTATTGTCCTTTCTCGTCTTACTTCTTAATTGTGTAGAGTCTAATATTTCTGCTCACTGTAATTCTTTTAAATAATGAGTCTAATTTTCATTCCAAAAACATGTTATTTTAATCTGATTTTGTGTACTCAAAAAAACCATTTAAACATAAAATTTAGAGGACTTTGCAATTATATCTCTATGGATTACATTATATTGGTCCATAGAAATATATATTTGAATAATGTAACAATAATTACAATAAAATAAAAAGAACTCTAATTTATGTATGATTCGATGTTAACTCGCATAAAACATGGTATGGAGTCTAGCTATGACCATATGATATACACGTATGTATATGTTTGTATATATCCTTCATTTTGAAGAAAATGGAAACGACTTTTTTGGTTGAGAATGTGAAATTGCATAGTGTGGAGCATTATTATTGTTACTCATGAGGAAACGTGAAGGTGGCCAAAAGGGATAATTTTTAGAAACCCTAATTAAAGAAAAATAATGATGTCCAATTGTGTATTTTGCATCTAATCAAATCTACACCTTTGAATATTGACTCTTCTTCTTTCCACTTTTTTATATCTTAATTTCTATTTAACATAAAATAATTTCCATCTTCTATCATCAATTAAGTCACCATTTTCTCATCATGGCCAACACATAAATCCAACTAAGGCTAAAGTTGCACTTGCACCTATCTAGGTGTGTACTTATAAGATAAACATTATATAGAGAGTCTTCTAGACTTCTAATTAAGTAACTAAAAACATTTCGTATCATATATGATATGTATATTGTTGTTTTACCTTCACCAAATTATCCTCACCCTAGATGTACCACTAAATGTTCTTGAAGATACCTTCATTGCCTTGTCACATGCACCACCCAATATATATATAAATTTTATTTTTAAAACCAAAAATTACACACAATAAAGATATTAAATTTTCGACATCATGATATTGGTTTGCTTAAACGCCCGACATCCCGGCAGAAACCCAAATAACCAAATGGAACACGATCTTTATGTATTTTGTAATATATGTACAACAGTACAAATATATATATATATATATAATATATAGCTGTTTACATATACAAATATAGTTTTGTTATATAAACGTCAATGTTACAATGTATATAATGAAGGCAGTATGAAAATGAGATTGTTGGGTTATTTAAGAGGGATTGAAAAGAAAGGATAACATGTTTTAGGAAGAGAAGAAATGAATGTTCAAGAAGTTTTTGCCCAAGAATGCACAATTTGGTGGGGTGGGCTCCTTTAAAGGGCAAAGAACCAAAGTGTGTTATGTCTCCATTACTATTTTCAATATTATTTAGTTTTATACTTACAATCACTACAATTAATTTGTTTTCGTCAAATCACAGATAATATCATAATATATAGTAGTCCAATAGTCATCGTTCTATTTATACATGAATTCATAACATAAATCGATTTTGTAGTAACCATATTTTTATATCAGCATCACGAGTTTTATATGGCAGAAGTTAGTTTGAACTTGAAAACAAAGTTTCTCCTATCATCATATCTATCTTTTATCATATATATAGGTTCCTTCCTCGCCTAGTGTTCAAAACTAATTAAAACATTGGAATTGTATTAGGTTAAGCGAAGAGCAACGACGACCCACCTAATATCTAATATAATACTCCATATCTATCTCTCATAATTAACTTGCTGGTTATTTTGATAAAACTTGTTGATTATCTTAGTTTAGTTGTTAGATTTCTGTTCCATCATGATCCTTTTACTAAACCGATTAAATATTTCTCCATATCTATCTCTCTATATATGCGTGTGTGCTCGCGCGCAAATATATTTATCATGTCTTTATCATGGAAAAAGTCAGTTACCTGCAATACCATACAGTACATTTTGTTTTAATCTATATTAGTTTATGATCATGAATAATATGAAGAGTATGCTGACGATGAATTCACGAATTATAGGAACAGTGGATAAATAAATTTACACTAACGTTCTAACTCGTTTCGGACAATGACATCATTTTTGTTAATTATACAAGCAAATCTTTAACATTATAAATTTTTAAAATATATCATTTTCAAGAAAAAAAGAATATATATATATATATATATAAATAAATATATTATTAGAAAAGAAAAAGGTGTCGTTGATTGCATCAAAGTAGCAATGAGAAAACACGACAGAGAGTTTTCTCGAGAGAAAAAGCGAGAAAACACCAAAAGGATACGACTAATATAGTTAGAAGTATTATATTTCCTGATTCCAAGTATAATTATATTATTTGGTCTACGAATACAAAATATATCTCTCTATTTTTTTTAATTGCTAGTTCTTTTTAAAATAAAATAAAATAACCATATAGTTCTTAATCATATATATATATATATATGCATGCAAAATCATATATTGTATAGCATCAAGGTGGCTTTGAATCTTTGATGTGCATTCAATATCAAGGATACGATGAGCGACATACTGGATAAATAAGCTCATTCAATATGTCGTACGTAGAGAATATAGAGATGCATCCACGCAATATGACAATATCTTCAAGCCAATTCTATTCCAGCTTCAACAAGGCCAAAACTATATATCTATATACAAACTACAAAGCTTACCCAACTCTCCCTCTCTAAGTAGAGGACGAAACTATGTATCATTCACATAAAAAAATTAGTTTTCATTATTAATGAAGACACTCTTTGTTTTCATTTGCAAATTTGAAAACCGTTACCATATGTGGTGGATATTAGATACTTACTTTGTACCTTCTTTATTTTCATAAAACTGCAAAACAAAAATTAAAGAAAAAAACTGCTAAATTAATCTTGACGAATGACTGGACTATACGCGTATCTTGAAAAGAAAAGAAAAGAAAAAAAACGAAATATCCGTTTCCAATTTTTAATTTTTTTTTAGGTAAAGTGAAATAAATCATAGATGCGATTCAAATATTCAACATTTTGAGTTGATATAACAATAAATGAGAATCATGCTTACTATGTGCATATAATAGAGAGACTTTATATTAAAAACCCTTTTGCCTTAAAAAAAAAAAAACACTTGCCAATTCCATTCATCTTCCTCTCCCTCCTCTCTTCACCATTTATTTAATTTTCTTTAGAATCCCGAAGCAACCAAAGTTTTCAATCTTTTCATCACCACGGCACCATGTCCGATACAACCGTAGTTGATACATACATGATACTACATATCTTTTCCGTGATTTAATAATTATACATATATACTCCATTTAAGAGAGAAGCTTCCTTGCTTTCCTTTTTCTTGTTTTTGTCTCTGTTCTTGAATCTTGATCATGGCGGTTCAAGCTCATCACCATCCTTCTACTCTCTTCTTCCTCAACAGGTCCTCTATCTCTGTCTCTTTTCACTGTATCCATGTATGATGATGTATGTAATGTATTCATCTGTGTGATTGATGTTTTTGATATCTCAGAAACGGACAAGAAGGTAATGATTGTTCGAATCAGCCGGAGCAAAAATCTCAGTTTCATTCAATCAACGCCGGTTTGTTTTACTAAAATCTCCGAACCGAGCGATGACCTTTTCTTTAATCTCGGTTTATTTATTTTTTTACCGTATGAATCTGTTATCTTTGCTTAAAACAGGGGTTGATTCAAGAAAGCGAGCGAGAGAAGTTTCGTCGTCGGTGATTGATTTAGAAGATATCACTACGGCGGCTCCGATGAACCCTCCGCCGCAAACTCCGCCGCAAGTTATCGGACGTCGACAGCATCCTAATGTAGTAGTATCAACCGGTCTACGTTTGTCTCGTGAACAGAATCAAGAACAACGGTTTTCTACTTTTCCGATATTTACCGGAGATCTCGCCGGCGAAATCAAAAGCCAAACCGACGAATTAAATAGATTTCTTCAAATCCAGGTAACTACCATATTTTTTATTCCAAAATTATTCCAACACACAAAAGTTTTCAAACTCACAAAATTATTATCTCCACAATCTACAAATTCCAAAAAAAAAACCTTCATAAAAAATTAAATAAAGAGTGGCCTTTTTTGGATTTTTGTTTGATAATTTTGTTGTAAATCAAAACATGAAAATGTGTTAATTTTAAAATAACATTACTTTATTAACTTTCTGGATTATTGTTTGATAATTTTTAGACCAATAAAATGTGTTAATTTAAAAATCATTTTTTATTGCTGTCTAAATTAAAATTACTTTTTGGAAGGCCGAGCAGCTGAGGCGCATGTTAGCGGAAAACAACGAGAGACACTATCGTGAGCTACTGAGAACGACGGAAGAATCAGTTAGGCGGAGATTAAGAGAGAAAGAAGCGGAGGTCGATAAAGCCACGCGTCGTCACGCCGAGCTAGAAGCACGTGCTTCTCAGATCGAAACAGAGTCACGTGCCTGGCAGGTGAGAGCAGCGGCTAGAGAAGCCGAAGCGACGTCGTTACAGGCTCAATTGCAGCAAGCCGTATTTGCAGCAGCTCACCGCGGCGGAGTTATCACGACGGCGGAACAAAATTCTGGAAGCATAGACGGTGTGGATGAAGCCGAGGACGCCGAATCGGCTTACGTGGATCCCGACCGGTGCGAAATGATCGGACCGGGGTGTAGAATTTGCCGGCGGCGATCGGCGACGGTGTTGGCTTTGCCGTGTCGTCATTTGGTTCTGTGTAAAGGATGCGACGGCTCCGTACGAGTTTGTCCGCTTTGCCTTAGCACAAAGAACTCAAGCGTGGAGGTTTTTTATTCTTGATGGGCCATTGTTTAATGGGCATATCAGGCCCAGTAAATTGGCTTTTTTATAATAAAAAATAATATCTATATAAATTAAATTTATCATTTACATAAAGTATACTGTTGAGTCTCATTCTTGAACAGCTTGAGAGGTTTGATACCTTGATGTACATATAGCCCACATGCAGTGGTCATTATTATTTTTTTAATTATTATTATTATTTTTTTAATTTTTGTACATTAACCTTGACCGTTTGGTTTATTTATTTTATTGATGAATTATTTCATTTAATTTGATGATTTGTGTTGCTATAGTTTTGGAGTATAATTAGGAATATGTTCTAGGGGTTTTAGAGTTTTTATATATCTTTGTATAATGTTCAGAAAATATTTTTGAGAAGTTTTCATTAGTTCTTGTTTTTGGTCGATCGCAACAGTGATTGATGTGTGTTTTTTGGAATTTCAACTAAACGAATAATTTACTGTTTATTGAAATTTTTGGATAGTTTTTTTTTTTTTAATAATCAACGGATCATTAGTCTATCACGATAAACCTTTGCTATGTCAAATTTATTTCTATGAATTTTCTACACATAGAAGAAAGGAGAATCTATAGATTTATATAAACCCTATGGAGAATAATAAACGATAAATAACTCTTGAAAAACAATATTTTCTGAATTCCTTTCTCCAAAGCCACTGAGTATATGCTCTTTTAGTCCTTTTCATGAGATGTAAATTCAATTTGGAAGAAAAGGAATATAAAATTTTGTGAGAAACTCGTGACTTCCACATAGTGCCATAGCCAAATTAGCCATACACGACCTACAAGTCTATACGCTTATTTCATGCCTTTTTTCAAACTAATAATAGTCCATCCATGAGTTGTTCAAAAAAAAAATAATAATAGTCCATCCATGCCAATTCACTTTTTCATTTGAAAGTGTTATACAAGTTGCTCGTCAAATATTCTAGATAATTTTCATATCTGTCTGATTATTTTCATATTTTTCCGGTGTATATATCTATTTATGCAATCGCAGTTGACAAAAGAATAACACAATAACCATGTGCAAAAGAGGTCATGGAGAAATCCGTTGGTAGTGGAATACTTCTTGAGATTACAATCCGGTGAATGGAGAAATAAATTGATAAACTTGCATGTCCGAAAACTAAAAAATTGATATTAAAAATGAGTGTAATTAGATAGATTATAGATATAGACTTTAACGAACAAAAGTATATTTTGTTCACATTTTAAATTGGTAAAACAAAGGGGTCACTAAAAGTCAGTATACATGAAACTGCTTTTGTCTTAAATCAAGGAAAGTGGAAAACCAACTCACACGGGCAGAAATAAAATCGAAAAACAATTATATATTTCCATTTCATGTCCATTTACCCAAATGCTAATGCCCTAAATTAGTTATATTTGGAGTTTAATATGATCAGTGATCACATATGTATATATATATATATATATGATAACAAATTTGTAATTTGTATTGTCAAAGTATTAAGGAATATATATATATATATATATATATATTTAATAAGCTTTAGAAATTGGTTAAGTTTTGAGATACGTCAAATTTTTCGATTAGAGATGATTGGTTTTCAACGAGAGAGAATATTTTGTGTTCTTTTCAATGAACTTAACTACTTTCATCTTTCCATCTATTTTTGCAGCTAATTCATCTACTCTAAGTTGGCATCATAAAATCCAGTTATAGTAAATATGCATAGTTTGCGACAAATGACGCTGGTTGGGATTATATTAACCTTTTTGCTTTCAGAGTCATAATGATATTCCCATTCATTTGAATTTTTCAACTAAAAAATTTCGCAAAATAAGAGTGATTGATTAACTAGGTATCCATCTCATGAATCATCAGTTATCCAACATCATTCTCTCTCACGCCCCACCGCGCTTATGACTCTAGTTGGAAAGTTAAATCTGATCTCTTTACATACTTCACAAGCAACAGCTAGTTAAGGATTGTATGTAGACTATATAAATATGAGTGTTACATAGTTGATGTCAAACGTTTATAGAACCCTAAGCAAAAAAAAAAAAAAAAAGTATGATGTTTAACAAACAATCTTTTTTTAACATTTAACTTATTATTGAAAAGGTGGGGACATAATTGTGGAGTTTGTATATCGCTGGATCAAGCAATTACCTCATGTCTTCATATTCTCCTTAATCGGAATCACACGGAGAACTATATATGATTCATCCAATAATCAAATTTTCGGAAAAAAACAGTGCATTTTGGTTCTAAGGACGAAAAAGGGTGATCTAGGATTTTTTGCTTCTAATGCACGTTCTAATGCCACCGGAGGCTACGCCGCCGGAGGGTGATGGTCTTGAGTGTTGGAGTAGAGGGGAGGAGATGTTGGAGGTTGAGGAGGGTGAGATAAGGCAGACGGATGATGGGTCTGATACGCCGACAAGTGATCCAAGACTGCAGCTTCAAGCTGGCAGAGAGGGCACAGGTTTGTCTGGCGGGGGGGGGATGTGGTTCTTGGGGATGGAAGTCGGAAGATGGTAGTGGAGAAGTCAGTGGTTTTGGAGGGGAGGGGGTTCCTCTAAGAATCAACGCTTGTAGGTTTTGTTGGTGAAGGAACCAGAAGAGATGAAAACATTAGATTTGGAAATTGAAGAGATTGATGGTATGCCGACTATCAGGATACCAGATAATACTTTTGTGGAGGTGCAGCTGCTATGGGAAGATTTTCTTGTTGGTAAGTTCTTAGCTAAGGTTCCCTTTGTGGGAGGAATCCATGCCCTTGTGAACAAGATTTGGACATTTGGAGATAAAACAATGAAATTGATGTCTTTGTGGTGGACAGTAACAGTGCGATTTTGAATTAAGGATAAGCGTACACGTCTACAAGTTTTGAGAAAAGGCATGTGAAATTGTGTGGAGTTCTAGTGGTCCTCACAAAGTGGAGTCCGACTGTTGATACAGCGCATGAGGGACTTAGAATGGTTCCTCTTTGGGTTGTTATTAAGAATGTTCCTCCCAAGTATTTCTCTTGGAAGGTGTTAAGTGCGATCACTAGCCCTTTGGGAATACCAAAGCGATTACATCTAGAGACAAAAGCATGTAGGTCCTTTGATGAGACCAAGGTGTTTTTGTAGGTGGATTTAACAAAGAGTCTGCCAAAACACATGTCATTTAAGTCAGGGAAAGGTAGGGACACAATTGGGAGTTTGTATATCCCTGGTTGCCTCAAGGTGTGTAGACTGTTCCAAAAAGGGCCACATTAGTTCTGATTGTTTGTCTAAACCGACTCCTACTGCTGAGGGAGTCAATGGTCATGTAGGCAAGGTAATAGACAGCTTGAGTGAAGTTTTGCAATCTATTTCTGGAAATGTGGAGGAAGCACATGAATTGAAGACCAAGGTAGATGTAGTGATTGCGGCTGCAGAGGTGACTGAAAAGGATATTGTTGCAGAGGTTGTTGTGGATTTGGTGGAAACTTCAGTAGCTCCAATGGCTACTGTTGCAACCAAGAGGTTTCCAACATGTCAAATTCTTTTTCTTGTCTTAGTGACAAGGGAGAGAAAGGAGAGAATATCTCTTCAGAGTCTGATCAGAGTGATAGTGGTAGGGAGAGCATGCTTGTAGAGATTGATGATGGGGTTCCAAAGATGGGTACTAATCTGTTAGAAGCAGATGGTACAGAGTCTGAAAAACAAGGAGTGTTGTTGCGACCTTCTCTTCCCCATGCTTCTAAGAAGGGACATAAGTATCTTTTGATGAATGGACAACAGAACTCTAGGATTCAGCAACCTAGCACTCTATAAAGACAAGTAAAAATAAAAAAAATCTCTGATGTCTGGTTTCTTCTAGAACATCCAAGGTTTTAATAAAAAAGAAAAACAATGAGTGGTGCGAGAATGGCTGGCTCACAGTAGTATTGATTTCGGTTGTTTGATTGAAACAAAAATTAAGGAAGATAGAGCTGAGAGAGTGTTTAACTTAGTTTTTGCAAACTAGTCCCTTCTAACTAACTATGAGGAGCATCGTTTGGGCAGACTATGGTTAGTTTGGAAGAAAAATGTGAAGGTTACGCCGATTTACCAAATATCTCAACTGATTACAGTCTCGGCTTATATTGAAGGATAACCATAATTTTTAGTGTTGTTCATCTATGCTTTCAATCTATGTGCATAACATAAACCACTATGGGGTGATCTGTGGCACCACAAGGACTCGCCTTTGTTTCGCAATAAGGCTTGGCTTATATGTAGGGATTTCAACGAAATATTAGAAACTGATGATCATTCCCTTTGTGACTCATCACCATCAGTTCCAGCAGGTATACGAGATTTTCAAGACTTAGTAAGGGTTTGTGAACTTGTTGACATGAGTTATCAGGGTCCTCGATTTACATGGTGTAATAAGCGCCAGGACGGGGTAATATGCAAAAAATTGGACCGAGTGTTAGTAAATCAGCAATGGATTCAGCAGTTTGGTCAATCATACTCGGTGTTTGAGTCAGGTGGTTGCTCTGACCATTTGCGGTGTCGGTTTTATATTGCAGAGGAGGAGAAGCGAGTGCAGAAACCTTTTAAGTTTGTCAATACTATTACAACACATCCGAATTACCTGACAGAATTTGCAGACAGATGGCAAAAGTCCCCACTGTTGTTCCACTCTACGTCTGCAATGCCTAGGTTCTCCAAATCATTAAAGGGGCTTAAACCTCACCTGAGAAGCTTGACGAAGAAAATGGTAGGCAATATCACCTCCAGAACATAAAACTTTGTGAGTTTGGCTACTTATAAGACTTTGTGTGAGTTTCAGTAGAAGAGAATGGCCTCTCCATATTCATTAGTGGTTACTAAGGAGGCTGCAGCATATGCAAAATGGAGGAAGTTAGCTGACATTGAGGTGCAGTTTTTGCAACAGAAAGCAAAGTTACATTGGCTCAATATTGGTGACCAGAACACTAAAGCTTTCCATGCGTTAGCTAAACTCTGGGAGTTGAGGAACAACATTAAGGAGATTCAATGTGAATATGGGAGAGTAGTTAATACATAGGATCACATTAAGCTTAAAGCAGAGAGATACATCAAAACCTTCCTCACTTCTTCACCAGCAGACTATGTTGAATGGTCAAGTGAGGAGTTGGCTGACTTTTTGGAGTTTAAGTGTGATGAAAATGATAAAAGTATACTTAACAGAGAGGTTACCAAGGAAGAGATTAAGAGGGTGATGTTTGTTATGCCTGTAAACAAATCCCCAGGGCCTGATGGTTTCACTGTGGAATTCTTTAAAGACTCATGGTCGGTTATAGGTGAAGTTTGTGTTGATGCTTTTTTCAGACCGGTTTCTTACTAAAGGGGGTAAACTCTACAATTTTGGATTCAATCCCAAAGAAGAAGGAAGCGAGAGTCATGAAAGACTGTAGACCTATATCATGTTGCAACATCCTGTATAAAGTACTCTAAGATACTTACCAATCGGCTAAAGATCATCTTACCCAAGTTTATCCCCCCTAACCAGTGTGCTTTCATCAAGGTCAGACTGTTAATGGAAATCTGCTTCTAGCTGCATAGCTCGATGTGCTATGAAGATTGATATATCCATTTGATTCAATGCAGTGGGTTGTCCTCCTTAATACGCTGAGAGCTCTTGATTTTCCTGAAAGATATGTGTGTTGGATTCAAACCTGTATCACATCCGCATCTTTCTTAGTACAGGTCAATGAAGAACTTGCAGGCTATTTCGGTAGTCCACGAGGTCTCCGACAAGGCTGTTCGTTGAGTCCTTACTTGTTTGTTGTATGTATGAATGTCCTCTCCTGCAAGTTGGATACGGCAGCTCATAATAAAAAGTTTGGTCTTCACCCGAACTGTAAACCCCTGAACCTCACCCATATGTGTTTTGCAGATGAGATTTGATGGTCTTTTTGGACAAAGAAAAGCAATCGTTTGAGGGTGCTCTGGAGGTGTTCGATGATTTCGCTATACACTCAGGTCTGCATATAAGTATTGAGAAATCAAATATTTACATTGCCGGTGTTCCCCCGGGGAAGAGAGAGGAAATTCTCCACCAGCTTCCATTGGAATATGGTACACTACCTGTTCATGATCTTGTTTTACCTCTTCTAACCAAAAGAATGTCAGCTGCAAACTACCTCCCTCTCTTAGAAAAGATTCGCTCACAAATAAGCTCTTGGAAAGCTATGACGCTCTCCTTTGCAGGAATGCTTCAGCTCATCCAATCTGTAATTTTCATTCTCACAAACTTTTGGATCTCTGTACTTAGACTCCCAAAGGCATATGTTAGAGTTATCGACAAGTTATGTTCAGCTTTTCTGTGGGCTGGCCCTACTTTAAACTCTAAGAAAGCAAAGATAGCTTGGTCGGAGGTTTGTCTACCTAAGAGTGAGGGAGGTTTAGGCTTAAGCTCACTAGAAGAAGCAAACAAAGTGTGTATTCTCAAGTTGATTTGGCGAGTTCTTTATGATAAAGGTTCATTATGGGTGAGCTGGATTAAGCGACATCTTATGCGCAGTGGTTCATTGGGGGTGGAGCAAGAGAACTCAGCATCTGGTTCTTGGATTTGGAGGAAACTCCTCAAATACAGGGCCATCGCAAAACAATTATATCGAGTAGAGGTTCATAATGGTGAGTCTACCTCTTTTTGGTTCGACAACTGGTGCTCTTTGGGCTGTCTTCATGAGAAGTTTGGTGACAGTGGGACTATCGCTCTTGGGATACCACTCTCAATTACAGTAGCAAAGGTTATGGCTATGCCTAGGAGGAGGAGACATAGAAAAAATATGTTAAACCAAGTGGATGAGGAGATATTAAAGTACAAACTTATCCGAACTGCAGGTTCTCAAGACGTTTCCTTTTGGAAAGGAAGAAATGATTGCTATCGCAAGAAGTTTACAACCAAGGACAATTGGTCCCTCATTAGGGTTGCTCACCCGGTTATGGACGGCTATAAAGTAACCTGGTTTCTTTATGCAACTCTAAGTTTGCTTTTCTGACTTGGCTGGTAGTTAAAAGCAGACTTACAACAGGAGACAAAATGTAGAGATGGAACACAAGTGTAAACCCCAGTTGTGTGTTTTTGTAGCTGTCTTATGGAGATTATTGCGCACCTCTTCTTTCAGTGTTCTTTCTCGCATCAGGTTTGAGAGTCGCTAGCGAAGAAAATTCTTTTGAACAAGTATAGTGCAGACTGGCCGGAGATTATAGATTTGTTAGAAGGCATTGATCTTGACAAGAACACAAAACTTCTTATTGGTTATGCTTTTCAGAACACATTATACTTAATTTGGTTTGAGAAAAATGGTCGGCGTCATGGATAGCAACCTGCTACGGTGGAGAAGCTAGTAAAGCTAATTGATAAAAATGTCCACAATCGACTTAGCACGATTGGGAATGGCAAGGATACTAGCATCCAAATTTGGTTTGCCGCAAGGTTTTACTAAATATGTTTATGTGGTTTTAAAATTGTTTAAGAAGTTTTATACACAAGCATTGTAAAAAAAATTATTTTTCTTTGAATATAATTTAAAATTAAATTAAAAAAAACATTTAACTTATTATCAGTACAACTAGTTCTTTTTAGTTTATTATAATAGTATATAATTCAGTTGTATTCATTTTTAAGATGTTAAAAACTATAAAACTAATTTAAAAGATAAATACATATGTATATATATGTATTTTCATAAACTAAAAATTTGTAAGTTTTTTCGTTCAAAATTATCTTATAAGCCCTATAAAACGCTGTACTTCCACAAAATAATATGTATTACAAATATTTGGAAACACACAAATTAAAAAGATAATATACTATTGGGCGTTCACTGGAACAAGGTTTTAGCCTTGAACTTAATCTGGATGATCTTTGCTATTGGGCGTTCTCTATGGATAGATTGGGTACGCCACAATCTCATTGGGACTTGTTGTTTCTGGGATTTGGACGCTACAGCCTCAGGAAGCTGGATCTGGAGGAGTTTGTGCAAGCTTCGTCATTTGGCAAAGCCTTTCATTGTATGTCAGGTGGGATCAGGAATAACTTGGAAATTCTAGACTGATAATTGGGCCGGTTTGGGTCCTCCATTATACATTACTGAAGATGGGAGCCTAGGATAACCGGACTGCATAAGCATACAGTGGTTGTAGATGCTTTATGGAATGGTCAGTGGTGGATATATCGGTTCAGGAGCGGAAATCCTATAATTATGATTTTAAAACAATGCCTCCCTTAGTCATCGATTTTCAATAGAGAGGATGAAGATGAGGATGACAGGTATTTATGAAGATAGGAGATGGTGAGGCTACTCATTGCTTCTCTACGGCAATAACCTGGGAGTTTCTATATCCTATAGGCCCCAAAGTGCAATGGTATGATGTTGCATGGTTCAAAGGTAGAATTCCTAAGCAGGCGTTCATTGCTTTGGTAAACGCTAGGAACAGGCTCTATTCAATGGATAGACTAATTCGTTGGGGACTGACAGTGCCTTCCATGTGTCTCCTCTGTGATAATAATGATTAAACTCGACAACCCTTGTTCTTTGACTGTAGTTATGGTGCAGAGATTTGGAAATACTTCACAGTCAAAGTGCAGGTAACTCCTCAAATTATGTTTGATGATAGAGCTATCTAGCTTAAGAATCCAAGTCGCGATAGAAATATAGCCTTGATCCTTCGCCTAGCTTATCAAGCCTCAATGTACTTCATCTAGAAAGAAAGAAACTCTCGCCTTGCACAATGCCGTCTCTCGTTATGCCTCAGTGTTGATCCTCGAGATAAAGAAAGTCATCCGCTACCATTTAGATCCTCTCTCAAGAGCTCAACGTCGTATTGATCCGGCAAACTTCATCTTGGTGACAGAGTTTGGTTTCTTTGACTAATGTCGCTATTTATGCTTTATGTTTGTTGTATGTTGTTGTTTCTGTTTTTTTGTTAGGTGTATCTCACTTTCGAGACACCCTTTGATGTAACAAAATTTCAGCCTTCGGGAGTTTAATGAAGGTATCTCTTTATGAAAAAAAAAAAGAGTTGCTGATCATTTATCTTAGATAAAGATTGATGGTGATGTTTTGATCCATGACTCTCTTTCAGAAGAGAATTTTTACTTCGTTAACATAGGTTTTCAATCTGATTTTGGGAAGAACCGTCGAACTGTAGAGTCAGTGTCGATCGACAAAATTTCCGAGATGGACCAATGTCGACCTACCAATACTAACCTCGACACTGATGATCGATGTAATTCCTTAGTGTCGACTGACACTACTACCATTGTCGGTCGACACCCGTCGTCTGCTGAGACTGATTGGACGATTGATGAGGATGTGGTTGGTGTGGCTACTTCTAATCAACCGTGGTATGCTGATATAACAAATTATCTTGCTGTAGATGTAGAACCAGAAAAGTTCACATGATATGCTAAGAAGAAGTTCTTGAGAGAACTTAGAAGATTCTACTGGAATGAGCCATATTTGTACAAACATTGTTCTGATGGGGTTTACTAGAGATGTTTAGCTGAGACGGAGGTTCCAAATGTGCTATTTCATTGTCATGGCTCATAGAATACTGGAGATTTTGCTACTTTCAGGACTGTGTCTAGGGTTCTTCAAGCCTGATATTGGTGGCCGGCGATGTTTAAGGATGCTCATGAGTTTGTTTCTCATTGTGACGCTTTTCAGAGAAAGGGACATATTAATAAGTGACATGAGATACCATAAATTTTCATTCTTGATTTTGAAGTTTTTGATTATTGGGGTATTGATTTCATGGGACCATTCCTTTCGTCTTATAAGAACCAATACATTATTGTAGTTGTTGACTATGTCTCTAAGTGGGTGGAGGCAATTGCAATTCCTAAGAATGATTCTATTGTGGTTTTTAAGCTGTTTAAGACTACTATCTTTCCACGGTTTGGAGTTCCTCAGATTGTTATAAGTGATGGAGGTAAACATTTTACTAATAAAGTGTTTGACAAGCTGTTGAAGAAGGATGGAGTTCAACATCGTGTAGCTACTCGATATCATCCTCAGACTAGTTGTCAAGTTGATGTTTCTAACGGTCAGATTAAGGAGATTTTTGAGAAGACAGTGGGTGTAACAAGGAAGGATATGGCTGCAAAGTTAGATGATGCACTTTGGACATATCAGACTGCGTATAAGACACCACTCAACACTACTCCGTTTCATATGCTTAATAGGAAAGCATGTCATCTTCCAGTGGAGCTTGAGCACAAGGCAGCCTGGACTCTTAAGTTGATGAATTTTTATTCTAAGACTGCTTCAGAGAGGAGGTTGGTTCAGCTGAATGAGTTGGATGAGGTGCGGTATCATGCATTTGAGAACTTTAAGCTGTAAAAGAAGAGAACTAAAACTTATCATGATAAGAAGATCATCTCCAACAACTTTGAGCCTAATGATCAAGTTCTCTTATACAACTCTCGCTTAAAGTTGTTTCCCAGTAAACTTCGTTCTCGTTGGTCCGGTCCTTTCACCATCCAGGAGGTTCGACCATATGGAGCTATTATGTTACTCAACTCCAAAGGTGAAAAATTCACTGTTAATGGACAGAGAGTGAAACACTGTTGGGTAAAAACCGAGATACCAGACGGAAATATTGTGCGTTTGGATGATGCACTTTCTGCCTAATTGATTGCCAAGTCAAGCTAATGACTTAAAAGAAGCGCTTAGTGGAAGGTAACCCAATGATATAATCCAATTGTTTTCTGTCTTATTTTTGGTTTTGTGTCACTAACTTTTTACTTTTTAGTTTTGAGTTGTTTCAGGGAAAATCATGAATCAGAAGCGAGTATCGATCGACACCATACCGATTACTACACAAAAGGCTAATGGGCCGCATAAACAAAGAATCACGTTAATAGGCCTAGAAAACAAGGGAAGAAGTGAGCCGAACAAAACACATTCGCCACTAATGGTGAATGACTTCATCTTCTTCTTCACTTTAGTAAAACTCAAAAACAAGGAACAACAACTTCAAATCTTCGCAACTTCTTCGTTTCTTCACGAATTTGGGTGATTTTTGGCTCTAACTCACACAGAATTCTCTCCTTTTTTTTGATTCTGGTCTCAATTTCCTAGTTTGGTGAGATGTAAGGCAAAAACTGAGCTAAGAACACCGACGGACGAGCTTGCACCTCCGCCAGCTGTGTAGCCAGCCATCACCGACTCCGCCGAGTGCTTCCCAGCCACCGACGACCACTCCCCCAGCTCCTAGAGTTCCATCTCATGCTTCTTGGCCCAAGATAGAAGGTAAAAGAATCCGCCCTCGTAGAAATTGGAATGATGATATTAGGAATGAATTTAAGACACAGGAATACATCAGTAGGCCTGCATTAGAGGATTGGGATGAGTATGATACATTTTTCTACAATGGATGGATATGAGTTGATATTAAGCCTACTATAACGCTTGATTTGGTTGCTATGAGACAATTGGGTATTGAAGGTGAGGTTCTAGCTATGTTGGATAGGATTGGTTTGGGAACCATTGCGTCGATGCAATATGATATGTATCTAGATCTTGTTTGTCAGTTCATGGTTACTGTGGGAGTGTATTATCAGAATGAGACAGTTAAGAATGCACAGACAGGGTTTCTATCTTTCTTTATTGGAGGTATTCGCTACAAGCTATCACTCAGGAAACTCTGTGGCATTTATGGATTTGAGAGAGATTTTACAGAGGTTGCACTTACTGCTTAGATTCCTGATGCACAAGACTTCTCAAACCTGTTTGGAAACGGGCTATATGATTCTAAGTCATCTACACATACAGATGTTAGACATCTGGTTCTGAGGTATGTCATTCATGCTATTGGTAAGATATTTCTCTATAATATGGAGCCTGAGAAGATGCAAGTAACTGAGTTGGTTTTACTATACTATGGATTGAGAACTTAGATAAAACATAATAGTTTTATGATTACACTAAACATTATTTTACAAAGATATTTGGATTTTTTGGTTTAAAACTTAGATAATATTTGCAGTGAGAACTGATTTATTTTACAATTGTATTTAGAGTTCAGGAACTATATATTTTAATTGATTGATTTAATATTCTATGATTTCTTGATAATTTTCCTACGCTTAGCTTTTTTTCTTTTGATTCTACAAAACTTTTATTTATTTTCATATTGCAATTTAATTACAAACTATTATGTTTAGTGTAATCATAAAACACTACAATTTATTGTGTGATTTTGAGTTTCTTTGTATTTGACCCCTAAATTTTACAACTGCAAAATTACAATTTGAATTTATCACTTGCTAACTACTCTTATTATTAATTCTGATTTCTGTTGAAATTTGGTTACAATTTTTATCGATTTTTTTTTTTGCCAACTTAATCTGTTGATATGATAAATTTTATCGATTTATCATATCATGATATGTTTGATCATACTTTATTTATTATGTTCTTTTATATCACTAATGACAGCATGGAACATAATTGACCAAAACAAAAGACAAAAATGATTATAAATTAGAGGGTCCATGAGAATATGAGATAGACAATGATGCAAAGATATAAAGGAACGATTCGATCTAAAATGCGGATTCTTTGGCACGCCAAGCGCGACTGTCTCCGCAGCATGTTTTGTTTGTAAACTCTTTTTCACCAAATTGGCTCATTTGAACTGATTTCTTTTGTTGACAAAAAAAAAAAAAAAACGATTCGATCTAAAATTCGTAATTTAGTTATTAAATTACGTAGTTCAGGGAAGAAAAAGAAAGAAGAAATAAACCAATGCTTTGATATATTATTCCAAGTTTGGTGAGACAACCATCTTTATGAGTTGCATTAATAGATTTCACGTGACAATAATGCATATACTGAACTACATATGTGACACAAAACAATACTATATCAACATGATGTGGCGTTTGAGTGCATTATTCGTACACATCTCGAAAAACAAACACATTTCTTTGATATATGACCGTAAAAATTCAAAATTGAGGATAGAAGCATGATTTCTTCATTTACTGTATCATTCACTTTGAGACTTGACGAACCAATAATACTTGAACGGTTGAACCTAAGATTAAAAGAAAAATAAAAGAGGTTAAAAAAGAAAGTGACAAAAGACATTAGAGATTAAAGGGAAATACAAATAAATACAATTAGTAATCTAGGGACACAAAATTGATGATAGGCCCACTCTTGGGCTTACATCTGATCTGGAAAAGTTGGGGGAAACGTAGGCGAAGTTAGTACAGTAAAACCTCTATAAATTAATATTCTATAAATTAATAAACACTATAAATTAATAAATTTTGCTAATCCCAAATTGGGGCAGTGTAAAAAATAACAAAATTTAATAAGATAATAAGATAATAAATTTTTTGAAATCCTCTTGTAAAATATGGTCCCAATAATATCATAAAACAATTTTTATGTTGTATCTTCAAACTATAATGATGTAAAATATTTTATAACATTTCATAAAATAGCTAAAACTTTTAAAGTTTTCAATTTCTAAATACGCATTATTAACATTTTGATAGTTTGATAGAATATTAAAATACGATAATTGATATTCTTATTCATATATTTGAATATTTATGTCATGTGTATAAGTGAATTTGTCTATAATATTTGTAATTCATTGTCAATACTATTTTTTAATTATTTCAAATTCAATTCTAATACCATAAAATTTACAACATCCAAAATTCTAATCTTATTTTGCAATAATTGTCTCAATTAACTTTTTTAAAAATGAACAATTAAAAATATACCTATAAATTAATAACTATTATTTTATAATATAAATTAATAGTTATTAATTTATCTATAAATTAATATCACTATAAATTAACAAAATGTATTGGTCCCAACATTATTAATTTATAGAGGTTTTACTGTAGTTCTAAAGGTTAACAAAACAAGTTTGGCGCATATAAAAAATGTATAGCGATATCAATTCTATTTTATTATATTTTTTTATTTCACAAACAACAAAAGTGAACAAACTTAAGTCTAAAGGAAGCAACATCTGTAGCTATTGCTAAAAAGAATGTTTGTTTATTAATGATTAACAGGTTTAAGAAAAATAAGAAGGGTCCGTACTGATAAGAAAGAAAAAGAAGGACATGCAAAGAGTTGGTGGGTCACTGTAACAGCCACAACAGCTGAGGCGGGGCGATTTTAGGGTTTCACATACGGAGGATCAGGATGGTACTATGGTTGATGTTGGTGGGAGGGGGAAGCCTCCAGGAGATCCTCCGGACAAGTCTATGTTGTGGGTGCAGAAGGTGAAGGGTAATGGTGGCGGGGAAATTCTTTCCCCGGATGAAGTGCTGGATGACGAGTTTGTTATGGAGAGGGTAAACCTATCGTTTTCGAATGGAAAGGATCGAGAACCTATGATAACAATTGGGGAGGAAGTGCTAACGGCCATGAATGGTTTATGGCAAAGGTGTATGATTGTGAAGGTTCTTGGTAGGAATGTCTCGGTCTCTGTGTTGACTAGGAGATTAAGGGAGCTGTGGAAGCCGGTCGGAAGGATGTCGGTGATGGATCTATCTCGTCAATTTTTCCTAATTCGTTTTGAATTAGAGGACGAGTACATGGTGGTACTAACTGGTAGACCATGGAAGGTGTTTGGTAGTTACCTTATGGTACAAGGCTGGACTCCCTCTTTTGGATTGTCACGAATCCAGTTTGGGTTCGCTTGTCACATATTCCTGTCAATTTTTACCATAAGTCTATTCTTATGGCCGTTGCGAAGGGGTTGGAGAAACTGATTAAGGCGGATGTGACGGAATTGCGAGAGGGGTCGTTTCGTTAGGGTGTGTGTGGAAGTTAATCTGAAGAAGCCTCTGAAAGGTACAGTAATGATCAATGGGGAGAGATATTTTGTGACGTACGAAGGTTTGACAAATACCTGCATGCACAAGCGGCGGTGATTCCGCCTCTGCAGACTTCTGTGGGAACGGGACCAGTTTGAACTGCAGAGGTTTATGATGGTTTTACGTTAGTACAATCGAGGGGACGGAGAGCAATGTCTCAGGTGGCACCAGTGGTGTTGGCGGCGGGTGGTTCTGGCGGCGATTTAGGGAAAAATCGTCATGGACCAGTTAAGGAAACAAAATCACGGCTATTCCGGTGGCTAGGGCTGGGCAAAATATCCGAACCCGAAAATTTAACCCGAACCCGATTAAAAATACCCGATCCGAATCCGAATCCGAACTTTTAAAATATCCAATTGGATGCTTTTAATAAATAAAATGGGTACCCGAACCCGATTGGGTATATCCGAACACCCGAACAAATACCCGAAACTATCCAAAGTTATATATATATATTTAACAATAGATTGAGTTAATTTACAAGTTTCAGAAGTAATTTTATAATTACTATTACAACTTACTAGATAAATTACTTTTCATTTTTAAATATGTCAATTTTCATATGTTAATTTAGATAGATTATATAGTTATAATTTTGAATTTGATGTCATTTGATGTTTTAAGAAGTCAAAAATTATCGGCTTGTGAATTTGGTATTTTGTTATTTAGAAATGTCCTGTTCTTTTCATGAATTCAATTTGGTTATTTAGAAATGTCCTGTTCTTTTCATGAATTCAATCCAAAGTAAAATGAAATGAATTTGGATTGATTTCATTTTTTTTTTGAATTTCGATTGATTTCGGGCTCTTTTACTTTCCTTTGGATTAAAAAAACTACAATTCTGATCCGAACCCGAAATATAATATGAGGCTTTGGGTGAAACCCGAAAATACCTAAACCCGATGGGTGTTTACCCGAACCCGACCCGAAATCTAAAAATATCCGAATGGGTCTTATGTTTCTAAACCCGAAAACCCGAAAACCCAAAATACCCGACCCGAAACCCGAAAGGGTACTCGAATGCCCACCCCTACCGGCGGTGGCTAACAGTTTTGGAAGGTTATAATCTGATTTGGTATCCCGTGAGTTAAGAGAATGTGATTTGAATGAAGTAAACAAGGAAAATACGGATCCTCAAAATCGAGAGAGGCGGGAGATGTGTTCTACGCAAGGGAAGGCTATATAGCGCAGGCTCGAGGAGTGGTGAAGCCCAAAAATGGAAATAAAGAGGGCCTTAAGGAGAGGAAAGTTGGGGGTTCAAAAGCTCATGAGGCCAATATGATCAGGCCCAAACAAACAAAGGTTAACAAGCCCACTCCGGGTTTGATCTTTGGTCCAATCCGCGGGGAATTGGAATTGTCTGCGAATGGTAAGAGGCTTCGTGTCGAGAAGGAAAGTTGCGGGAGATCGGGCGGTGCTGTCGCAATGGAAAGTGAGACCGTTTCGGATAGTGGAGAACTGGTTCAGAAGACCGCGATTGAGCATGGTGGTGGGGATTCTGGGCAAATTGTGGTCGTCGGTAAGGTTGATGCTCGGCGACTCTTGTCCGATGACATTGATGCGGGATTATGTCTCGATGCCGGGAATCAATGAGGTTTTCCCCCGGTTGTTCTATTTTTTACGAAGCTTAATGATGATCTATTGCTATGGAATTGTCGGGGCGAACAAACCCAACTTTCGAAGATCGGTCTGATACATTGTGAAGAAGTGGAGTACTGATGTTCTTGCAATTTTTGAGACGCATGCCGGAGGAGATAGGGCGATGCAGATTTGTCGAGGAATGGGGTTCGAGTTTTCATTCTGTGTGGACGCGGCTGGTCACAGTGGAGGGTTGTGGCTGCTTTGGCGAGCTTGAATTGGAGAGATGGAGATTGTGGAAGCATCTGACCAATTTATCTGTGCGAGGTTGGTGAATGAGGAGGAGGTCTTGAATCTTATTGTGGTGTATGCGGCATCGACGGTTAGTCGGAGAAGCGGGTTGTGGGATCGGTTGAGTGAGGTTATGGCAAGGGTTGTTGGACCTCTTGTTTTTGGTGAGGATTTTAATACAATTGTCAGCCTTGATGAGAGAGCTGGAGGAAATGGTCGCCTATTGTCTGATTCTATTGCTTTTGGGGACTGGATAAATGCATCCTCTTTAATATATATGGGTTTTCGGGGAAACAAATTTACCTGGAGAGAAGGGAGAGTTGAGAGTACACTGGTTGCGAAACTTCTGGATAGGGTTCTCTGCTGTGCTCAGACCATGTTAAAGTGGCAAGATGCTCGAGTGACTCACCTTCCTTTCTTATCATCGGATCATGCACCATTATATGTGTAGTTTGCACCTGAGATTAGCAGAGATCCCAAGCGGAGGCCTTAAAGATTCGAGGCAGCTTGGACGAAGCATGATGGTTTTAAGGATTTGTTGTCGGCGACTTGGCGAAGGGATCTGAGTACACCCGAAGCTTTGAAACAGTTACAGTCTGCACTCTGTTGATGGAATAAGGCATTGTTAGGCGTGGTTCAGAAACGCAAGGAGAACTTGTTAAAAGAGATCGAGAGTATTCAGATTATGATTGCACTATCTCCTACAGATGAGCTTTTGAGGAGAGAGGAGAGTCTGATGAAAGATTTTGACTTGGTTCTGGAGCAGGAGGAGATGATCTGGTTTCAAAAATCAAGGAAAAAGTGGATTATTTTTGGTGACAGAAAAACTTCGTACTTTCATACCTCTACGTTTATATGCAAGAGAAGGAACCGCATTGAGATGTTAAAGAATGATGAAGGAGGATGGATTACGGATACGCAAGAGTTGGATACTTTGGCAGTGGAATACTATAAAAGTCTGTATTCGTAGCAATATATTGATGCGGTGGTAGAGAAGCTTACTAGTAGTGGTTTCATGTCGCTTTCTGAGGTTGATCATGTTCTGTTGAATAAGCCTTTTTTGCCTGTAGAAATTGAAGGGGTGATTCGAGGTATGGGGAGCTTTAAAGCTCTAGGAGCAGACGGATATCAGCCAATTCTTTACAAGCACAGACGGGATGTGATGGGGGAATCAGTTGTTAAGTTTGTGATGGAGTTCTTCATAACAGGGTCTTTTCCTCCGGATACAAACGATACTTTGCTGGTCCTGATAGCAAAGGTTGCTAAACCATAAAAGATCACGCAATTTCGTCCCATCAACTTGTGTAATGTGCTATTCAAGACTATCACTAAGACAATGGTGGAGCATTTGAAGGGGGTTATGTCAAAGTTAGTGGGTCCTGCGTAGGCTAGCTTTATTCCTGGGAGACTAAGCACGTATAATATTGTGGTGGTACAAGAAGCAGTGCACTCAATGAGGAGGAAGAAGGGTAGGAAGGGGTGGATGCTTTTGAAGTTAGACCTTGAAAAAGCTTATGATAGGATTCGCTGGGATTTCTTGGAGGATACTCTTGCTGCAGCAGGTTTACCTGAGGTGTGGATTCAATGGATTATGAAATGTGTGTTGGGTTCATTAATGAATTTACTTTGGAATAGGGAGAAGATGGAACATTAAACCTTTGAGAGGTCTAAGACAGGGAGACCCCTTGTCACCTTTTTTGTTTGTTCTTTGTATGGAGAGACTATGCCATCTGATGATAGGGCTGTGGTGAATAAAAGATGGAAGCCGATCACTCTTTCATGAGGAGGTCCACAACTGTCACACATCTGCTTCGCAGATGACTTGATTTTGTTTGCTGAAGCGTCGGTAGCTCAAATCCGGGTTCTACGAAGTGTGTTAGAGCAGTTTTGTGGTGCTTCTGGACAAAAAGTTAGTTTAGAAAAGTCAAAGATCTTTTTCTCTAACAATGTGTCAAGAGATTTGGGGAAGCTGATTAGTGAAGAGAGTGGGATTAAGAGTACTACGGATCTGGGAAAGTATCTGGGAATGCCTGTCCTACAGAAGCGGCTGAATAAAGAAACCGCTGCAGAAGTCTTAGAGAGGGTATCGTCGAGGTTGGCAGGGTGGAGAGTCATACTCTGAGTTTGGCTGGGCGATTTTGTACCCACGATTCGTCATCTCGGATAACAGGCAGAGGGTCTGGGCTGGGCAAACTGAACAGGCCAAGGGTGTAGTTCTGGTCGGCCCATCAGGCCCAGAAAGAAGAAGAGAGCGCGGGAAGGCGTCATATTAGTCAGCTCCCAGCTCGAGCTCGGTCAACGATTCCTGCAATCAAGTGGATTAATTAGGACACGAAAATCGTGTAAAATTAATTATGCATTAATTGGGTAATTAATTGGTCTGTATAAATATGTAAGGGGGGGAGTCTTTGTGGGCAAGAGGTTATTATTTTTCTCTGAGGCAAGAATATACAGTTTTAGCATTCAAACATTCTCTTTCAGTTCGGAACTCTTAACGGTGATAAGCTCCTCCACACATAAATCACTTCGAAAGGAGAGAATTGATCTCAATTCTCACATTTGGCGTTAGAAGGAGGGGAGTTATCACCTATACTCTTAGGGGGGTGTATTCAAACTATGATTTTGGAGAATTTGATGGGATTTAGGAAATTTAGAATTCTGATAGATTTTAGGGAAGTTCATATGATTTTCTGTAAAATTCTTTCAAATCCCACCTAAAACCATGAGATTTGGATTTATGTATTTTTAACTAAACAAATCCTCCAGAATCCTCCAGAATCCTAAAAGTTATTAAAATCCTAATCTACAAAACTATTTTGAATAACAGTGGATTTTAAAGTAGATTTTTAAATCATCAGTTCAATAACAAGGGATTTTAATGGATTTTAAAGTAGATTTTTAAATCATCAGTTCAATAACAGTGGATTTCAGAAGACTTTTTAAAATACATGATTGAATAACATAGGATTTGTAAGTCTTACACAAATCACTTAAAATGTCAAGTTGAATACACCCCCCTTACTAGTTCCGACTTCATATTCGAACCCACTTCATCCAAACACCGCTATGGCTACCGACTCTTCCAATCAGGTAACTCTTGAGGCTATTCAGAAACTTTTGCAGGACTTGTCTGAGAAGTCCGACCGCCAGCAAGCAGCCTCAGCTGCTCTTACCGAGCATTTTGACACCACGGAGGGTCAGGTCTCCACCCGTTTGGAGGCAATCACTACGTCAGTAGCCGACCTCTCAGCCTCTCACCGCGCATACACCGATCGGGTCGATCTCCTGTCTTCCAATCAAAACCCTCGCCGACGTGCTCTGGACTTCACTGGCGTCATTCCGCCTCTCACCACGCAGCCTGCAGCAGCAAACTCCACTCCGGGAAATACTTTCCCACCCCAACTAAGTAATCAAGCAGCGCCACCGCTAGCTGGCGATAGCCACACTCCGGTTCAGCTCGATATTGCTAGATCCTCCGAACTCCGAAGTCCCAGTTCGCCTTCCTCCCCCTGTGGGCGGAAACACTTCGACTCATGGTTATGTCACCAATCCCAAGATCTTCCGCATGCAGAGCGAAATCCGGGACATGCGGTCTGTGATGCACAGTGCAACCACTTCAGCTCCGGATATTTTCCGAGTGATCGAGGAGTCAAAGCGAACTCCTTTCTCTGACCAAGTAGCCCGAGTCCGCATCAAAGATACTGGCAAAATTAAGTTCTCAAGTTACGAGGGAAAGGGAGATCCGACCAGTCATCTTAAGACTTTCTTGTTAACAGCTAGCCGCGTGGACCTCGAGCCTCATGAAGCAGACGCTGGATACTGCAAGTTGTTCACAGAAACGTTTTGCGGGCCGACTTTACTTTGGATCGCGTCTCTAGCAGCCGGCTCCATAAACAATTTCACGGAGTTGTCGACATCTTTCATTAAGCAGTATTCTAGCTTAATCAAAACCGCGGTAACAGACGCTCAGCTTTGGAACTTGAGCCAAAATGCCGGAGAGTCTCTCTGGTCTTATATAACAAAGTTCAAGGAAATCCAGGTTCAGATCCCAGGACTCTCGGACTCGACTGCTCTGGCTGCGCTAAAAAATGGCCTCTGGCACGAATCTCGTTTCCGCGAAGAGCTAACCATAAATCGGTTCCCAACCATTCAAGACGCCTTACACCGGGCTTCGAACTGGATAATTGCAGAGGAAGACAAGGCCGCTACCGCACTGCAACATAAAGTTCCACTTGCACGCAAACCTCGATTTGAAGCACCCGCTAAAAAGACTCCGCCTGCGACTCCGAAGTCCGGACCTGGCACATTCGCAATCAATCAATCTCCCAAGAAGAATCCTCCTAAGAGTTCGCCATCCAAACCTCCATTTTCACCACGCTCCAAAAGTGGAGTACCCCTAAGTAACAAATGGGTCCGAGATGAGGACACATACTGCGAGCTCCACAAAACCAATAGCCACTCAACTCGTGACTGCAAGAAACTAATGCACCTTCTCGCAGAAGAGTACGTGGCAGGAGAGATGCCAAATCTAACAATCGAGGAGTTGGAGCAGAAGACAACCCCCGAGGTGGAAGAAGACGCTCCACCTTCGAAGAAACCGAAACAATCAGAAGGGAACGAAGCCCCCAAGAAAAGAATAGACGTCGTAATGGGGGGGGGGGTCAAGCCTTTTTGGAAACTCCATCACTGCAATCAAAGACCATCACCGGAAGCTCACGAGCCCTCTGCCGAAGCGAGCTAAGGTCACAACAAGTGATCTACCTGAACTTACTTTCTCCGAGAAGAAAACCGAGGAACTAGACACTCCGTACGACGATGCACTCGTCATATCACTAGACGTGGTGAACCACGAAGTGTGCCGGATCCTAATAGATACTAGTAGTTTGGTAGATTTGATATTCCTCGAGACGCTTGCTAGAATGGGTATCGGGAGAGAGCACATCGTGGGACCACCCTCACCTTTGGTTTCATTCACGAGCGAGACATCAATGTCATTGGGCACAATAACACTACCGATGTCCATTCAAGGAGTGGTAAAAATGGTGGAATTTACGATCTTTGACCGACCTGCGGCCTATAACGTTATTATGCGAACAGCTTGGCTCTATCAGATGAAGGTAGTAGCCTCGACGTACCATCAGAGGGTCAAATTTCCAACCGCAAGGAGTTTGAGAGATTCTAGGGAGCCAAAGGACGACAAGGAGCTGCTACCTCGCGAGTCACAAGCTCCTGGTTCAATAGCAACCACAGCTCGAGGTCCCAAATAACCCAGTTCGGAAGCAATTAAAAGGCGATCTCACTGAGTCCATTCTCATCAACGATAAGTTTCCAGATCAGGAAATCAAGATCGGAGCTGGGTTGGATGACGAGCTCCGTGCCAGTTTGGTAACCTTTCTAAAAGAAAATATGGCCACATTTGCGTGGTCCGTAGATGAAATTTCCGGTATCAATCCGGAGGTAATCTTCCACGAGCTAAACGCTGACCCGACATTCAGACCTATAAAGCAGAAGCGAAGAAAACTGGGTCCTGAGCGAGCTGAAATCGTTAACAAGGAGGTGGAATTTTTACTAAAAGCGGGGCAGATACGCAAAGTAATGTACCGTGAATGGCTCGCGAACACAGTGGTAGTCAAGAAGAATAATGGAAAGTCACGAGTTTGCGTCGATTTTACCAGCCTGAATAAGCCGTGCCCTAAGGACAGCTTTCCACTTCCGCATATCGACAGGCTAGTTGAGTCCACTTCGGGCCACGAGCTGATGTCTTTCATGGATGCTTTCTCCGCTTACAATCAAATCCTTATGAAGCCGGATGACCAGGAAAAGAATGCATTCCTTACGGACCGCGGGATTTACTGTTACAAGGTAATGCCTTTTGGGTTAAGAACGCCGGAGCAACCTACCAGAGACTAGTAAACTGAATGTTCGAGCACCAGCTCGGAAAAACCATGGAAGTCTACATTGACGACATGTTGGTAAAGTCTATGGAAGCTAGATCGCATCTCGCAGATTTGAAAGTTTGCTTCGACATCTTGAACCAGTTCGAGATGAAGCTTAACCCAGCAAAGTGCACCTTTGTAGTCCCATCGGGGAATTTCTGGGATACATCGTTACAGAACGAGGAATTGAAGCAAACCCGAGGCAAATTAGCACTTTCTTGTCAATAAGTTCTCCTAGGGACACGAAGTGCGAAGAAGCGTTCGCTCAGCTGAAAGCTTACCTGTCTGAACCTCCTAGGGACATGTAGCTGTTACGGACAGCGCAGTAAGTGGAGTCTTGGTTCGGGAAGAAAGGGGGGAGCAGCGACCAATTTTCTATGTCAGTAAGTCATTTATTGGGGCAGGGTCCAGGTATCCTATGATGGAAAAGTTGGCCTTAGCAGTAGTTACTTTGGCAAGAAAACTGCGACCTTACTTTCAGTCCCATACAATCGTAATCCTAACGACGCAAGCACTTCGGACGGTGTTGCATAGTCCAAGCCAGTCTGGTAGATTAGCTAAATGGTCTGTCGAGCTGAGTGAATACGACATCGAGTTCCAGACTCGAACCTGTGCTAAGGCGCAAGTGCTGGCAGATTTCCTGATCAAACTTCCACTAGCCTCTACGGTCAGTGACAATATCGAGGTCCCTTGGACATTGTATGAAAATGGAGCATCTTCCAGATCGGGAGCAGGAATTGGGGCCCGTCTTACTTATCCTACTGAAGAAGTAATCGAGCAGTCATTTCGCTTGGCTTTCAGTGCATCAAACAACGAAGCCGAATCTGAGTCCTTCCTCGTTGGCTTACGCCTCGCAGTAGGGATTGGTGTCCGAAAGCTCCGAGCTTTTTGCGATTCGCAGCTGGTCACCAACCAGTTTCTAGGAGAGTACGAGACTAAGGATGGTCGTATGGAGGCTTACTTGTCCACAGCTCGGGAATTAATAACTAAGTTCGAGGATTTTGAAATCACTAAGATCCCACAAAGTGAAAACTCCGCTGCGGACGCCTTAGCAGCTCTGGCATCAACTTCGGATCCTGCAATGACAAGAATTATCCCCGTCGAATTCATCGAGTTTCCTAGTATTCGACTAGAGAGCTCGAGCGTAGTCACCCGAGCAATGAAAAAACAGTTGGCTGCTGAGGAGGCAGCTCGCAAGGCAGCTCCGGTTTCTTTGCCACAGGAGGACTCAGTTCCCGTCATGCCTACTCTGATGGATATTCATCTGCCTCTGGTCGAGCAAGAAGCAAGTCAAAGTCCGGAATCATCGAGCTCACCAGTTGACGACCAAGCCGTTATCCCGCACTCCACTTCAAGCATAATAAACACTAACAATTGGGGGGCAAGAGACTGGCGGAGCCCGATCTGGGCTTACTTGGAAAAAGGGGAACTCCCAGCCAACAAATGGGCAGCCAGGAAACTCAAAATTGTCACTGCACGGTATTGCATCCACAACGGAGTACTCCTACGCCAAAGTATAGCCGGACCCTATCTAACATGTGTTGCTGGTAAAGAGCCCGCGATGCTGATGCAAGCTGTTCATGACGGTCCCAATGGAAATCACTCCAGAGGACGGACTCTGGCCTTCAAAATCAAAAGGCAAGGCTTTTTCTGACCTACTATGGTCACAGACTGCGAAAACTATTCGCGAACTTGTGAGAAATGTCAAAAGCATGCCTAGTCAATCCATCAACCTTCCGAGCTCCTATCGTCGGTGTCCGCACCGTACCCGTTCATGAGTTGGTCTATGGACATCATTGGCCCTTTACATCGGGGACCAGGAGGAGTTCTGTACGTGCTCGCTCTTACTGACTATTTCTCCAAGTGGGTAGAAACAGCGGCCTACGCGAAAGTAACGAGTGAAGAAGTAGAGCAGTTCGTGCTAAAAAGCATAATCTATCACTACGGCGTCCCTCACGAGATTGTCACCGACAATGGTCCGCAGTTCATCTCCTCGCAGTTTGAAGGGTTGTGCGCAAAATGGAATATTCGACTCAATAAGCCAACTCCTCGTTACCCGCAAGGCAATGGACAAGCCGAGGCGATGAATAAGGTCATACTAGCTAACTTGAAAACACGGCTCGATTCTCGCAAAGGGCGCTGGCCGGACGAGCTGCAGGGCGTTCTTTGGGCAATCCGAACAACACCCTGTCGGGACACTAATGAATCACCTTTTTCCCTGGTATACGGTGTCGATGCCGTAGTCCCAGCCAACATAGAGGTTCCTGGAGTCCGTACCTCGCTAAACCCACTCCGAGCCGAGGGGAATGAGGAATTTTTACAGGATACCCTCGATAAAATCAATGAGTGTCGGGGTCAGGCCTCAGTTCGGATCCAGAACTACCAGAACGCAGTATCCCGGTATTACAATTCAAAAATCCGAGGCAGGCCCTTGGTGGTTGGCGACCTAGTCCTTTGAAAGGTCGACGAGAACACCGAGGAGCTCAATGCAGGGAAGCTGAAAATTAACTGGGAAGGACCGTAAAGAATCACTCGCGAAGTCCGAAATGGAGTTTATCAGCTCGAGGATTCAAAGAGAAAACAAGTTCCGAGGTCTTGGAACTCTTTACATCTTAAACTCTTTTACAATTAATTTTATTGTATCGAACTACGTTTAGCTTGATCCCGATAAGGATACGTAGGCAGCTCGCTTCGGGTCCAGTTATCCATATTAATAAAAACAAAAGTTTCCTATAACTTTTTATTAATAATGGTTCGCAAAAAAAAAAAAAAAAAAAAGCTGAAGTCTTACTTCGCAAATCGATTAAAGCCGAGGTTCAACTTCGCGAATTCTAAACCAAAGTACTCACTTCGTACCCAGCTTTACTTATCAAATTAAAGCTGAGGTTTAATTTCGCGGACTCTAGTCTAAACCGAAGTACTCACACTTCGTACCCAGCTTTACTTATCAAATTAAAAGCTGAGGTTTAATTTCGCGGACTCTAGCCTAAACCGAAGTACTCACACTTCGTACCCAGCTTTACTTATCAAATTAAAAGCTGAGGTTTAATTTCGCGAACTCTAATCAAAACCGAAGTCCTCACTTCGTACTTATTTTTGCTCTTATCAGTTAAAACCAAAGTTCGCAGAAGGTAAAAATACTTCGTCCCAAAATACGCGAGTACGGAGTGGTCACCACGACCAATAAACTCCAAAATAAGTTCAAAAAGAAAAATAACAAACGGGGGGCAACTTGTGCCAAAACAACCCCGAGATAAAACTATTGAGTAGGGAGAGGAGGATCCGATGCTGCTTTGGGAAGGACCAAGCTCATCTCTGCAAGCTCCGCCTCCGACCTGGTATTCGCCAAGAAATCGTCCATCCCCTGCTTCGACATTTGTCCGAGATTAGTGACGGACTCGTCGATTGTGATGCTCAAAGGATGTTCGTCGTACAAAAGCTTCGGCGTATCCGTCAAAAGGTCTAAAAATGCAGAAAGGTCGAAGTCACGGGGAGTTACTTGTGAAACCTTTCTGTCGGCCTCCTCCTCATCAGTTCTCAGAAGTCCGAGCTCACCTTCCATATCTTGGATCTCTCCCCTAAAGATCTCCTCGACCAGCATCCGTTTAGCCCTGATCTCAACGGCTCGGATCTTGGCCGGAGCTAGCTTCTCCCTCTTCTCGAAAGTGATCCTCACTTCCTCAACCAATGGGCGAAGAGTTCGCCTCATTGCCTGCCTCTCCTCTCTCCGTACCCTTTCAAGTTCACAGCTGTTGCCAGCCTCCAGAAGTTGATTACGGAGCTTGATTTCATGCAGCCTCTTCTTCGCCGCCTTCGCATCTTCGGCCGCCTCAAAGTAAAGGTCCCCCGCCTTCTTCAATTTGTTTTGGAGGTCCTCATTGGCAACCCCAAGGTCAAGCACCTCTGCCTCACATCTCTTCATCCGAGCCCGGATCTGTTCAGCCTTCGCCACGGTGTTGGCATTTTCGGCTTCCAGCCTGGAGTATTCTGCCACCTGGGCTTCCAGGTCGGCGATTTTCTCTTTAAGAAGGCTCACCTCGGAAGATGAGTGGGAAGCGAACAGTTGATCCTCGTAGGATGCCACCGAGGAGTTAAACTCGATCATCAGCTGGGAAAGTCACAGCTTGTTAAAAGCGATGAAGGTGGTAAAGTAAAAAAAAAAAAAAAAAAAAAAACCAAAAGGGTATATGCATCACTAACCTTGCCAATCTTGTCCGTGAAGCGGAAGAAGTTTGCGCGGTTTAGTTCGGACATGTCGGAAAACGCCGGAATCTAAACTCCAGGCCGAGTATAGCTCCTCATCATGTCAGCTGGGGATGCAGGGGGAGCTGAAATATTCAAGCAATGTTATTTTACTTGATGACCTTCTGGAACCCAAAAATGAAAACACCTCGGGTTATCATTACCTCGGGGGAAGGACGCTGCTCCTTCGAAGGTCACCTACCGGAGGAACCCCCGGATTGTTTTGCAGAGGGAAGTTCCTTAGACCTCTTCTCCGAGGTGGGACCCCCATCTTTCGAACTGGACTTACTTCGCTCGTCTCCCGACGAACCAGTCCGAGCTCGGCTCTTCTCGCGGGAAGATGAAGAAGTCTCAAGTGCTTTCCTCTTTTTGGACGAATCCACCCGCTGGGAACTGACCTCAGTCGAGGACTCCCTTGTCGGGGGGAGGGGAGCTACAACCTCTCGTGGCTCGTCGCCTATGACAATCACGGGATGCTCGGACGGACTGGTTAAAGGCCCGCAAGAACTTCCAGGGAGCTCGGAAGGGCTAGTAGGGGATGCGGAAGTCCCGCCTACCTCAGGGGTGGAGGAGCCGGACTACTTGCCGCCATGTTTAGCTTCGCCTCCTTCTCAGCAATCCGACACGCCCTTTATTCTCTATAGTTCATCTCCGAAATGCTTATAGGTTCAGAGCAAACCAGAGAACGTCCTCTGAGCCTCACCGCGGACTTTCTAATCCTTTCACACGAAAAGGAATCCCAGGCGATCTGGCCTGGCTGCAGAACCTCGAGAAAAACTCGCAAAATGTAGGGCAAAGCAACCCACGCTCGAAGTGATATGAGATAGAAACGGCAAAGAGTTAAAAAAAAACATATCTGTTGAGGTTGCACCTAACAACGAAAACCGTTCTACCAATTTTCGAAGTCCACTTTGATACATGCGAACTCGAGAGGTGACCGGGAAAAAGAAGTAAGACTTCCGCCATTTGTCATTCTTCTCGGTAAGGTCATCAAAGACCTTCAGCCCGGAGAGCGGACTTACGTAAAGCGTGCCTTTGGTACGACCTGTTTTCACCGTGTAAACTTGAAGAAAGTCGGCCAGGGATAGCTTGTAATCGAACTCCTCCCCCATAGTCTGAAGGCACATGACGGTTCAAACGAAGTTCGGGCACATCTGGGGGAGAGCGAAACCCAATTCGAACATCATCTTTACGTTGAGTTCGAGAAGGGGGAACGATAGTCCGCACGCAGAGAAAAATATCTCGAACGCGCAACAGTAGCCCGGAGGAGGATTCTCCGGGGACTCATGAGCTTCCTGGAACCTGATCTCGATCTCAGGCGGAATCCCGGTGGATCCCCTAATCTTAGCTATGTTCTCTACTGAGAGAATTGATGGCTGATGGGGACCATAAATGCCCGGAATCAAAGGTTCCTGCGAAGACATGTTTTCTGGGTAAGAGTAGTGAGAAATTGAGGGAAGTCGAAGAACTTTCCGGCGAAAGCAAAGAAAAAGAACAGAACAAAAGCAAACTGAGAATTAAGAGTAGGAGGGAGAAGTCGGGTGAGCTTTACCTTTATACACGGAACCAGCGAGTAATGATTACCTGGGGAAGCGAAAGGTCTCGGCTCGCTTTTCCTCCCTCTTATAGCTTACACGCTACCTGGTGGGCCCCGGGGCTTGTTCGGGAAGGCAAATCTCATCATCACCACGATCAAATCATGGGGATATGGGGAATATTCAGTTTCCTAAAATTGATCGCTCGGAGATCAAAAGTCTCCCGAACTGCTCAGCTCGGAAGACTTGGGGGGCAACTGTTGTACCCACGATTCGTCATCTCGGATAACAGGCAGAGGGCCTGGGCTGGGCACACTGAACAGGCCAAGGGTGTAGTTTTGGTCGGCCCATCAGGCCCAGAAAGAAGAAGAGAGCGCGGGAAGGCGTCATATTAGTCAGCTCGCTGCTCGAGCTCGGTCAAAGATCCCTGCAATCAAGTGGATTAATTAGGACGTGAAAATCGTGTAAAATTAATTATGTATTAATTGGGTAATTAATTGGTCTGTATAAATATGTAAGGGGGGGAGTCTTAGTGGGCAAGAGGTTATTATTTTTCTCTGAGGCAAAAATATACAGTTTTAGCATTCAAACATTCTCTTTCAGTTCGGAACTCTTAACGGTGATAAGCTCCTCCACACATAAATCACTTCGAAAGGAGAGAATTGATCTCGATTCTCACAGGCGTCTGACGCATACTAAAGCGGTGTTATCCTCCATTCTGGTTCATTCAATGAGCACGATCATGCTTTCGAAGGCCACTCTAGCTTATTTTGATAAAGTATCACACACTTTTTTATGGGGGGGGGGGGTACTGGAGAAAGAAGAAAACAACATATGGTCTCTTGGAATAAAGTGTATTTTCCTAAAGGAGATGGGGGTTTAGGCATCAAGGCTTCAAAGGATATGAATAAAGCACTAATTGCTAAAGTGGGGTGGAGGTTGCTTCATGATAAAACTAGTCTCTGGATGCAGGTTTTCAGGAGTAAGTATAAGGTAGGGGAGGTTAATAATCCTGACTGGCTTATTCTGAAGTCGAACTGGTCTTCAACATGGCGGAGTATTGGGACAGGATTACGGGAAGTGGTGTGTAAAGGTTAGAGTTGGGTGTTGGGAGATGGCCAACGAGTACATTTCTGGACTGATAGATGGTTGTCGAACTCACCGCTTGTGGAGTCAGTGATAAGGGACTTACCGGCGAATGTAGTTCATGAGAAAGCTTGTGACCTATGGAAAGATGGTGTGGGGTGGGATCTTGATAAAATTTTACCTTATGTCTCATCAGATACAAGGTTGGAGCTTGCAGCGTTTGTTCTGGTTTTTGACGTATGGCATGAGGATCAGATTTCATGGGGTGCGACTATGGTATTGTATTTGGGGTGAGTGGTAAATGCATAGATCGAGTGAATTTTCTTAACGAGTTAGCCAAGGAAATGACAGTGGTGAATGCCAACAGGGAGGATATGGCTACTACACGGTCTCGGGTTGAACGTATGATTGGTTGGAGAAGGCCGAGTGATGGTTGGATGAAGCTAAACACGGATGGTGCATCGAGGGAAAATCCTGGTCTTGCAACGGCTGGTGAGGTGCTAAGGGTTGGTGATGGACGCTGGTGTGGGGGCTTTGTCTTGAACATAGGTCGGTGTTTGGCACCTATGGATGAGTTATGGGGCGTTTACTACGGATTGTACATTGCCTGGGAGAAACGGGTTTCCTGTCTCGAGGTGGAGGTAGATTCGGAGCTGGTGGTGGGTTTTCTTAACACAGGGGTTAGTGATGCACAACCCTTGTCATTCCTGGTACGCTTGTGCCATGGCTTTATTAAGAAGGATTGGTCTGTCCGTGTTACTCATATTTACCGGGAAGCTAATCGTCTAGCAGATGGGTTGACTAACCATGATTTTTCGTTACCTTTGGTTTTCTTTTTTTGGAGTCTGTTCCTCCTGAGATTCAGTCGATTTTTAGGGAGAATGAGCTGGGTTTCTGCCATCCCTGACAAGTTTTTGTATAATTTTATTTTTAATAATACTTTGGAGTTTGACTCGAGTCCTCTACCAAAAAAAAGGAAGAAGCATCTCTTTAATATGACTAACAAAGAAAATTAAACTATACTAGGTGATTAGCATCGCTACGTTGCCAGTTTTTTTTTGTTTTTGTTTTTTTGTCATTTTAAATGTTATGTTTTGATAGATTTGATCGTTGTAATTTCTAGTATTCTTATTATTTACTAATGCAATTGAAATTATTGTATGAACAACTATTCTTTATATTGAAGTATTTTTCTAGTTAGCAACCTTTTCAACAATATCACTCACACAAAAAATAGCTAATAAGATTCCTTTAAAATTTTGTTTCACTTAACAAGAAAGAAACTTTGTTAGATCTTATAGAGATATTTAATAAAACAAAACTCATGAACAAAACAGTTTACCACATAATTAGTTTACTGCATAGTGTTGATTTTATTTGATTTTTTTTAATGTTTGCATCAATCTTGAGTGATTTTCTCTTTTACAGTCTAACATTTTCTCTTTATCACAACATCTCTATTTAAGATTTTAACTTTAGTTAATGATAATTTTTATAATTAGATATAGATAATAATGGATGAATCATTAACTTTTAAATTAAAATAAAAAAGAAAAACTATATATTTTAAAGTTAACATTAATTATGAACATGTCTAAAATGATGATGTGGCGCTCATATGAAACATGGTGAGAGCTAATCAATTTTCGTATATATGATTCTATACGGCTGTGTGGATTTTTTTTACTTTTTAATTTTTCTTTTGATAGTGGAAGAATTTTAAAAAGAATGTTTTGAAGAAGCTGTGGAATTAAAATATATTTTATGTAAAGAAAAGTGAAAAAAGAGGTTTTATTTTTGCATGACACCGGAGACATATCGTTGCTGGTTTGAGTTGTACGTGGCGGCTTTTGGGTTCACGTTGTTCTTGGTCCATGAACCATATTATACGTTTCCCAATTAATAATGCTCAAAGTTCTTCACTTAAGTTCTTACAATGAATTTGACATGACCAACACAAGTTCAAACATCACGAATCTAGACTATCTAGTGATGTGAGGTTTGAAGTTTTTGCTGTGATTGGTAAACATTATATGCTCAGCTCAGCATTCATAATATTTTGATCACAAGAATGTTTGCTGATATTTTCTTAAAATATACTAGATAGACAAAATCTGATTTATAACCTAATCTTTATTAGAAGAAGTAATGTACTTCCTTTGTCTCATAAAGATTGATGTTTTGGAATTTTTTTTGTCCCACAAAAATTGATGTTTTGTAAATATCAAAAAGTAATCATTGAAAATATTTAAAATTTTGAATTGTTATTGGTTTATATTTTCTCTTTCTATCAAAAAATAATTATAAACTAATTTACAAATAAAAATAAAAATTTTCTTAATATGTGTGAAAGTGTCAAAACATCAATTTATGTGAGACAGTAGAAATAAGTTTTAGTAATGAAATTAAACTGTTAAGTGTTAACCAGAAATGCAGTTTTATATCTAGCTATAATAGTACCCAACACTCTTGTTTAAAAGTTAAAACGTCATGGTTGATTCAAAACCAAAAGTTGTTGAATAGCTATGTATTTTGCTTTATCCAGAACCTAATAATAGGGAATCTGTCATAGAGCAAGCGTGTTCTTGGATTTATCAGTTTTGACAAAAACATTTACCCAATTGATAAAAGATCTGTATTTGGTTCATTACTTTTATATGTATTTGGAACAGTAGGTTCATTGTTTTTATATGTATGTGGTATGCCACAATATGTAGACTAATAATGGCCCATGGTGCGACCACAATTGTTTCACTTCTTTTATAAAACACATCACATGTAACGAACTCAGCAACTGGGCAAAGCAACTATAAGTTTAATTATGTTTCATGATTATATTATAACTAAAAATCTAGAAACTATCATATGAAAACATGTGTCTAGATTTTTCACAGGGATTGTCTCGATCATTATATTCTTTGATTATGAATGATTATATCGATTGCACAAAAAAAAAAAGTGTGATTATAGAAAATTTAGGCTTTGATTGGTTATGGTTTTTGGGATTTTTCGTCTTGGTTTCTTTTGTATATCTATTTTATAACTTTTTTTTCGTCTGAACGATTATATTAATTAAACTGTTACTGAAGAGTTTACACTTTAACAAGGAAACGAGGACCATAAAAAACAAGAGTCAACAATTATGCAACTATATATTCAGTTTCGAAAACCTCTTTTAACCAAAATGGGTAGCCTTGGACTACATAAGATTGTGATCGTTCATCCGGAATAACGCTCTTTGCTATGAGGGAGGCACCTGTGTTCGCCTTTCTACCCTCCAATACTATCTTCCAAACTGGAATAAAGCTTAATGCTTGCAGCAACAATTCGGACTGAACCTTGAAACTAGGCCAAGCCGTTGGTCTTAAAATAGCCCCAACGAGGTCCTTTTGTTCCATAGCAAATATTACTTTGGGTATATGTAAACTTCCTATACTCTCCATTGCCCAAAGTAGACATTGTGACTTTGCTTTTCCTTTCGAAGTAATAAATCCAAAGAATCTTCTACTGTGGAGAAGAACTGTACCTTATGAGTTTCTTAATACCCATGCCGCTCCACTTGTGCCTTTAATATTGTCCATAGAACTAGCCACATTGCACTTTAACCAAGGTTTATCTGGTGGTTTCCAAACCTGCAACTTGGACTGGTTATGTTTCTGTATTCGACCTTCCTCTAGTTGATCCAGTTCTTGTGCTTGAAACACTCTTCTGTATCGACTTTTATCTTGTTGAGCAAATCAGAGATCTGAAAGACAGTAACTTCAAACACTAAGTTATTGCGACTTTTCCAAAGTAGCCAACAAATCCAAGGAAGAGTTGATCTGGTCTGTAATGGCACCACATTTTTCTTACTAAGAGTTAGGATCGAGTGAAGGTTCTGATAGATAAAATTTTGATCAAAGCCATCTTCTGGAAGAGGGAAGCCTAAAAATGTCCACACTTGTCTAACCAGAGAGCATGCGAAGAGCAAGTGATTGATTGATTCATCTTCTACACCACAAATATCTATTTTATAACTATATATGATTTTTTGAAAAATATATATTTTTTAAAGTAATAAAAAAATTTTGATTTTTGAAAAATAAAATTGTAATTTTTAGATGTTTTTTTTTAAAACTCCTGTCAGGTCATTCATTTTTTTAATATATTTTATATAAAATATAATTTATCAATATTTACGAAATAAAATAGTAACTATAAAAACATAAAAACGTTTAGTAGAAACCAAAAATTAATAAAATATCATTTTATTTTTTTTAAATCTAAATTCTGTACCCATAAATTAAAAATAAAAAAAAGTTACCAACAATTTATGACTTTAATCTACGATTTTTACTGATTATTAACTTCGTCTCTTATTTCTCTATGAGATATAAATTTGCAAAAAGGGAAAAGAAACTATCACTTCGTTTGCGAAATTTGTACTTCAAACTTGCCCGATTCGGTGAATGTGGGGACGGTTTAAATAATTGCTTGCAATGCTTATAATTTTATCGACCGTCAGATTGTGAAAACAACAGATGATACTACTAGATTCATTGGTGAAGCAGGCAAATCCTGATCGGTTATGTCTTACGTGTCCCGACTTTGTCATGCCTTGGTTTTACACGTGTACTATAGACATCCAACATCTGAGGACAACGAATGTAAAATGCCATTAATATATGTTTTCTTTTTGGTTGTAATTAAGTATCGACTTGTTACGTCGGTCTAACTAAACTATTTCCAAGATATTTATATATGTAGCCAATGTAGGTATCTAGTGACAAAAATATAGGCATTTTGTAATTCTTGACAAATTGTTTGGTGAACCTTAAATTTTTTGGGTTACCTTGATCGTTTTTGTTGAACTGGTGAACTAAATTAGTTATGCTGCTTATAACAACTAAATCATTCAGCGTCATATGTTCGTCAATTGTCATTATAATAATGATCGAATATAATCGTGAAACAATTTTTCATTTATTATATGTATTTTTTTTTTCGTGCATATGTCTAGCAAAATTAATATGTAACAATTTTACGTAGTATCGCAATTGTTTATTTATGATTTTACAACTATATGTTTTCACATATATGTACTATTTTGTTGACTTTTTATGTAGCACGATAATTTTTCTTGCTTATGCTAAGTAAGTTTGAACAGCTCAGTGAAGTAGGTTCAACCAGAAAATAATGTTCTTCTTCTAGGTGACAAGTCTTCCACAATTCCTAAAAATTTAATAATATGAAAGCAAAAAAAAAAAAAGGTCTAGCTAGGAGAGATGGATTCCTGGGAAATGCCCGGCAAAGAGGAGTGGTTGATGAAATAAACAAACCTCGTAAAGAAATATAACAATAGTTTCTTATTTTAGTTGCGTAGGTGAAATCTAGAAGCATACATTATTGGCTATGACATCACCATGTTGAATTTTTTACAAACTAATATACAAAAGCTACACACGAGTCCGTTTAATAGGTGTGTATAATTCAAATCATTAAAGGAAAAATAAAACACTTGTAAGGAAAACATCAATTCTATAATTATTAACTATTGACCCAAATAATTGTATAACGTAAGCTTATTAATTATTTCCGTAGTAGTGTTTGCAACCATTTTAGCATTTCTTGTTACGAGTATCAACCAACCACTATAGTACATTAAAATAGAATATAAAAGTTTGAACGATATTCAAATTTAGGTAAAACGTCTAAGTGTACGTACACACAGAAGATTAAAGTTTGTTATTCACACACATCTATATTGATTGGACTGTAACGTAACTCTAATTTATTGATCTCACGAGAAAGACGAATTATTATGGACACTAGTAATAATAGTGATAGCGGTTCAACGGATGGAACAAATAATTCGAGAGGCAATTGCAGAGGAGAGTAAATACGTACTTCAAGTCTTCGAGATATCAGATATGAGTGGACCTTACCCTATGGGTTTGGGCGGTGAGTCCACGTCATGTAGTGACAAAGTTACCACGATTTTTTCAGAAAGAAAAGTGAAAATGACAAAAGAGGAGAGAATAATTAAATACGAATTTTAGGGAAAAGGTGAAAAAGATAGAGAAAGACCGACGTAAGGGAAACGATTGTTTTATTTATTTATTTTTGGTGTATGTTTTTTTTAGGTCACAATAATAAAATATTTATTTTGAAAGACAGTTATAGTATATATATTTATTTGATTTTAAATCATGGTCAAGGTGTAAATGGAAAAAAAAAGTACACTTAAAAAGATTTTAATTTGAAATTACATATGGAATTTCTATAATTAGGTGGGTTTTAGTTCGGAGAATGAAACACACAAACAAGTGGGGTATCGATAACATCGGAGCCCTCAGCCTTGCGCAAGTGTGCGACGTCAACTTGTTAAAATATTTGCTTGCACGTATTCCTTAGCTCGTGTAAGTAAGGTGTATCACACTCCAAGATCCTCTTACAATATCTTCTCCCCATCAATAAGTTATACTATTATAGTATTCATTTTATATTGTTTAACGATTGAACATGGAAATACTTTTCTTTTTGCTTTCAATTGCTACTCTACTGGTACTTGTAAAATTATATATATTCTCAATAGTCATAGGTAATTTATACAGCATGTTGAGAGCCTAACTATTAGATTATGCTAACCACTTGGAGATTAATAAAATCAAAATCCCAGTCCCCAAATATTTACTTGACTGATATATATACACAGGCACGTAACTTATACAAATTGTTTGCAAAAATTGAAATAAATGACGTTTTGCGGTGTAACTAAACCATTGGGACGGTGTTTGGTGACTAGGGGTAATGGTATTAATGGTGTGAACTTTAAGTTCGTTTGGGAGGAGGTTGTAACGTACCAAAAATATCCTTATTTCACCATTCTAAAAAGAGGAGATCGTATATTCATATCATTAAAAGGTAGAAACATGCAAACCTTTGAACAATGAGAGATTGAAACTAATCACTATTATACAAAGGTCCACACTAGTATTAGAGATTGAAACTATTGTTTTGCTTATTATATTACCAAGTAAAATATCAAAAACATAAAAAAACACCGACCTCATCGCACCACTACTATTTGTACCTTCTTCCACAAAGCAGCTCACCCTCAAAGTCTTCGCAAAAGACGTCACCCACTCACGGAAATTCATAAAGTGGACAATACGACAACTTTCTCCATTTTCAAATTCATTGTTTCAATGAAATAAAAATAAAAAAACTTCGAGTTTACCATTTTGTCGAGTTATACTACTAGAAGAAAGAAGAAGAGAGAGAGACAGAACAGCAAGTAGTAAAAGTGGTAACGCCTCAGCTCGGTTCCAAAAAAACCAAAACCCCCACACGCTCGTGGGGTCCACTCCACTCTTCTTCTCCCTGCGAATCCCCATGATTTTTTTTATTTTCTTAACGTCTCTCGAGTGCTGGTGGTGGGACCTACGGTTTATGGAAGTTTAAACTATGTTTTACAATTATGGCCCCTGTTGTTTTTGTTAATTTACAATATTGCCGCTATTTTTGTTGCTTTCCTTCTTGTTTTTGTAAACCTTAAAAAAAGTTGTTTCTCCTTTGGACGGATGTGATCTCAGAGTTGTTCACACACTGTACGACTGTAGGCTTTTCTTCACTTGTTACTAATAGTGGTTAGTCATAATTCAGAATTAACTCAATGTGTGAAAATTATGAATTCAATATGCTTAGAATTATTTATAGCTGTAAGCTTTTCTTCACTTGTTACTAATAGTGGTTAGTCAGAATTCATAACTAACTCAATGTGTGAAAATGATGAATGTAATATGCTTAGAATTATTATAGCTGTAGGCTTTTCTTCACTTGTTACTAATAGTGGTTAGTCAGAATTCATAATTAACTCAATGTTGAAAATTATGAATTCAGTATGCTTAGATTTATTTATAGCTGTAGGCTTTTCTTCACTTGTTACTAAATAGTAAATACTAATAGTAGTGGTTAAATCAGAATTCATATTTTATTCAATGTGTGAAAAATCATGAATTCAATATGGTTTAGAACTATAGCTGTATATTGATTAATAGTATTACCATTAGCTAATAGAAATTGTTAGTCTGATGACGATCCATCCACCTACTATTTTGAAAATCTGATTAGTAATAAAATCATTTGTAAAAGGTGATTATAAATTGCATTATTTCCTTATTTTTATTTTTGACTGTCTATATTACCCTTGAGAAAATTGTAAAAAATGTAGTTTTTTTACAGTAATTAACGAAATTTTCAAACTTACGTAACTTTTCATTTGCCAAAAAAAAAAAAAAAATCTGTAACTTTTTCATGTCTTGGTAAAAAATCAAACTGAGTAATTTTACTTAAGTTATGTTGTCTGAGTAAAAGTTAATAATTGAAATAAAAAGCAAAAATATGAAGAAAAAAAAAAGAACCCTCTCCCTACTACTATCTAGAGAGTTCCTCTAGAACCATTTTTTTTTTCTTCTAACGCTCCTCTCGATTATTCCGTCTTATGTGTCAAATAAAGTAAAATTTCAGAAAAAGAAAATAACAAAAGTGGTTTTCGATTTCTTGTACTTTCGAAAACGAGCGTTAAAAAGTTTTACAAAAAGCCAATAGATTCTCCTCTTCTCTCAAAATTCGCCCCTAGTTTCTTACTTTCTCTCTCTTTAAACCCCCAAAAAAATACAAAAAGATATTTTCCTATAAAATCCCACTTCACACTTTCTTCACATCAACAAAACCTCTCTCTCTCTCTTTCTCTTTCTCTCTCAAAACCAGAAAACAAAAAAAAATGGAGGTTTCATCATCGAGAAAGCCTTATTTCATCGAAGAAGAGGAAGAAGTTGATACTTCTTCTTTGGCTTCTTCTTTATCAGAGATGGAAGCTGGGGTTTCTGGTAATAACAACAACCAAAACGGCGTCGTTTCAAGCCGTTTCTCATACGCTAGATTGAACAGTCTCAGGAACCATAACCACAACTACCCTCAGAGTTATTGTTATAACCATTACAACCAGTACGCTGTTTCGTCTCCTAGATCTGTTGTCTCTGGAAGGTTTCATGATTTCAGATTCGACAGCCAACAGCCTCATTTCTTGGATTCCTGTTTCCTCTGTAAGAAACCTCTTGGTGATAACAGAGACATCTACATGTACAGGTAAAACTCTTTTGAGATCTAACTAATACTTCATCAGATCTGATTCATATTTGAAAATTTCTCTTTAATTAGTCGAATTTATGAAAAGCCATTAAAAAGATTTGATTTTTTGGATGCCCATTTTTTCAGATTCCTCTGTTTTGGTTGAAATTATGAAATTTTAGGGGAAAGAGACAGATTTTTGGGATCCCCATCTCTTCGATTTTGTTGATTTGATCAAGTTTTTGTGTCTGATTTGAAGTTTTTTTTTTATATTGGCAGAGGGGACACACCGTTTTGTAGTGAAGAGTGTAGACAAGAACAGATAGAGAGAGATGAAGCGAAAGAGAAGAAACAGAATCTGTCGTATTCTGTTAAATCAGCAATGAGGAGGAAAGAACAGAGAAGCTCTTCTTCTTCACCAACTAGATCTCGTGATTATGCTTTTCGCAATGGAACTGTTGCTGCTGCTTAATTAAAAAAAAAATCCAGACTTTGGGGGATATTATAATAATTATAAATTAGGTTTAAGAAAAAAGAAGAAGAAAATAAAAAGCTATATTGTCTCTGACGCTACCAAGCTCTGGTTTAGGATTCTCTCTTTCGATCTTGAGATCTTTTTAACTTTAGCTTCAAGTCTTGGGGGAAAAAAAAGGAAGCTAAAGATCCTTTAAATTTTCTAGTTTTCTTTCTTTTCTTTTTGTTGTAAGGGAAAAAAAAGAGTTTCTTCACTTGAAATTTTGGGAGTATGAGAAGAGAAAATTGTAAATGCCTATGTGAATTATAATAGTGCATGGCATCTCTTTTGAGTTAATTTTCTTGTCTTTTTTTCTTTCTTTCTGTTTCGGTAAAATCATCTTTCGAGGAGTACACAGATGTAAAATCAAATTATATATGTTGGAATTATGAAAAATATATATGGGAATAGTTACAAGAATAAGGTTTTTTTTTTCTTTTCTCGATGATTTGATAGAAGATTGAGTAATAGTCTTGCATTTGATTCTTTTTCTGGTAAGTTTTGGTGACTTGCGAAAAGTGGAAAATAAAGGTATAAATATCTTTTTCCTTCAAATGCTTTTTGGTGGTAGTACAGTGGCTATTTCTTCACGAACTGGTAGAGAGGAGTAGTACAATATTTCCTTAGCAAATACCACCAGGGTCACATTATCTAGGTAATCACAAGGCTATTTTACCAATAATAGTCTGATGCATTAAAAAGTTCGCTTCTAACACATAATTTGCACATAACCAATAAAGTTTTTATCATCGAAAGCTTAGGCTAAGATGTAACGTTATCAACAGTAAAATACATTCTTAAAACCTCCAATGATTCTCTTCTCATTCAGTGTATTAAATTCCATTTATAAACACACAATAAAGACTGCATGCACTGCAGAATGTAAAGATGGATGACTCGATTTCGCAGGAGGAAATCCAAGGTATTGAGAGAAAATTGAAAGAGGCATATCGTGATGAGGAGATTTATTTGCAACAAAAAAGTAAAAAATTTTGGTTGAGGGTTGGGGATACAAATACCACCTATTTTCACTCATCGACAAAACAAAGGCGAGTGCGCAATAGGATTATTGGTTCATTTGATGTCAATCACATTTGGGATGAATCACCATCGGGTATAGAGCATATTACTACAATATATTTTGAGGATCTGTTTAAGAGGTCGGATAGTAGGGATCTTTTAGAGATGTTTCAAACAATTAACCCAATTATTACGGATAGTATGAACATAACTCTAACTCGGGACATTTCGGAGGGGGAAATCCGAAAGGCTCTGTTCTCGATGCATCCGGAGAAAACCCCTGATCCTGATGGGATGACAGCTCTGATTTTTCAGAGGTTTTGGTCTTCTCTCAAAGGGGATTTAGTGGTTTTGGTTAGAGAATTCTTACGAACTGGTAGTTTCGATCCACTGTTGAATGAGACTAATATTTGTCTAATTCCTAAAATTGATCGTCCGCATCGGATGACGGAGTTTAGGCCTATGTAATGTGGGTTACAAAATTATTTCTAAAGTATTGTGTTTTCGGCTCAAGCGTTTATTGCCTCTTTTGGTTTCAGAAACACAGTCAGCCTTCGTTTCTGGTCGCTTAATTACAGATAATATTCTGATGGCTCAGGAAATGTTCCATGGACTAAATACTAACCGACGGTGTAACCCGGAGTTCTTGGCATTTAACGGATATGAGTAAGGCATATGATCGGGTTGACTGGGATTTTTTGGAGGCGGTTTTGATTCAATTAGGATTTGATAGGAAATGGATCTCGTGGATCATGTGGTGTGATTCGTCAGTGTCGTATCGAGTTCTTTTGAATGGTCAGCCCCGAGGTTTTATTAAACCACCATACTTATTTATTCTCTGCACAGAGGTTTTGATAGCCAATATTAAAAAGTCAGAAAGGGAAGAGAAAATAATGGGTATTACCATAGCCAGTAGTAGTCCCACCATTTCGCACTTGCTGTTCGCTGATGATAGCCTGTTTTTTTGTAAGGCACAGGCGAATGAATGTAGGACGGTAATGAATATTATCGGCAACTATGGTAGAGCACTAGGACAAGAGGTTAATCTGGCTAAATCCTCTATCATGTTTGGCAAAAAGGTTCATGCGGAGTTAAGATCGCAGTTGAAGTCAGTTATTGGTATTTATAAGGAGGGGGTATGGGTTCTTATTTAGGTATTCCTGAAAACCTGAAAGGCTCAAAAACTAAGGTTTTTAGCTACGTTAAAGATCGGTTGGATGATCGAGTAAATGGTTGGTCTGCAAAGTGTTTATCAAAGGGTGGCAAGGAAATTATGATTAAATCGGTGGCTCTGGCACTTCCTACACATGTTATGTCATGCTATAAACTGCCACAGGATTTGACGTCTAAACTAACGAGTGCTATTTCCACCTTCTGGTGGAAGTCCAACGATAAGGCACGAGGTACGCACTGGGTTGCTTGGGACAAATTATGTAAAGATAAATGTGAGGGGGCTTAGGTTTCCGTGCTTTGGACCAATTTAATGAAGCTATGCTGGCCAACCAATTTTGGCGGGTAATCCACTATCCAACGTCATTAATGGCTCGGGTGATGAAAGGGCGATATTTTAGAAATAAACATCCTCTGATGGCGAAAAAACCAAATAACCCATCCTTTGCATGGAGGAGTATTTATTCAATCAAGGGTTTGGTGGAACAGGGAGCGAGATGGGCGGTAGGTTCTGGTTATTCTATTTCGGTTTGGCGTGACCCATTGTTACCAGATACTCGCCCGAGACCAGCGAATGGTAGGGGGAGATTATGGCTTACGAGCTTGATGGTTAACCATCTAATTAACCCAGTTACAAAAGATTGGCATCTGCCTATTCTTGAGGAGTATTTTGATCCGGTGGATATATCACTTATTCGGAGTATACCGGTTAGTAAAACTTGTCAACCGGATATATTATTATGGCATTTTACTAAGTCAGGGAAGTATTCGGTCAAATCCGGATATCGGCTTGCCTGAGAATTAATTGTGGATGTTGAGTACGGGCCGACATGTACGCCCCTACGGGCTCAGTCGTGGAAATTAGATATACCCCCGAAGATTCAACACTTTTTCTGGCAGATTGCCTCGGGTACTCTTCTTGTGTTAGAACGGCTTGCGTATCGGGGTATCCGATGTGATGCTTTGTGTAAGCGATGTGCTTCTGCGGTGGAGACTTTAAACCATGCGCTTTTTGAATGCCCTCGATCGCGATGTGTTTGGGAGTTATCACCTGTGATGTTATACACGGGAGGTTTTTCTTATGCCTCGATTTATGCGAATTTGGACTTTATATTCTGGCAGGCGTCTTCACAATCTGGGATTTCTGATATAGCTCGTCGTCTCCCCTGGATTGTGTGGTCAATTTGGAAAGATAGGAATAAAAAGGTTTTCCAGGGCACTGCATTAGAGCCAATTGATATTTTGAATCAAGCGGTTAATGATAAATTACGGTGGGAGGAGGCCAAATCTTATTCAGTGAGAAATCTGTATCCTCCGCCTTTATTAGAGGATAGGGGTTCCTATCCCCATTGTCAGGTCGATGGTTCTTGGAAAGGTACGGACCCTTTTCAGGGTCTGAGTTGCTGGTGTTGTAGTGGAGATGATTCGACGCTTCTTTTGGGAGCACGAAGTCAAAGGAGAGGTCTTTCTCCCTTATAAGCGGAATTACAAGCTTTGATCTGGGTTTTGGAATCTTTACTGACGGCTGGAGTTGATTGTCAAACCTTTGAGACAGACTCTGCAGAACTAGTTGCGATGGTGCAGACGCCGGAGGATTGCCCCGCTTTTTCAAATCTGATGGAGGATTTTTCATTGCTTCGAGCTTCTTTCCCAACCTTCACCCTAGCCAGGATTCCACGAGATTTAAACGTAAAGGCTGATTGTCTGGCTCGGTCTTCAAGAACTTTAATTTCTGAATCCATTTTTATAAACTTTTTTACTCCGATTTGGATAACCAATCTTGGAATTATCTTTTAATTTATTAATGTTTGGTTGAAAAAAAATAAGATAATAAATATGCCGCTAATCTCTCACAATAAACCAACAAATTATAAAAACCATTAACTTATTTTAGTAATAAAACTGCAAAAAAGCTTCTAAATTCGAAATCATCCTCTAACACTAACACCTCCTCTCAAACTTGGTTTCACAGGTTCTGCAACTTGTCTCCTCCTTACCTGACTACTTTCCTTAGTCGTAGTCGTAGGCATCGGATAATCCTCATTACCGGATTCTTCGATGATCTTTTTCAATCTTTCCACTACAATTTCCATCGTGGGTCGTTCTTTATCGTTCTTTTTTAGACAAAGATCAGCCAATTTAGCCAAGCTCTTAGCTCCAGCAGCTGGATAATTATTTCGTAGCCTAGGGTCAACGATCATGCTGAAGCGTTGACTATCTGCAGGATACTCTTTGACCCAATCTAATAGCCTTCGTTCAGCTACTGGCTTGTTCCCGTCAATGGTTCGGCGTCCGGCTATGATCTCGTACAGCACAACACCGAAGCTGTAGACATCACTCTTTAAGCGAAGATGACCAGTTTGCACGTATTCCGGAGCTGCATAGCCGTGTGTACCAACTCTCTGCACAGAGAACAAAGCAGAAGACATTTTAATGAACTTCGTAAGAGATTTATAACCTTAAACTATGAGTGAGCTTATATGTGCATACATGTCAAACCAAACCGAAATTGTTACCAAGAATTATAAACCAATTGTTTTTACTATTTTTAGGAATACCAAAAACCAAACAGAACTAGCCAAATACACACCACTAAAACAACAACATAATTAACAGAGAAGTTTTCAATACTTACTGCGGTTGTGACATGAGTATTGTCCCCCTCAGGTCCTTCTCTGGCAAGCCCAAAGTCTGATAATTTCGGACAGAATTCATCATTTAAGAGCACATTAGATGATTTGAAATCCCTATATATAACCTGAAAACAAATAAACAAGCCTTGATCAACCAATATATTCATTAAACACACGAATTGGCGAAACTCAAACCTACATTTCATCCCCAAAGGATCACAACACGGTTCACTGAATGTCTCAATCCTAATCTACTAACTATGGCTCTGTTTCGACATTGACATAGAACCTAATGTATAACATTGTGCCTCTCCTAAAATATCAAGAACAACCAAAAGCGTCTGACTATTTCCTCTGATAGATTTTAGAACCTTTACCTTAAGTTCATGTAAATAAGCCAATCCTTCAGCTGCACCAAGCATGACCTCGAGTCTTTTTCTCCATGGTAATGTGCGTGATCCACGGGTGAAGAGATGGTCCTCTAAACTTTTATTGGACATGTACTCATAAACCAAAAGCCTCTCGATCCCGGTCTCACCGTCCTCTGAGCAGTAACCTATGAGTTTCACAACGTTCTGATGATTCACTACCCCTAGAAACTGTACCTCTGCTAGCCATTGCTTGTGACCCTAAAATACGCCATTCAACCACACACAAGGGAAAATTCAAAAACTTTTGAAGAAAAATTCAGAATTGACAATTCAAAAACATAGTGACGATGTTGACTTAATAATTGCATCCACTGACTAATCACTAATTCCTACTCTTTTCCTTCACCATTCTTAGTCTTTATTTCACCATCATGAAACAAGTGACAAATTTTGAGTTTTCTTCATCATTTCATCAATCTAATCTTCTTCTTTTTTGACGACTCTAAGAAGCTTTTTTACCCCAAAAATTTACATCCAAGCAAATTGGAAGAATCTCCTAGCTAGCTTTAACTAATTGCTTAATTACCTCCTAATGATTAGATTAGCCAATATAAAAAAAAAACAGAGAGAAGACAAGAAAGCAAAGTAATTAAATTATGACCTGTAAACCTTGTCGGTTGAGTTTCTTAATGGCGACGACAAGTGGAGGATCAGAATCAGCTCCTCCTCCAGTGGTCAGAATCTTTCCTTTATAAACACTACCGAATCCACCTTCACCGATCTTAAGCTTTCTGTTAAACCCATAAGTAGCTCTACTGAGTTCTTCGTAAGTGAAAACCCTAAGATTTTGTTCTCTCTCTGTATACAAATCTTTGATGCTTCTTGGAGAAGGCAACGATCTCGGCGTCTCGAGATTAAAAGACTGCGTTTTACTCCGATTCGTCAGCTCTGGAGCTGAGTTTTGTAACAAATCTTTACCTTTCCTTCTGCTCTTCTTCTTCTTCTTGTTCTTGTCTTTGTCTTTCTGTTGATTACTGGGTTTCTTTGATTTGAACAAGAACAGACAATTCATGTCTTAAAGAACAGAGAAAAAGATTTAAACTTTATGAAGAAAACAAGTGGGAATTTTGATACTTTTGAGCTGACTTAGTTTTCTGTTTAAACCCAAAAAAGAAATGTATTTTTTTTGTAAAGTTGGGTTCCTGTCAAAACAGAGAAAGATAGATTATTTATGAAGAAAGAAAGCTGAAGAACACAAAAGTTGTATGAACGCAGATCTACTTAACAACTTCAGGAGAAAGTGTTTTTTTTCCTGGAAATTAAGGAGAGAGACAAGAGACAACATTAAAAGCCAGAGGTTGATGAGTAGATACAAAGACGAAAGAAAGAAAAAAAATAATTCTTTAGTTTGGAAAAAGACACAAAAACGTTACGCCATTGCTTATTAAGATAAAGGAGAAAGAGAAAAGAAGAAATCGCGTCCGTACGGATCACACGTAGAAAAGTATGTGTGAAAGAAGAAGAGAAAGAGATTTTAATTATCAATGGGGACAAATGGATTGGACACAAGACTTTGTCATACACTCATACTCATCATACAATTCTAAGCTCTTTGTTTTTAAATCCATACAATTCTAACCTTCTTTTTCTAATTGTAACTGATAGTATTATGGAATTTTTAAATGAATTTTTGAGCCTAACAGAAATTTACGAGCCTAACAGACATTTCATACGCGTTTTATTTTATCCTATTTCACATTTTTAATAATTAAACTATAATTTTTTCACTTAATATATTAAAAAAGCGAAATTAGGCTAAAAGCAACTAATTTTCTTTTACAAATTGGTTCACAAAAATGTTTTTTCTAATTTTTTTTTTTATTTATCACCTCAACTATAAACTAAAATAAGATTCTTTAACCGATATCCAAAATAAGGAGGAACATAGTTTAACAAAGGAAAAAAAAAGATTGTGCTAAATAATCAGTCGTATAGTTCAACCATCAATGAATAAAGAAGAGGGAAAAATGCAACTAATTCAAATCTGCAACTTATTTCTAGATATAGTTTAATATTTAATTTTTGTAAAAATTGAAATTTTGTCAACTATTTCTTTAATAACATTATTTTTTAATATATATAATATTTTTTGGCACAAAAAGTGTCATTTTGACACAAATTATAACACTCGTAAACCAAAATTTAAAAATTCGGTAAATTCAACACTAGTGGTGGTGTCGATCGACATCTTATATGGTCGGGTTACATGGTTCAATTTTAATTCTCCGGCTTGCATGGTTGGTTTAGGAAAACCCTAAGACTCAAAGTTTATTAGGAAAAAACTCAGACTTCCCTAAATAATTAACCGTTTTTGACACTTTCAGAGAGAAAACTTTTTGTGAGTGTTTTTGAGATTTCTGGAGGTTTTGTGTCTTTGTTGGTGAGATTTCTTATTGTAGAGTGAGGATCTAAGGCTAAGGACATGTGGGGAAGGATGCTGTAGTGCTAGCCTCATCGTTTTGGGTTTTGATCTCTCTGTTTTGAAAATTTGAGTGTATGACTATGGTTGATCTAAGTTGTGATCTCTAGTATTGGTGTTTTCTATGATTTTGTGACTTGTTTGATTGTTTCTCTAGCTTGTTAGTGTGATTCGTGGTTCCTATGGCTTTTTTTGGCCTTTAGGAGATTCTTGGCCGTGTTGGAGGCGGTGGAAAACGGTGATCAGACCTTCAGCTTCAAGGAGAACAAGGTCACGAGGTCGATGTCGATCGACACCAGGAGGGTGTCGGTCGACTCTAAGACGTGACGATGCGAGAGTTTTGTTGAATGTCGGTCGATACTATGTGGAGGTGTTTGTTGACACTAATTAGGGTTTTTTGGGTCGTCTATGTGGAGGTCGGTCAACACCAAGTGGCCAATATCGGTCGATACCATGTGGCCAGTGTCGATCGACACCCTCTGGTGTCGGCGATACCTATACTCAGCAGGCGGCTGAATGCGTTTCCCTTTCCTGGTTTGATTTGTGATTATTGTTTGATACATGTGGAGATCTTATTGCTTGTGTGTAAAATCCAGTAGATGGGAGGGTTGCCTCACTCGGCATAATACTCATGCATCTCAATTGGTGTTTGCAGTGCATGTAAAAGCAAAATGTGATCTTGGAATCGAGGAGGATGTTTTAGCGGCTCGGTTACTTGTTCAATGCTTATGTTAGATTACTAGAAATGAATAATGTTGTCTAGAACAGATGTTAGGTTGATGGTTCTATGACTTTGTTTTATGCTATTGGTATTGGTTTATTTGTTATTTAATTCATTCATTTATTGATATTGGTTTATATTATCCGCTAGCTGTATTTGATTGGGGTTAGGATGCTAGTAAGTATGGGATCACTAGATATTATTATGTTAAAAAAAAATGGGTTGGGTTTCATTTTGGTATTAGAGCCCTTAGGTTCTAAGTACTGGTTCGCTCTGCGCTTTGTTTGTCAATTTTTGGATTGCATGCTTGATTGATTGTGTGAGTTAGTCAATTATGTGTGGTATGAGATCCTAGAACATCCTCCTGGAGCCTTCAATCTGATTCCACGGTAAGTTGTGTTCCTTGTGTGGTTCTGTTTTGTTTGGTTGCTTACCCTTATGTTCTTAGTAGTGCAGATGGTTAGAGGGGTTGAGACTGCTGGTCATGGTTGTGCAATCCGGTACAGGTTCTCGAGCCCAGTGTGAGTGTAGCCTAGAGCATGGCCAGTGAGAAAGTGGCATACTCGCATGTTAATTCTGGAGGGTTTGGGGGCTTGGCTGGTAGTAGTATCGACAGAGCTGGTGGGCTAAGCATCGGTGCTAGTGTTGCCCCAGATGTGGGGATTGCAGCGGGTGGTGCCCCAGGTCGGGATGATCGTTTGGCAGACTTGCTGGCTCAGATTTTGGCGCGGATTCCAATAGTGGTACCGCCAGCGGTTGATGTGCAGGCCCCTGTGGTGCAGCCAGCGGTTTGTGGGCATGCTCCTTTAGTGCCGCTAGTGGTTGGTGGGCAGGCTTTGGGGGTGCAGCATGTTGTTAGTTTATAGGCAACTGTGCAGCCGAAGGCGGAGGTAGTGAATGCACATTATGTTCAGATGATGTTGCAGCAACGACATTTAGGTGCAGAATATTTTCAGGGAGGTACGAATCTGAGTGTGCCTGATGAGTGGAGGGAGCGGATGGATGAATTTTGCCAGTCGCTTTAGTGTCCCGACTAGTATCAGGTGGAATTGGCATTGCTCTATTTATCAGGTGATGCGCGTGTGTGGTGGAGGTCGGTGACGACCCGAAGAGTGCAGTGGGAGATGACTTGGTTGGACTTTGTGGGGGAGTTCATTACCAAGTACTTCCCGTAGGAGGCGCTAGATTTCATGGAGGCACCGTTCTTGAGGTTGACCCAGGGGAACCGTACTGTGTGGGAGCTGGGCATGAAGTTCAGTGGGCTTGTGGTGTATACAGGCTGGACATTGGAGTCAGAGTTGGGTCAGGTGCGGAGATTCCTGTTGGCTCTTCGTGATGACCTGAGGACTCGGTGCAGGTTAAGGAGTTAAGCTATGAGAGCGGTGTTGGTGGAGACTGCAGCTTGGATAGAGGATGACTTGAGAGCACAAGTGGTGGTGATTAGTCCTCCAATGCAGTCGAAGCACACTTAGCCGCATTCTGATCCTAGAAAGGGTGGCAAGACTGCACAAGGCAAAAGCAAAAGTTTGTCACCATGCAGAGGACGAGTTCGAGTGGTGTAGGTTGCTTTGGGTATGGTAGGTTGGAGCACAGATTGGCGAGTTATCTCCAGAGGGGCAACCAGCCATTACCGCTGATGACGCGGTATATACCATTACATAGAGGCAGGGAATGTTAGATCTTCTTGTCCCAAGCTGTATCTGATGATTGTGGTGGTGGCGCAGCTAGGAGTGTAGCAGGCTGGGTAGACGATGTTGTCATCGCCAGTGGTACCGCGTGTGTACTCGACCATGGAGAGAGGAACCAGCGCCGTAGTGATCACATGTATAACTTCTGTGACTCAGACTTGGTGAATTTAAGTAGTTCGGATTTTATAATTGCCTATGGTAAAATGTTAGGTTTCTTAGCATATGAGATTTGTGTAGGGACCGTGTTGGTGGGGGGTTTAGGTCCCACATGTTGTTTATTTTTAGAGCAACTCATTGCTTCATTTTTCCAGAGTGTGCCGAGAGTGACAACATTCGTGGAGATCCCGGTGAGCGGTTTAAGGCCGCTAAGGTTGCTGGAGGGGGGATGATCCAGGTCCATAGACGGACAAGAGCTGTAGATATTCAGATGGCTGGAGAGTCGATGCCAGCAGATTTGATTATCAGCCTGATGGAGTTGTATGATGTTATTCAGGTTGCATAGGTACATAGTCCATCTTTTTCATAGGGTTAGAGTTGTATTTGAGCGGCCCATAGCGAAGAGTTTGGTTTATGTGGGAGTGAGACCAATTTCAGGGAATCTGGTTATCCCAGCTGTGCAAGTAGAGAAGATGATTCGTAAGGGTCGAAAAGCATATCTGGCTACTATTTCTATGCCGAAGTGTGTAGGGCAGGTTGCTGTGGGTGAAATCTCTGTGGTTTGGGAGTTTGAGGAGGTGTTTAAGGCATTGCAGGGGTTACCTTTATCTCGGACTGACCCCTTCATGGTTGAGTTAGAATCAGGGATGACGCCATTTTTTAAGGCACCCTACCGGATGGCTACAGCAAAGATGGCATAGCTAAAGATGCAGTTGGAGGACTTGATGTGCAAGGGATTCATTCGTCCTAACACTTCACCGTGGTGAGCGCCAGTGTTGTTTGTGAAGAAGAAGGATAGAAGTTTCTGCTTGTGCATAGTTTATCAGGATCTCAATAGAGTCATTATGAAGAAAAAGTATCCTCTTCCATGGATTGATGAGTTGTTGATCAGTTACGGGGTGCTACTGTGCCACTTAGTTCTCCCAGATCAACTTGGTGTCTTGGTACCATCAGATTCCGATAGACGAGTTGGACGTGAGGAAGACGGGTTTCAGGACGAGGTATAGGCACTATGCATTTATGAAGTTGATGAACAAATGTGTTCCAGGAGCTTCTAGATGAGGTTTTCATCATCTTCATTTCATCGACCGTATTGTGATGTATATAAATGCTTCCAGAATTGGTTTGGATTGTGTACTGATGCAGAAACGAAAGGTTGTTGCCTATGCTTCTTGGCAGTTGCGGAAGCATGAGGACAACTATCGTGCCCATGACTTGGAGATGGCAGATATAGTTTTTGCTTTAAAGATTTGGAGATCTTATCTTTATGGCGGAAAGGTATGTATACACAGATCATAAGAGCCTGAAGCATATCTTCACTCAGCCTGAGCTGAATATGAAGCTGAAGCGGTTGATTGAGTTGGTGTCAGATTATGATCTGGATATAGCTTACCACCCCAGTAAAGCTAACTTTGTGGTTGTAGGTTATGGAGTCCTTGGTGAGTGGGATTAGTAATTTGAGGTTATGTGCTATCTCACAAGAGCCGTTACGTTTAGAAGTATCTAATAGAGCAGATTTTATAAGTTGAGTTTGGTTGGCTCAGGAAAGTGATGTGGAGCTGGTGAATGCCTCTAAGGATGCAGGTTAGAAGTATCAAATCTCTACTAATGGGACTATTCTTGTTCATGGTCGTGTTTGTGGTAGGAGATTCTCAGAGAAGCTCATTCGAATAAGTTCTCTATTCATCGAGGAACGACTAAGATATAGTGTGACCTCAAATGGTATTATCCATGGGTGTGGATGAAGAGATGTCGCTCGCTGGGTCCACTATTTAAAAAAACTGTATAGCCATGAAAATTTTCGTGGGTGTAACCTATTATCCTTGGCTATAAGAATTATTAGCCACGACTTGCTACAGACAAAATCCATGGCTATAGCGTTGTGGCTGTGAGGATCGGTGGCTTTTGTGGCAACAGTAGCTACAATTTCCGACGAACACATTCGTGGCTATTTAACCACAGAATAGCGACAAATCTATTTGTGGGTAAGTAATCATGGTTTTCCGTGGTTTCTGTAGCCACAACATGAATCGTGGGTTTTTGTGGTTGTTGTAGCCACAACTGTTTTCATGGTTGGTTCGTGGGTAATATGCTAAGGAGCAATTAAAATTGTTTTGTGGGGTTCTCGTATGAAATTTGTTAAATGAGTAAAGATCAAAACTAGATTGTAGCTTTGTAGAAAAAAAAGCTTTAACTGAATATGACTGAATATAAATAGAGATAATCCACATATTTTCGGTTTACAAAAGATAGAGACATATTTTTTGTTTACAAAAAAAAAGACATGTTTTTAATCCATAACACAACAAAATACAGAAACAAAATATAAAAACATAAGTCATGTGTCACCATGGACATTAACATAAGCATATTATTAATCATTATTGTTCCGAGGTTGTAGAGGAGGGGAAGCAAGGACTGATTCACTAACCGTGACAAGAGATTTAGAGGGTCTGAACGGTCGATGAGTTATGGGATCAATACCAATACCTCTTAGAATCACATGTGTAGAAGCTTGCATTGATGCTGCACATTCCCTTAATTACCAGCTTCATTTCAGCCTTGAGCATCATCACATTTTCCTTCAGCATTGCCATATCTACAATAATTGCTACTACATAGTTTCTAAGCTAGATAACTGATCAGAGGTCAATTAAAACCCAATGTGTACTCCACCAAGATCTAGTGGTATCGTTGTAAAACTTCAGGATCGAATCCACAGAGACCAAGCAATGCACTATGAAACTGTTTAGATCAAATATAGCTAGGGCAATGAGAAAGATTGTGTATCAAGTAACCGATTTAAAACAGAAAATAAATAAGAGTTTCGAAATCAAGGAGAGGTATTGGGCACAGGGAATCAGTTAGGGGTTTACAATTACAAATTTAGATGATAGTTTGGAATGCATTAAGAACCGTTCTTGAACTCAAATCACAATTATAAAGCTAACCTACTTCCACAACATTAGCTAACTTTGCAAGAAATAACTAAACCCTAAACTTCCGTTTGAATTCAGATAAACAAGCAAGCATTAAAGTCCAAGTTTGATTTGTTCACAAGGTGCCTTAACTTCAACTTCCGTTGGCTAAGGTCCACCTTGCTCACCTATGTTTCTTTCAAGCAACTCAACAACACTTTCGGTGTCACGATGAATTAAACCTAAGATCTTAATCTAGGTGATCAATCTAGCTTAAGCATTAAGAACAACAATAGATGAAGAACAAAAAGATCAATCCCAAATCTAACAACCTAGTTTAGACAATCATAAAACCCCCTTTGAAACCTGAAACCCAATAGTAAAACTACTCAGACATGGAAGTGAAAGAACATCAAATCAAAGATGAAGAAATCATAATTGAACTGCAAAAGGAAATAAAAGGGTTCATAATTCTTCTCCAAAGGGTTAGCAAGGATAAGAGATCTTCTCCCAAAGCTTACAAGTACTCAAAAGCTGCGTAGAATCAAAGTTGTGTTTCTAGAGGTCGAGCCTCGTTCTTAAATAATAAAATAAAACTCTAAAAGTCGGCTTGAAACATAGAAGAAAAAGTTGCTTCAGGGACGAGACTGGTCGATCTCGAGCGTGGATCAGTCGATCTGAGACGTTTTTCTGTTCTCACTCCATCTGCTTGCTAGCCCGATCAGTCTTCAACTAATTTAGCTCCCAGATGCAAATTTTCATCCCCAAAGCACTCAGAATCCTTCCAAAGTCACCTAGAACCTATATATATAGACTCAAAAAAGACCAAAAATACTCTAAAAGCACACTTGGACTTAACAAAAGACTCAAAACAAATGTAAAAACTATAGTTAAAACCCTATAAAATGCAGACACAGCAATTCCCCCGGACTTGAATCTTTGCTTGTCCTCAAGCAAGAACAGAGAAAAACTCAGGAACAGAGAAAAAGTTTGAAAATGGAAACTCACATAATCTTGGAAACCTCTTCTTTGTACTCTTCATCATATCAAATTAAGAACTACTTTTTGTATTCTGCCCATAACTAGGATCAACACTCCCTACTCTGAACTCCACAGCCTTAGAGAACCCGTCAGTCTCCCCATCGTTGTCTCTCTACATCAGATTAGTAAAAAGGTGCGGTCTTACCATGGGAATATCGATCATTGAACTTTTGGACTCCTTCAACCTTTTATCACTCGAGACCTCCTTCATATGCTCCCTTTCCTCTCTCTTTTCTCACTTCCAAATGACCGATTTTTCCCTAATTTTCTAGGGTATCTTTGTATTTTTTTATCGATCATTTGCTCTTTGTGTTTGGACAGGTTTCCATGGGTTCCGAAAGATGCACTGGTTTACGCACAACCCTTGGTCCACTTCTTTACCACCTTTATCCTCTTATTCTTTTTCTTTTTGCTTTCCTTTTTTTTTTTTTCTTTTTTTTTTCTTTGAGTGCTGAAGGGAAGAGAGAGGGGAAGCATACTTTACGAGGAAATGCATGTCTCATGAGGCTTGAAGGGAGGAGTCTTGTCCGATGTTTACCAAGTCCCAAGGTAAAATGTTAAATCCGGTTAAGTCTTGTCAAAACTAGAGACAACTTCTGGTTTAACTTGTAATCCTCCTTGACGAGTGTCTTTTGGGGCGTGTTGAGCATGCTCATGTGCATTCCAAGCTTCATTCCAAATTAGAGGTACAAAAGTAATCATAAGAGTGTTAGATCAAAGCAAAAGACTCATAGAAATGATAATAGTTTCCCAACAATTTTTTTTTTTTTTTTTTGAAGAAGACTCGATAAAAACGACTCAAATGAAACAAGACCAAAAGACAAAAAGAACAACTAGAGAAAACAGAGTTAGTAACTTGGGAACATACCTCCCCCAAATTGAAACACATTTTTTGGTGGATGGTGGTGAATGGTATGATGGAATGAGATATTAATGATGATGAATAAATGGAGTGTAGGGTGTTTCAATCCCCCTTATGATGTTGCAATATAAGAGGTGTCAATCCAATATGAGTGTTTGCAAGCAATCAGGATGTGCATATATGTCTAAATCAAGCCAAGTATGAAGGATGTTTGTCACTAACAACCTATTGATGAAATGTAAAATGCAGAAAGTAAAAACTACTAAGATAGATGCTAAAAGTAAAGAGAACAGACTAATCAAAGCTATGATGCAATAAGAACAGAAACAGAAACTATAGTAATGCAAGTAATGAACTAATGCAAGGCAAGCAATGAATAGGAAACTAAGTGAATGCAACAGAAATGCAACTAAAATGAAACAGGAATCGAGAGAGGACAACTACAAAGCATAAACAAGAATTCTGGGGATGAGCTCGAGCAAGCACTCGATCGAGTGTAGATCGAGTACATGGTCGAGCTGGACAAACGCGAGAAACAGAGCAATGCAAGCAAAACAGAGCAATACAAAAGTGAATCAAACAACGATCAAACAACATGATTAAAGCTAGGAAATCAATAAACAAGGAAGGTTTTGAGGAGGGATTCATGGGATGGACTAATGATTGAGGTCATCAAACTTGGTCAACAGATCTCAAACAACTTGAGCTAATCTCTAGACAATGATCTCCTAGAACATGTTAATCCACTCTCATGGCAAAAAAAATCAAGCTCATATATTTCTAGACTTGTTCTCACAAAGCAAAGAACTTATACAAGAAAGCATTAAGAAACAAATCATCTATAGTCAAAAATCAAACAAGACATCTAATCTCTTAGCATGCCTAATGATAGTCTCTAGATCTAGCCTTATCTTACAACCTAGACATTGGTGTGATGCTAAGATGCTTAAAATCAAATCCTACCCTCTCAGTTATAGGATCAGCATAGAGTACATCTAGCCTAGAAGAGATCTATAACAATCAAGCTTGACCTAGCTAAACAAACCTCAACCACAATCCAGCCTAACCCATCCTCAAGATCCTAAGCAAACTACTCACAATCACACATGATGAACAACAAAATCATAAACCCAGAAAATGTTGAAACTTGCATGAATAGATAGATGAAACAAAGATCTACAATATTGAAGAAGGAATCAAACTCGAATTCCCAATATTTTGAAAGTTATGAAACCAACAAATATGAAGAATCTCTTATTTTTCTCCTTCAAGGAGGTACAAGATCTAACAAAAGTAAAAGTGCAAAAAGAAATAATTCCCTAAAAGGGTAAAATACCAGGTTTGAGAATATCTAAAAAGCTGGACTCCTGGTGGCTGAAGGGTACAAAGTCTTTTTATAGGAAAAGTAGTGGAAGCCCTAAAAATGCTAAAAGACAAAATAGCTAGGCGGCTCGGCCAACTCGACCTGGTTCTCGGTCGAGTGACCGGTCGAGCTGGCTTCTCTTGTGCATCTTCCACTCGGTCGAGTCCATCTCTGCACACGGTCGAGTGTCTGGTCGAGTGGGCGGTCAAGTGGGACTCCGGACCTTGGTTCTTCAGCTCTAACTCTCTTGTTTCCTTCTCTTCTCAGCTCCATTCTTCTTCAGCATTCTTTCCATGCTCCTTAGGCTCCAAAATCACCTGTTTATGCAAGGGTACATGCAAATGCCATGCAACTACACTCTAATGCATAAACATTCCTAAAACTATGCAAAAAGGGCCAAACTAGATGGTAAATGATGCAAAAGAAGTTAAAATACTAAGGGAAAATAAGGTAAATTATATGAACATCAACAAGATAATGCTATCAACATCAGAGACTTGGCCAATGAAGTTTCGAACTTAGAAAGGGACCATGAGTCCAAGTATGGAGTTTTATTCAACAATGAATCAGAAACAAGGAGACGTGTGCAGAAGCTTGAGAACCGAGCCTATGAAGCTGAGAGCAAGATGTTTGGTCTCGAGTTTGAACAAAAACGTTTTGGAGAAGCTATGTCCGAAAAGTTTACATTCACCAAGGAGAACCATAAGCTGCTTAAGGAGATTGAATCAGAAATAAAGGAGAAGAACCAAGATCTTGCTGATAAGATTGAGGATCTAACCTCACGTGTTGCTGGACACAAGGAGGAAGAAGCCCGATCCGATGAGGAGGAAGGAGAAGAAAAGGAAATCCTATTTGAAAAAGGAAAACAATCTTGTTTCCTTTTAGAAAAAGGAAAATTTTCTTTTACAAAAACTAAAGGTAACCCTATTCCTCCTCTACTAAATCTCGACAAGGGAGAGGAAGACAAAGGAGAAGCCACCTTAGGAGCCAAAGAACTTGAAGAAGAAGACGTTGGAGATAAGTTACATGTTCCCATGGAAGCGGAAACCTTCAAACCCAACTCACTTAAGCATTCACGAGAAGAAGATGAAGCTAAGGATTGTTTTGCTACCACCACACCCTATCTCCACCACCACGAGACCTAGAAGGTTTAGAAAGGGAGAAGCGGAGCTGCCAACCGCAAACAGTATAGCCGAAACAACTCGGAGGTATAGTGAAGAAAATTATGCAAGAGAGCCACCTGATGCCTTTGATAGAGAAAGATCCAAGAGAGTCTGTCTAAGGACAACCCACTCTCCTCATCCTGCTTAAGAAAGCAAGCTAAAGTCGAGCCAACGACGTTAAACAAGTGCGCTTCTTGGGAGGCAACCCAAGCTAGTAAGTATTTATTTTTAGGATTTGTTTTCTTTTACTATTGATATTTTTGCATTTTAGTTTCAGGTTTATAAAAAAAAACACACAAAAAAATAGAAATAGAAAAGCCAAAAAAAAAAAAAAAAAAAAGGAAGAAGAAGTCCCCATGGATTGGCAATGCACCACATGACTAGTGGCAATCACCACCAACTGACCGGCCATGTTCAATGTGACTGAAGCAAGACGAAGGCAACGGATCAATCACAATCCTCATGTGATCGATGCCGAGAGTCCCCACTAGCCATACCAGCCGTAGCTGATGCCATGTCATGTATCATGTACCGCGTACCACCACCGTACCTGCTGCTGCTGTCCGCGACCGTTCACCCGTGTACTGCGAGAAAAATCCGAACCACTACCATCCATACCACCTACCATCACCATTCTTTTATTTAGGTATGCTTTTGTTATTTTTATTTTCTCATTATTATTGATGGTTTTAGGTTGTTGTTTCAAGGAGGATGCATTTAGAGATATATCAAACATAATTCGAATGAACTTAGCCTAGTTCAAACTCGATGTCAAGCAACCAAAGGAAGTACACACGGTTAGTCACCACATTTTCATTCCACAGCTGACCTCTAGACCAAATTTTGGGCAACCAATAAATGTCTAAGAGTCGACACACTTCATTTCATCAAGGTGACATTGTTCTTAAACCCTACACTTTTCCTTATGATTTTTAATCCTCATCTCTTTCTTTTTTCCCACCGAGGACGGTGTGATTTAAGTCTGGGGGGAAGGATGTTCCATCCTACACTAATGCTACTTTCTATTTTGTTAACTTGAGACATTTTTCCACTTTTTACATCAATAATTTTGACATTTTATATCTAGTCACAATTTTTTTTTTATTGACTCAAAACTAGTAGGGGATTATGATCTTATTCTAACGGTTTATTTGATTTGGATTAACACTCTTATGACTCTTGATTATTCTTGACAACATAACCAAAGTTTGGAAAGACTGTGAGCCGACTCAAAAATCCCCAAGTCCCTATTCGATGGATATTCAGATGAGCTAAAGTTGTCTCTAAATTTTTATAGGACCTAAAGCGGACTTAATTATCAAGCCCTGGGAATTGGTATACATTGGAGTAGATCTCTAAATTCAAGCCACACAAGACATTGCACTTCTTCAAGAGTATGTTCCCCTCTCTCTTCCCTTCTATACTAAAGAAAAAAAAAGAATAAAAAAAAGAGAATAAAAGATGAGATGATTTTGATCAGTTTAGAGAGGTAGGTAAATTACCTGTGACCTCATTATTCTACTCTTGAGTCAAATGATCATACAAAGCTTGGAAGCGAGGGGTAGGTAAATTACCGATGACCCCAGTATTCACCTACACCTTTAATTAAAAAGAAAAAAAAAGAAGAAGTGAGAAAAGGGAGAGGAAAGGAATCATATGAAGAAAGTCTTGGCTTGAAGAGAGTCTGCAAGCCATTGATCGATTTTCCCTTGGTAAGATTTCACTTTTTATTATTGCTTAATTTATGTAAAGAGATGACAATGGAGATTCTGGAAACTCTAAAGAATTGTGGGATCAAGGAGCATTGATGACTCTCATGGTGGATTACAAATGGAAGTTTCTAATGTCAAGGCGAAGAAGAGTGCAAAGACAATATCCCCAAAGATAAGTGAATTCCCAGTATTTTCAAAACTTCTTCTCCATGATTTAGTTTGATTATTTGCTTGAGGACACGCAAAGACTAAGTCTGGGGGAGTTGATAACATCATTATTTTACTCATTTTAGCTATAGTTTTAGTATGCATTTAGGAAGAGTTTGATATGATTTCAATGCCTAAATGTCTACTATCAAGAAGGTTTTACAGGTTTTATAGCAAAAAAGACCAAAAGGCATGAAAAATACGTTTTAGGAAAGATTCAGAGCTTTACAGTACGGGAAACTTTTGAAGAACTTCCAGAACTCAAATTTCGACGTACTTGGTGTCTATGGAAATCTGGAAGAGTCATCTTTCTCCTCAAAGTGGAATCAAGTCAATCCATTCAATCATCAGGAAGTTATGCCCGATTTACCGTGACGTATCTTAAACCGACGTAAGGAGAACCATCAAGCCAGTGGGCTTTTACCGAAGGCTTGACCTGCGACCACCACGGCGGAGCAGTCCAAGTCTTCACCACATTCTAGAAGCTTCCTACGCGGCCCTTTGCCATGCACTTAACAAGAGAAGACGTTTCTACCCTTAAAAAACCCTAAACCTAGACAAAATCCTATAAATACTCTTCTAAGCTCTAGGGTTTAGGGTGTGCCCAAAAAGTGCCCAAAAAAAGGTGCCCAAAAAGTGCCGAAAAGTACCAAGTTTACAATCATTGGAGAAGCCAAGAGACACGACCAGAGGAGCAGCCGAAGTCTAGACCTCTCTTTCGTCACTCTCTTTGAAGCTTTGAGATCCACCAACTCTTTCTATTCTATTTGCTTTATACTTTGTTTCTAAAGGAAGAAGATCCTACAACTTTGTTTCACATTCATTGAAGTAATATCTAAAACCCTTTTTTCTATTTATTCTTTTATGTTTATGAGTTTATTAAACCTTGCTTTGATGATTCCCTTAAACATGCTAGAGTAGTTTTCTAGTTGGGTTTAAAGGAATAATCAAAGGAGGGGAGATGATCTTAGTTTAGGTGGCAATTTTTAGGGTTTGTTAGATTTAAATTATGTTTATTCTATGCTCTAATTCTAAGTTTTTGCTTGATACTTTAAGTTAGCCTCATGAACTAACTATGATCTAAAGTGTGTGTGCTTTGCCAAAAGCTTGCACGTGTGCTTGACCTAGCTTAGATGTATGGGGAGACATAGGAAGCACATACCCCTTACCTATGGAATTTCATGGATTAGAATCAAACTTGTTTTAAATGTTTTGATCTATGCGTCGTTGCCTGCGACAGTTGAGTAACGGAGTGTAGAGATCTTAGACGGTTAGCTTGAGAACTTTAAGTTAACGGTTCATTAGTGTTTCGTAGTCCGAGTTTTAGATAAACAAATTAACCCTAAACTTTCCTAGATAGATAGATCATTGAACCCCTGCGGTTCCCCTTGATGCCCAACACTTGTTTTATTATTTTACTTGCATTTTTATTTACGTTTATTTGCTTGCTACGATCGTGACAAACCAAACCCCATTTTTATTGAGTCCTAGCCTTCCTTACCTCCGTCGGATTCCGTTGAACAAAAACTCTCTCTCTGTGGGATCGAACCTTAAATACTACTACCGATTAGCTGTGCACTTTCAACAGTTGTGTGGTCTTTTTAAGGTAAAAGATTTGAAGTGAAAAACAACACACATCAGGCATGGTCATCACTGATTTGTTGGAGGACCTTAGCATCAGATTTATCCTTGAAACACTCCTCGTATGCTGCAGCTACATAGACATTCTCTTCAGGAAGCCGGTCATCGATAGGGATCTCAGCATCTATCCTGAGCCGAGAAAGATGATCTGCCACTGCATTATCCACTTCTTTCTTGTCTTTTATCTCTAGGTCGAATTCTTGCAGGAGGAGGATCCATCGCAGCATCCATCGTTTAGCATCCTTCTTTGTCAGCAAATAGCGCAGTGTGGCGTGGTCCGTGTGGACTATCACTTTATAACCAACCAAGTAGGATCTGAACTTCTCAAACGCAAAAACGATGGCGAGGAGTTCATTCTCTCTCGTGGCATATTTGGTCTGAGCTCCATCGAGTGCCCTGCTGGCATAGTAGACGACATGTAACTTACCATCCCTGCGCTGTCCCAAAACTGCTCCAACAGCAAAATCGCTTGAGTCGCACATAACTTCGGGGGTGGTAGGTTCCAATCGGGTGGCTGAACTATTGGAGCTGTTATCAGAGCCTGCTTGATTGTGAGGAAAGCCTCCAAGCACTCTGCAGTAAACTCAAAGGAGATGTCTTTACATAACAGCTGGGTAAGTGGTCTAGGTATTTTTGAAAAATACTTTCTGAATCGCCGATAAAATCCAGCATGACTGAGGAAGCTGTGTATATCCTTTACTGTTCAACGCGGTTGTAGACTGGACATCACCTCAATTTTGGCCTTGTCAACCCCTATCCCTCTCTCAGAAATTCGATGACCAAAGAGAATTCCACTGGTGACCATGAAATGGCATTTTTCCCAATTCAGAACAAGGTGTTTGTCCACACAACGTTGAAGAACATTGCATAGGTTAGAAAAACACGAAGAGAAAGATGAGCCATAAACCAAAAAATCATCCATAAATACCTCCATAATATCCTCTATCAAGTCAGAAAAGATGGACATCATGCAACGCTGGAAGGTAGCTGGGGCATTGCATAACCCAAAAGGCATCCGCCGGTAAGCGAAGGTACCATACGTGCATGTGAAAGTCGTTTTCTCCTGATCATCCAGGTGTATCAAAATTTGGAAAAAACCAGAATAACCATCCAGAAAGCAGTAATCAGGGTGATTGGCTTGGCGCTCAAGCGTTTGGTCAATGAATGGAAGAGGAAAGTGGTCCTTCCTGGTGGCTGCATTAAGCTTGCGGTTGTCGATGCACATTCGATGTCCAGTTACCAACCTGGTGGGGATCAACTCATTCTTTTCATTTGCAATTACTGTCACCCCTCCTTTCTTCGACACTACATGGACTGGACTCACCCAAGTGCTGTTTGAGGACCTCCTTCTTCACCACTTCCTTGAAGTCTGGATTCAGCCGTCGTTGATGTTCTATAGAAGACTTCGAAGGATCTTCAAGGTGGGTGCGGTGAGAGCATAACTCTGGTTAAATACCTGAAATGTAATCCAAGCAATAGCCCAAAGCCTTCCTGAATTTTCTCAACTCGCAGAGCAAGAGTGCGGTCTCAACATTATTCAGGTTAGAGTTAATAATTATTGGGTATTTGGAGTTTGGTCCAAGATAAGCGTACCTGAGCCCTTATGGGAGTGGTTTTAGATTCAATTTTGGAGCCTTGAGTTCGCTCCAATCCTCCTGGTTTTCTGTGGCCTCAGAGCAGAGTTCGGGATCACCTGATCCAGAAATGGGAATGGTCGTTCCACTGCTTTTGTTTGTGATTGCCGCAGGAAGACCCGGATCGGTCAGTCTGCTAAAAGGATCAGTCAGTCCAGTTTGCAAATTAACGAAAAGGACTTCACATTTCGATTTTTCTGCAGCATCGAGTGTTTATGCCATCCTCACAGTCTCTTATGCAAGTATCCCAATTCTGGTTCCTTCTTTGTCAATATCCACAGCCAGGTGATCACTTGTACATACTTCTTCGTAGATCTCGTCAGCTATTTCTCCTACTGTGTCAACCCAGAAGGTTTGGCCATCGATTGTTGGTTTTTTAGCTACTTTCTCCAGGTTGAATCTCAAGGCCAAATCATCCATGTGCAAATCAATTTTTCCTTCTCAGACGTTTATATCGCACCGGCCATGGCCAAGAAGGGTCTGCCAAGTAGAATGGGTTCTTGGGATTCCTCATCGCGCTTTAAAACAATGAAGTCAATAGGTATGTAGCAGTTCCCAATTTGTACTGGTAGGTTCTCCAATACTCCCTCTGGACGTCGGGTGGAGCGATCAGCAAGTACTAAAGTGACTTGGGTCGGCTTGAAGGTGTATAGACCAAGTCGCGTTGCAACGTTGAGTGGCATCAGGCTCACACTGGCTCCTCAATCGCAGAGGAAATGGTTGAACTTGAGGTCTCCTATTGTGCAAGGCAGAGTAAACGGTCCTCGATCTCCACATTTTTCTGGCATTCGATTTTGGAGCATTGAACTGCATTCTTGCGGGAGATACATTACTCCTTTCTCCAAACTGAGTTTATCGGTGAGGATCTCCTCCATATACTTCTTGAAAGATGGAACCATCCGGACTGCTTCAATGAAAGGGAGTCTGACTTAAAGTTCTCCTACCACTGATTTTAGCTTTGCATACTCTCGCTCTTGTATCTTGGTCTTACGTCGAGTGGGAAAAGGAATCTTGGTCACATATTGCGATTGAGGCTCGCAGAGTTGTCCTCCCTTAGTAACTTGACCAGAGAATTCAATGCCATCAGTAGCTTTGTTAGGGATCTCATCAGAGTTGCTTTTCTGTTCTCCTGTCGAGGATTGGCCAGTCTTATTATTGGATCGGTCAGTCTCTTCTTTCTACTGTGGTTCTTTCAGTTCTCTGCCGCTTCGAAGGGTGATGACATTCATGAATTCTTTTGGATTAGCCTCGTTTTTCCCTGGAAGTGTCCATGGAGGTACCTTGACTCTCGCTGCAGACTGTGCCACTTGGTTCTCCAAAACTCTCATGTGAGTGTTTAACGATTCTATCCTCCCATTCAGCTCAGAATACATGCTATCGATCTTGACATTCACCTCAGTGGCGTTTTTCTTTTGGTTCTCCATCAAAGCATGCATCATCTGTTCCAATTTGCTCTCTTGCGGGGCTGCGGCCTATGGTGGAGTTGCTTGATAACCTTGCGAGAAGTTATTTACCTGAGGTTTCTGCTGAAAGTTCGATCCTCCAAAGCATGTTCCCTTGTTTTGGAAGCTTTATGCGAAATTGTTTTACTGGGGTCGCGGTGGGTAGATCTGATCCTGAGGATTCTCGACATTGTTGCTTCTATAGGACAGGTTAAAATGATTCCTAAAATTCTGGTTAAAGCCTCGATTCTGAAAATTTCCTTGTCCTCCTATGTAGTTCATCTCCTCCATACCCTTAAGGTATGTCTCAGCTCCGAACTCTGCATATCCTCCAGCCTGTTCCTCGCACAAGTTAACGATTTGGTGATCCCTTTTCAACAGGAGATTCACCTTGGCCGTGAGATCCTTAATAGCATCAATCTTGACAGCATTGACCCGCACCATACGATCATAGTCTGTGCCGTGATTACTATTACTTGCCGCAAGATTTTCTATCAGTGCATTAGCCTCATTTGCGGTATTGGTAGAGAAATATCCTTTGCTGGCTGCGTCTAGTGCCATCTGGTAGTTCTGTTCGATACCCCCATAGAAGATGTTCATCAAGTTTTCTTGGGTGTAACCATGGTGAGGGCAGTATCTCAGATATTCCTTGAACCTCTCCCATGCTTCGCAAAATGTCTCCATGCCTCCTTGTTAGAATGTAGTGATTTTGCTTCGCAGTTTGGCTGAGCGTGATTTGGTGTAGAAGTGATTTAGGAAAGCTGCTCTACATTGTGCCCAAGTGGTGAGCGATCCTGGATCCAGAAGATTCAGCTATCTCAGTGCCTTATCCGCCAAAGAAAACTGGAACAGAGTCAGCATTAGGTAGTCGAAGGGAACACCATTGGACCTCGTCGTGCAAGTTAGTCTTTCGAAAGCCTCGATGTGATCTAGAGGACTTTCCGATGGCAACCCGTGGAACACACGATTATGAACCAGATTGATTAGACTATGCTTAATTTCATAGTCTTGCCTCGCAGGAGCGGGTTGTTGAATCCCAGTGTCATCTCCGTCGGCCATAGCGTTGATCTGGGCTCTTGCTTTACAGTTTTCGCGTTCAAGCTGTGCTAACTTCTTGTTTCACAGGTTACACAAATCAGTAGGCTTGTGGCTTCTTGTTTGCATGAACCTGAAACGAAGGAGGAAGAACACATGAACTAATCCGTAAATTAAAGTAAAATAAGCCTTAGACTAAACATAAATCTAAAATTTCAAAGGCAACGTTTTGGTCCCCGACAACGGCACAAAATTGATTAGAGGTCAATTAAAACCCAATGTGTACTCCACCACGATCTAGTGGTATCGTTGTAACACTTCAGGATCGAATCCACAGAGACCAAGCAATGCACTATGAAACTGTTTAGATCAAATATAGCTAAGGCAATGAGAAAAATTGTGTTTCAAGTAACCGATTTAAAACAGAAAATAAATAAGAGTTTTGAAATCAAAGAGAGGTATTGGGCACAGGGAATCAGTTAGGGGTTTGCAATCACAAATTTAGATGATAGTTTGGAATGCATTAAGAACCGTTCTTGAACTCAAATCACAATTATAAAGCTAACCTACTTCCGCAGCCTTAGCTAACTTTGCAAGAAATAACTAAACCCTAAAATTCCGTTTAAATTTAGATAAACAAGCAAGCATTAAAGTCCAAGTTCGATTTGTTCACAAGGTGCCTCAACTTCAACTTCCGTTGGCTAGGGTCCACCTTGCTCACCTATGTTTCTTTCAAGCAACTCAACAACACTTTCGGTGTCACGATGAAGTAAACCTAAGATTTAAATCTAGGTGATCAATCTAGCTTAAGCATTAAGAACAACAATAGATGAAGAACAAAAAGATCAATCCCAAAATCTAACAACCTACTTTAGACAATCATAAAACCCCCTTTGAAACCCGAAACCCAATAGTAAAACTACTCAGACATGGAAGTGAAAGAACAGCAAATCAAAGATGAAGAAATCATAATCGAATTACAAAAGGAAATAAAAGGGTTCAAAATTCTTCTCCAAAGGGTTAGAAAGGATGAGAGATCTTCTTCCAAAGCTTACAAGTACTCAAAAGCTGCGTAGAATAAAAGTTGTGTTTCTAGAGGTCGAGCCTCGTTCTTAAATAATAAAATAAAATAAAGTCGGCTTGAAACATAAAAGGAAAAGTTGCTTCGGGGATGAGACTGGTCGATCTCGAGCGAGGATCAGTCGATCCAGAACGTTTTTCTGCTCTCACTCCATCTGCTTGCTAGCCCGATCAGTCTTCAACTAATTTAGCTCCCAGATGCATATTTTTATTCTCAAAGCTCTCAGAATCCTCCCAAAGTCACCTAGAACCTGTAAAGACTCACAAAAGACCAAAAAGACTCTAAAAGCACACTTGGACTTAACAAAAGACTCAAAACAAATGTAAAAACTATAGTTAAAACCCTATAAAATGCAGACACATCAATAACCGCATATCCATGTAAAGATTGCTGGCAAGATGTGAAGTCTTGTTTGAGCTGGCTGAAAAAAAAGGATATAAGAGATTTGTGATATTGAACTTTTACTTTTCTTATTGATAATGAGTTCTTACATCAAGGTTATATTTAGACATCAATGGGAACATGTCAGACCTAATCCATAGCCATATGATCTTATGACAATCGTGTGACATCTACTCACTCTGTAATGATGAGAGAGCATCATAATGGCTAGATAGGACCAGCACACAGCTCTCTTCAGCTGGTGTTCCTTTTACCTTCGTCGTCACTCTCCTCTGTTTTGTACTGTTGTCGTTTTGCTGCAGAGGAGGGAAAGTAGCTTGCTGGGCTGGACTTTCAACTGTGTTTGGGCTTGGACTCTTAGTTATTGTACTTGGACTCTCATCCCCCTGCAAACTGATGGTGGGAGGTCTTCCAACACTCAGTTTGTACTGAAGCTGCTGGAAAGATTGTCGAGGAAGGGATTTTGTGAAGATATTCGCAAGTTGTAGAGCTGCAGGAACATGTTGAACTTCGAGAAGACCAAGTGCAACTCTCTCTCGAACATAATGATAGTCAACCTCAATATGCTTTGAGCGATTATGGAACACTGTATTTGCAGAGAGATGAACTGCCAATAGATTATCACATCGAAGAACTGCAGGCTTGGGCTGAACAACACCTAAGTCCCTGAGAACAAACAATATCTAGGTTAATTCAGAAGCCGTCGTAGCCAGAGCTGTATACTCTGCTTCTGTGGAGGATTGTGACACAGTAGGTTGCTTTTTTGCAGACCACGAGATCAAGTTGGAGCCGAGTAGCGCACAGAACCCGGTTGTTGAACGTCGAGTATCCTGAAAACCAGCATAATCACTGCCAATGTAGGAGACCAATAATAAATCTCCACTATCAACAACCAAGGATAGATCACTGTTCCAACACATATGCAAGCCCATTGTTGTTGTGCCTCTGATATAACACATGATTCGTTTCAGAAGGCCGAAGTTGGATTATGTGGGATCATGCATACGCTGACAAACGAAATTGACTGCAAACTGTATGTCTGGACGAGTGATCGTTAGATATTGAAGTTTGTCGGCTAAGCTTCGAAAGTAACTTGGCTCAGAGAAGAGTCGCTTGTCCTTAAAAACAGTGTCTAAGCGGATAGGCAAAGGAGTATGAACAGAATTGCATGTTGACATGTTGGCATGATGGAAGATTCCTCTGCATATTTATCTTGATTAAGAAATAACCCATTTGGGAAAATCTGTGCTTGAATCCCCAAGAAGTAGTGAAGAGTACCCAAATCCTTCATTGCAAACCGATTGTTGAGTTCTACAAGCAATGACTTGAAAACATTAGGATTAGAACCAGTTAGTAGTATATCATCCACATATAACAATAGGACCATGGTGTTGCCATTGTGATGATAGACAAAGAGTGAGGGGTCTGCCTTACTGCACACAAATCCATACTCAATCAGAAACATGCTGAACTTATCAAACCAGGCACGTGGGGCTTTTTTCAATTTGTATAAAGCCTTCTCCAAAGAATAAACATGATTTGGCTTTGTCGTATCCTCAAAACCCGGTGGTTGAATCATGAAGACTTGTTCTTGTTAATCGCCATGGAGGAAGGCGTTCTTAACATCAAGTTGAGTGACACTCCAGTTCTTTGAAGTAGCGACTGCAAGAACAATCCTGATAGTTGATGTCCTGACAACGGGACTGTAGGTCTCAGTGAAGTCCACACCACCCTCATGATTGAATCCCTTAGCGACAAGTCTTGCTTTCAGTTTATTCAGAGAGTACATCAACATTTAATTTCACAGTAAATACCCAACGACACCCAAGAATGTTCATCTCTGCAGTTGCTGGAGTCAGAGTCCACGTATGATTCTGATAGATAGACTCAAGTTCTTCTATCATAGCTTGACGCCAACCTGGATGTGCGAGGGTTTCAGCTACTGTTTGAGGCAACGAAGGGATTGTTTTACTTGCAACAAGGGCATATCTAGGATTCGGTTTTCTAATCCCATGCTGAGACCGTGTAGTCATAGGGTGAGAAGCAACTGCATCACTTGGTGGAACAACTGATGGTTCATTAATAACCTCCTACTCTGCATCACTTGGTGGAGCAACCGGTGATTCACTAAGAGCCTCTGACTCTATGTGTGGAACACTAATAACAACCTCAGATTGTAGTTGTTGAGTTTTTAACATCAACTGGCAAGACTTGTTGACCGGGGTGCACATTACTCTCTTGAGGAAATTCGACAATTTGAGAAGGAATTGTTGTAAGAGAGTGTGGAACAGATGTTGGATATGCAGCTTGTTGCCATGCATGTAACAAGCCTGTTTTGTGCTGAGTCACCAGATGCTTGTAGGTGTGATCGAAAGGGAAGTATTCCTCATCAAAGATCACATGTCTTGAGATATAAACACGACCAGTCGGTGGATAAAGACACCAATAACCCTTGTATTGTGGATGATAATCAAGAAAAAAACACTAGAGTGATCTAGGTTCCAATTTGTGTTGAGCATAGGGTCGGAGACATGGATAGCAAGCTGAACCAAAGATTCGTAAGAAAGAGTAATCAAGTTGCTTGTTAGATAATACTTATACTGGACTTTTCTGATTCAGAGCAGCCGAAGGAATCAAATTATTGATAAAATTTGCAGAGTAGAAAGCCTCAACCAAAAAACGCAAGGGAACTTTGCTCTGAAACAACATGGAGCGACCGAGCTCTGTCAGGTGCCGATGCTTCCTTTATGCAATACCATTCTGCTGCGGTGTGAACGGACAGGACAGAAGATGCTTTATACCATGATCCTGTTTATGCTTTCGAAATCGTGTGCTCATAAATTCTCCACCTCCGTCACTCTGAAAAAATCCTGATCTTCTTACCAAATTGATTTTCAACTTGTTTTTGAAACACTATGAACACATCACAAAACTCAGCCTTCGTTTTCAACGGGATCAACCATGAATATCGAGAGAAAGCATCAATGAAAACAACATAGTATTTAAACCCTTGAACAGATAATACTGGAGATGGTCCCCAAAGATCAATTAATTCGATCAATGGGTTCCTTTGCACTAAAATCAGAATTAAAAACGGTAATTGACAACTCTTTTCCATCTGGCAAGGTCCACAAACGAGAGATGTGCTGCTCTTATTAGATGATATTGCCTTGCTATTTTTGAGGTGTTGGAGAACTTGAAGTTTTGCATGTCCTAGACGTTTGTGCCAGATCATATAACTAGCAGCACATTGTCGATATGAAAATAAAGCCACAAACTCCTTATTCTCCAACATATAAAGACTCTTACGACGAGGCCCTTTTGTCACCACTTTCTGAGTTTGTAGGTCAATCACATACACAACATTAGCATCAAAAAACACACCACAAGGATAGTCATCACATAACATTTGATGGACAAACAAGAACATCTAAGAGAGGAAGACTACCTGTAGGAGTGGTGAGTGTTGTAGAACCAACATGTGTAATCGGGAGATAAGCTCCATCAGCTACCATCACCGTTTCAGAACCATTATATGGTGTAGCTGTTGATAACTGTGTAGTTGCAGCAGTGATGTGAGCATAGGAACCAAAGTCTGTAACCCACTCTTCACCACAAGTATCTGAAATCTGAAGCGCAGCCAGAGCTTGTGGAGCATCCTCACTCTGATAGGAGTTATCAAACCTGTTCCAGCATTTCAGAGCAACATGACCAACCCTTCCACAGATCTGAAAAACCGGACGAGTACTATTTGCACCATCAGACTGGGAATGACTCCAACAAGAGTTATTAACCTGCTGAGTGAAGCCTCGACCACGAGTTGAGAAGTTGTCTTTGCCTCCCCTTCCACGAGAGTTAGTACCATGACCTCGATAACCACCTTGTTGTGTTTGGAAAGCTAGATTTGGAGAAACATCAGAGACAGTCTCATACGTTTGCAGCTTGGATTCAAACCTAGAAACTTCAAGGACAACCTCGTTAAAGGTGGGAGATGGCAAACGAGACAATGAACTTTGGATAACATTAGCGATAGAGTCATATTCTCTAGATAATCCATTCAAGAACAGAACAACCTTCATTGACTCATTAACTTCCTTTCCAATCGCGCTAAGATTATCACAGATAGCACGAAACTCACAACAATAGACTGAAAAGGCCTTATCTTTCATGTTCAGAAGATTAAGACGACGCAACAGCTCACATTCTTTAGTCACATAACTTATGTTGAAACTAGACGTAAGGGAGAGCCATACCTCTTGGACGTACGCATAGCATGAACGAGACCAAGAACCTCTTCAGAGAGGTTTCCAAACAACCATGATTTGATACGCTCATTAGTGCAGATCCAAGCTTCATATGCCGGATTTGGACTTGTGACTTGAACATCGTTGACAGTAGTGACACGAGTAGCTTCAGGAGCTGGAATCTGACCATTGACGAAACCAAGTAGCTTCTGGGACCGGAGTAGAGATACAAACTGAGTCTTCCATAGAAGATAGTTCGTGTCACTTAGTTTGATGGTGATAGAACTAGCAGCATGAATATTAGAAGGAAAAGGATAAGAATCAAGCCTTTCTGCCATGCGGATTTAGAGAGGCTCTGATACCATGAGAACAAACGATATAGGAGATTTGTGATATTGAAATTTTACTTTTCTAATTGATAATGAGTTCTTTACATCAAGGTTATATTTATACATCAATGGGAATATTCCTGACCTAATTCATAGCCATTTGATCTTATGACAAGTGTGTGACATCTACTCACTCTCTAATGATGAGAGAGCATCATAACAGCTAGATAGGACCAGTGCACAGCTCTCTCCAGCTGGTGTTCCTTGTATCTTCGTCGTCACTCTCATCTATTGTCATTTTGCTGCAGAGAAGGGAAAGTAGCTTGCTGGGCTGGACTTTCAACTGTGTTTGGGTTAACTCTTAGTTATTGGACTTGGACTCTCACTGACACACTTATCTTGAGCGCTGCCCATTCCATAAATACGCCTTTTTTGTTTATTCATCTCAACAAAATAATTAAGTTTCAGTGTTCGAAAAATATAAGATATGATCTATTGAGCTGCAAACAAACCCAAAAATCCAAAAGATAAAGGCAATTGAACTAGCCTCCAAAAATATTTAATTTGATGAGATAAGTGTGAGAAGGTTGGTGGCATTAGGCTGAAATTGAGCTGTCTATGGGATGAATCTCGTGCCAAACATGTCACCAAAAATCTTTGAGATGGTCACGAATAAAAAATACATGAGGGGTTGTAACTGATCTTATAATAAGCTTTCAAATCAGGATAAATTATAACTAGCTGAACCAATTTAGTCGAGAAACAAAAATCAATCAAAACCCCAAAAATCTTTGAGACTATACATCAAATATTGGATTTTGAATCCAAGACAGATTTAGGACCAGTTATAGTTCTAGATCTGGAAAAATTGGTGTTGCAGGGGAGATTTACCTGATAATTAGGACCAGTGATGGTTCTACAACTTAATTTTGGGACGTGGGAAGTTGAAGAAGCAGAAGGAGACGAGCAAAGAAGCAGCGGTGGTGTGGATGACAGAGGCAAGAAGAGAAAGGACGAGGTCGGAGGAGACGAGACAAGAAGCAGCGGTGTTTTTTGGGTTTTAGACGACAGAGAAGTGAGGACATAGGACGAGGCCAGAGGAAGAAAAGAGCAGCAGCGGTGGTGTGGAGATGACATAGACGAGAGGATGACAGACGAAGCCAGAGGTAGAGGAAAGAAGAAGTAGCGATGCTGTGGGATTTAGACAAGAGAACTTAAGTTAGTGGAAGAGGAGATAAACAGTTTTTTTTTTTTCTGTAAAGAGGAAAGAAACACTTAGGTAAATAAAATTGAAGAGGAAGACGAAGAGAAAAAAAAATTGATTAGGTTTTTTTCTCCCTCCACAGTTCCAAATTTTCCCATTTTCCTCAAATTTCACTAGAAAACATAGTCACAGATTTATAACGGTGAGGCTTCGTGGCTAAATAGCTAACTAGCCACTATAATTTTCGTGGTTTTCTCGTAGCTTTTAGTAACAGAGTTGCCAAAAAAAGCTATGGTTTATGGTTTCCAACGATTCGTAGCTATTTCGTGGTTAATTCGTGGCTAGATTTTTTTAGCCACAGATATATGTCCTGGGAAATCTGTGGCTATATGAGTAAATTTTACTAGTGGTCATGAAGTGCGATACTTGTCAGTTAGTGAAAGCGGAGCATCAAGTGCCGGATGGCTACTACAGAGTTTACCCATTCCAGAATGGAAGTAAGATATGATCGCGATGGACTTCGTGGTTAGTTTGCATGTTTCACAAAATATAGATGCTATTTAGGTGATTGTAGATCGTTTGAATAAGTCTACACATTTTCTGGCAATTAAGAAGACTAATGGAGTTGCAGTTTTGGCTAAAAAATATGTGGGGGGGGGATAGTGAGGTTGCATGGTGTGGCTGTGAGCATAGTGTCAGACAGAAATTCCAAGTTCACTTCGACGTTCTGGTAGTTGTTTCAAACAAGTTGGACACTAAGGTGAATATAAGTACAACTTACAATCCTCAAATAGATGGGTAGTCACTGGGCTGTGTGTGCTGGACCGGGGTGGTCACTGGGATGATCACCTGAACTTGGTAGAGTTTGGTTACAACAACAGCTATCAGGCGAGTATTGGTATGACTTTATGAGGCGTTGTATGGGAGGCCATGTCGCACACCATTGTGCTGGACTCAGGTGAGGGAGAGGAGCGTATTGGATGCAAGTTTTGTTCAGGAGACCACGAAGAAGATTCAGGTGATCAAGCTGAACATGAAGGAGACACAGGATCAGCGGAGGAGTTATGCTGATCAGAGAAGGAAGAACATTGAGTTCCTGGTGGAAGATAGAGTGTACCTCAAGATAGCCATGTTGCAGGGTCCGAATAGGTCATTGACAAAGACTAAGTTAAGTCCGAGTTACATGGGTCCGTTCAGAGTGATTGAGCGGATAGGACCGGTTGCATATAGGCTGAAGTTGTCTGAGGTTATGGGTGCGTGCTGGAGGAGACTTGGGAGCAAGAGGCGAGGATGAAGGCAAGACTAAAGAAGTGGTTTGAGAAGCAGCTCAATGCTTGAGCTTGTCTATCCTTGATTTTCAGTTTTTGTTTAGTTGCCATTTTGTATCTTATTTTTCATTATGTATTTTGGTTGATGTTGTAACGATTATGACATTTACTGATTAATACGATGTGTATTTCTTTATTTGATTGGTGTTTTTATGGAAAAAGGAAATAGCTCGGGGTTTCTGTAAATGGAAAGTTTCCATAAATAAAAGGTTTTTAAAAGTGAAATGTTTAATTGGAGTTAGAACTTTGCTATTTTTGGAGGTGTTGTGATCTTTGTGGTGATTATTCGGGATATTTGCCTCGATGGTGGTCTTCATGACGTATAGTATCATGGCATTTGTCTTGGTGATGCCTGTGTCTTGATATTGGTCTTAGTGACATTTGTACCCTGACGGTATGATTGACTCACTGAGTATTTGTGATAATACTCATGCATCTCAATTGTTGTTTGCGGTGCAGGTAAATGCAAAGTGTGATCGTGAAATCAAAGCGATGAAGATGAGGGTGTTCTAGTGGCTTAGTTACTTGTTCAATGCTTTTGTTAGGTTGCTAGAAAGGAATAATGTTGTCTAGAACGAATGTTAGGTTGCTGGTTATATGACTTTGTTATGATGCTAGTGAGTATGAGATAAGTAGATATTTCACAAATTAAGAAAATGTTGAATTTTACATGTTTACCCTTATTTAATAAGTGGTTGATATTTTAAAATCAATGAATAGAAGGGTTATAATTAAAAAAATTTAGCATAAAAACACATTGGAAATATATAATGACACTCTTTGTGAAACCAAAAATTTCTCTAAAATGAAACTCTTTATGAAACAGAGGGAGTATATATTTTTTTTTTAGAAGTAGACACACAATATTTTATGAGAGATTTACAATTAGGTAATCACGCGTGTCATGTACGGACAAATCTTATGTTATAGAATTTTATATAATCTTATTTATAATAAAATATAGATATTTTGTTACCTTAACATATATGTCATTGCATTTTGAAAGTTTATAATGGCTATATTTTTTTTTGTAATATGTTCTCTAGCACAATTCGAAAACAAAAAAAAACAAATTATTTTTTATCAGATTTATAGGTCGAATTGGTATCAAACTGAAATAACCCGACCCGTTTTTTTTGAATCTTTGACTGAAAAAATAAGTGCATTTTGAAATTGTGTGAATGAAAATAAAACATTGTAAAAGATTATGTGATAATTTGTAAAGTTAGTAAATAAGTATTTAAAGCTTCCCGAACGTAGCAAACCATCCGTCAGATACGCGTGGGCTCATACACCAGAAATTGACATAGAACCCATAAAAAAAATTGGCGGATGAGGCGTTACAAATTTTTTTTGTAATTTTTTCATTTTGATCGCAAGATATCTTGAGACGTTTTTTTTTTTTTTTTTTGTTGACTTAACATTTCAGTTTCCGGTTATTTACCTAGGTTGTTTGGGTTAAGTTCGGATCACATTTCATATTTTCGTAAAATCGGAATGGAGATGACTTTCACTTTTTTTGTTTTTGTCAATCGGATATGACTTTCTCTATTATAATAGTGATGATCTATAGATTTCAAAATAAAGTGAAAAAATCAGGAATAATGCAATGAAAATTGCAGAGGCATATCAAGCTTCCATCATTTGTTGCAACACACTTGCCAGTTCCTTTCTTTAGTTGTAAGCACAGAGCGGCACAAGAGCCAAGACCACAATCTGTGTCTGCTAAAATCTTATGACATATTCCTTGTTTTCCTTGAATCTCATTCACCATCAATCCTGTAAAAATAATATTTAAACACACAACGTTATCAATTTCATGGTAGTAAAACGACAAGATTTTTTCATAGTTTTAGAGATGGTAAAAAATAAAAAAAACCTAGAATAAGGATAATGTAGACAACACGAAAGGTGAATTTGATCATTTTTTATTGTAATTGGAGTTTTCAAAGTACAAAAACAATAAGAGTAGTGGTAGTGTTATGTGTATGATGAACTTTCACATACATACACACATATATATATACACACACACACACATATATATATATATATATATATATAGATATATATATTCTTCAGATACATGCATATATTATCAAATTGATATTTTCCATTTATGTATGATTCTTTTTATTAAAACCATATATAGAGTATTTGTTTATAAACCTACTGTTTCGGCCAAAAAAAAGTTCTAGTCAAAGAAGATAATTATTCTAGTCAAAGAAGATAATTAGAATCTGTTTTTAATTTTTTTTTTTTTTGATGAATTTGATGAATTTTGTAGCTTACAAAAGAAGTATGATTTTGTCTGTCAACATGTATAAAACTAATAAGAACGGTTGAAAAAGCCAGGCAACAAGTACCAAAGACATGACATTAGTCAAGACAAGTTTGTAAAATTAGTTAGTTATATTATTTTTAGTCAACATAAGTTAAATTAGTTGGTGAATTAGAAACAAGTAAAGATAATTACTTTATTTTATGTTTTCTTTATCAATTTTTTCTGTGGTTCTCATTTATATATTTTATGCTCTATATTTTGGTATAATGAGTTTGATACTTTTTTTTTATTGTTATGGAACTGTCAAGAAACACAAGAGGCAGTAAAATAGGTTTCTTATTGATTACGGTGGCTAGCTGAGAGCCTTATATAAAATATACAACTTAGACCTAATTGATCTATACAAACAGACAATATACTAGTGAATAAGCTAAGGGGCCTTATAGTCCAATGCCCCTCCCCTCAAGCTAGAGTGTGGAGGTTACAAATACCCAGTTTGAAAAGAAAATCCTCGAACTCTCTTCCTCCTAAAGCCCTTGTTAAAATGTCAGCAAGTTGAGACTTTGTGGTAACATGTTTGGTGGCCATAACACTGTCCCTAATAAAATGACAATCACGACCCACATGTTTTGTGCGAGCATGGTAAACTGGATTGGCAGCAAGACAAATAACTGGCGTAACTACAAAAGCTCACTAACGGTGTCGGCCATGGCCCGATACTCTGCCTCTGCCGAGGAACGAGAAACAACATCTTGCTTTTGAGTTTTTCCAAGACAAAGGAGAACCACCCAATTGAATAAACCAACCAGTAAGTGAACGACTTGTACGAGGACATGAGCTAAAACTGGATTTACACCAAGCAGTAAGAACCACGTCCATGATAGAGCGAAGAAGAATACCCTGTCCCAGGCTGTATTTGAGATATCGAACAACACGAAGAGCAGCCTCCTAGTGATTTGGTTTCGGTTCTTTCGTAAACTGTGAAAGTATTTGAATAACATACAAGAGTTCAGGTCTTGTGGTAGATAAATAAGACGACAGACGAGACGACGGTATTGTATGGCGTCAGGAATAGTATTACCATCAGCTAAGGCAAGGTGATGATTCTGTTCAAGAGGAAAAGAAACAGGCCAAACTCCAAGCAAACCAGTTTCCAAGATTATGTCAAGAGCGTATTTGCGTTGACAAAGATAAATCCCAGCCAGACTTCGAGCTCAGTACTCAAAAAAATACCGTAACACACCCAAATCCTTCATGTAAAAACAGGAGCTCAAGTAGCGCTTAAACTCATGAATTACAGAAACTGAGGAGCCGATGGTAATCAAATTGTCCACATAAACAAGCACATGAAGACGCACACCTTCGCGCTCAAAAATAAACAAAGAGGAGTCAAATTTAATATCTGTGAAACCATAGTTCTCGAGAGCTGAAGTAAGTTTGGCAAACCAACACCTGGGAGCTTGCTTTAAACCATACAACGATTTCCGTAAACATAAAACTTTGGTCGTACCGTTCATTCGAAAACTAGGAGGAAACTTCATATAGACTTCTTCATTCAGATCACCATGTAGAAAAGCATTATGGACGTCCATCTAATGTACTTCCCAATCAAGAGAAGCAACTTGTTGAAGAAATACACAAACCGTAACCATTTTTGCAACCAGAGCAAATGTTTTGGTATAATCAACACCTTCTGTTTGATTGTTCCAAGGACAACCAGTCTGGGCTTGTAACGTTCTAGTGTACCATCTGTATTGTATTTGAGATGAAATACTCATTTGCAACCTAATGCTTTCTTTCCTGGAGGCAAATCTCCAACTGTACCAGTACCAAGTTTTTCGAGTGAAACAATTGATGTATGTGGAATTTCACTCCAAATCTTTTACTTGAAAAGACCACACAACGACTGAAAGTGCACAGTTAATCAATGTAGTATTTTAGGATCGATCCCACAGAGTGTAATAGCTAACACAAATTGAAATAAAAGAGAAAGAACTATGTCTAAGACGAAACAAGAGATTGGGGTTTTGGTTTTCCTAATATCTATTGCAAATAAAGAAAACGTAAATAAAAGCGGTTTAAAACTATAAAACTATGGCGTTGGGCGTTTTGGAAGTCATCTCAGGGTTTTCATGGTTCTAAGCAATATTAATTGTAAGATCTAACAAACAAATACTAATTTCGGTCTAGGTTCTCAACTACGAAACTCTAATGAACTAACAAGCTATTTTCATAGAATGAAAGTCTAAAGTCTTCATACTCTGTTACTCAACTTTCGCAGGCAACCACGCATGTCAACCAGCTAGTTAAACAAGTTCGATATATTCACCCAACTCCGCAACTCAACTTACGCAGGTTACAACTCGAGGTTTCAGTATAACACTAGTTCGGAGACGTAGGATAACGCAGTTAACGCTCCCATTCGCTAGATCAGCACTTGGTGATCAATCCAAGCACATGAATTATGATAAATATGTCCCAAAAGAAATCTAATTTAAAATCAAAAAATAAGATCTAACAACCTAATTGAAGCGAACCATGAATTCCCCTTGAATCACCCCATAAAACCCAACAAATTAAACTACTCGCTCATGATGCAAAGAAACGACATTGATATGATAAAGTATAGCATCAAAAACGAATCAATAAATAAAAGGGGTTCAAAGGAAACTTCTCTAGTTGTCACAAAAGTAACTTGATCCCAAATGAAATGGAAGTATGAAAGTATTAGAAAGAATAGAAAGAGATTGGTGACTTCGGCGATGGCTTCCAAGAGGAGCTGAGAGAGGACGAGCTTCAACGGCTGTAGAGGATTCTCTGGTCGTCTCTAGGTCAGCTGCTGGTGGTGTGGATGATGAACTAGGAGGCACAAAGGAAGCACTTGAAGTGACACCTTGAAACCCTAGGTCTTAAGAGTATTTATAGGGTTTTGTCTTTGGATTAGGATTTGTAAGAGTAAAAACTTATTTTCTTCTTGAGTGCAGGATAAGGCGCAGTGATGGTCGCTGGTCAGGCCTTCAATAAAAGCCCATCGGCTGGATGGTTCTCTTCACGTTGGTTTATAACACGTCTCGGTAAATCGGACATATCTTCCGGATGAATGAATGGATTGACTTGATTCCACTTCGAGGAGAAATATGACTCTTCCAGATTTTCATAGATACGAAGCATGATATAATTTGAGTTCTGGAAGTTATTCAAAAGTGACATGTACTGAAAAGCTCTGAATCTGTCATGAAACATGTTTTCCTTGTCTTTTGGTCCAATTTGCTATAAAACCTGTAAAACCTTCTTGAAACCTAAAATACTTGATAATAAACCTTTTATACTTGAAATCTCATCAAACTCTTCCTAAATGCATATGAAAACTATAGCTAATTTGAGTAAAATAATGATGTTATCAACTACCCCATACTTAGACTTTGCTTGTCCTCACGAAAATAATCAAATAAAGTCATGGAAAAGAGGTTTTTGAAAATCACTGGAATTCACTTATCTTTGGGGATATCGTCTTGGCACTCTTCTTCGCCTTGACATTTGGAACTTACATTTGTAATCACCCATGAGAATCATCAATGCTCCTTGATCCCACAATTCTTTAGAGTTTCCAGAATCTCAATTTTCATCTCTTTACATAAATTAAGCAATATTAAAAAGTGAAATATTACCAAGGGAAAATCAATCAAAGGCTTGTCGACTCTCTTCAAGCCAAGACTTTTTTCGTATGATTCCTTTCCTCTCTCTTTTCTCACTTCCAAGGAATCTATTTCTCCCCAATTTTCTAGGGTATCATTTTTTTTCTATAGATCCCTTGCTTTTTTTCTTCCTTTTTTTTTTAATATTGGGCAGGCTTCGATGAAATCCAAAATATGCATGGATTTAAGCGGCATCCCTTGGCTCACTTCTTTGCTACCTATATCCTAATTCTTTTTTCTCTTTTTTTTTTTCTTTTTTTTTTCTTTTCTTTTTTTTTTTCTTTTTATCTTTTTGTTTTTAGAGTTACGAAGGGAAAAGAGAGGGGAACATACTTTTGAAAAAGTGCAATGTCTTGTGTGGCTTGAATGTAGAGATCTAGTCCAATGTATTACCAATTCCCAGGGCTTGATAATTAAGTCCGGTTTAGGTCCTATAAAATTTAGGGACATCGTTATATCATCTGAATATCCATCGAATAGGGACTTTGGGGATTGTTGAGTCGGCTTACAGTCTTTCCAAACTTTGGTTCTGTTGTCAAGCATAATCAAGAGTCATAAGAGTGTTAATCCACATCAAATAAACCGTTAGAATAAGATCATAATCCTCTACTAGTTTCGACTCAATAAAAAATTGTGACTCGATAAAAACGTCAAAATTATTGATGTAAAAAGTGGAAAAAGGTCTCAAGTCAACAAAATAGAAAGTAGCATTAGTATAGGATGGGAAATTCTTCCCCCAGACTTAAATCACACCGTCCTCGGTGGATAAAAAGAAGGAGTTGAGGATTAAAAATAATAAGGAAAAGTGTAGGGTTTAAGAACAATGTCACCTTGATGGAATGATGTTGTGTTGACTCTAAGACATTTAATGGTTGCCCTAAAGTTTTCTTAGAAATCGGCTGTGGAATGAAAATGTGGTGACTAACCGTTTGTACTTCCTTTGGTTGCTTGACATCGAATATGAACTAGGCTAAGTTCATTGAAACATAAACCTAAAACCATTAATAATAAAGATAAAATTAAAATAAGAAAAACATACCTAAATAAAAGAATGGTGATGGTAGGTGGTGAGGATGGTGGTGGTTTGGAGTTGTCACGCGGTACACGGATATACGGTCGCGGACATAGCAGCTGGTACGGTGGGCATGGTACATGGTACGTAGTACGTGGTACGCGGTACGTCGGACATGGCATCGGCTACGGTTCGTATGGCTGGTGGGGACTCTTGGCATCAATCACTCAAGGATGGTGATAATCCATCGCCTTCCTCGTACGTCGGTCAAGTTGAACATGGCCTGTCAGTAGGTGGTACTTCCCACTAGTCATAGTGTGCATTGCCAATCCATGGGGACTTCTTCTTTTTTTTTTTTTTTTTTTAGCTTTTCTATTATTTTTTTTTTGTGTTTTTTTATGAAAACCTGAAACTAAAATGCAAAAATATTAAAAGTAAAAGAAAATAAATCCTAAAAATAAAAACTGACTAGACATGGGTTGCCTCCCACGAAGCGCGCTTGTTTAACGTCGTTGGCTTGACGTTAGCGGCCAAGTTAGGCTTGAGAAGAGTTAGCTTCGGGAATCAATGCTCCTTTGGCTCCTTTGATATCTTGATAGTCTGCTCCAGCTTCAATAATAAGTTGTCCTTTTGCGGAAGTTTCAAAAACTTTTGCATGAAGAAGAACTTCTTTAGTATGCCTTATCATTTCTTGGATATGTTCCTTGCTCTCGCTACTTAGCTCAGGAGGAACTATGATCTTGATCTTGGAAATTTGTGGTGGCTTAGGCGGTTTAGGTGGCTTGGGTAGCAGGTTGTTGGTACTTGTGGATGCAGAGTGGTCGAATTGCTTCATCTTGTCAATGTTAGGATCCATCGGTTTTTCATGTAATAAGTTGGTCGGCCATGACTTCGGCTTGGAGATAGTCGGATATGACTTCTCCTTGTTGATGTTAGCAAAGGTTGTCTTCTTTGACTTACGGTCGATGATAGCTCCAAAAGTAGCTAGGAATGGTCTTCATAAAATCAAAGGTCTCTCGGTCTTTTGTTCCATCTCTAGGATGTGAAAATCGGTAGAGACTATGCAATCTCCTACTACAAGTTGTAGGTCTCGAACTAATCCGTCGAGAATTTTTTGTGATGAGTCTCCAAAGACTAAACTGAGGTTGGATGGTGATATATCTCGCAATCCTAGCTTTTCAGCTACACTTCTTGACAAAACATTAACATTAGCACCAATATCATAAAGAGAGTTAGAGAATTCAATGCCTGTTATGGAGCATGAGCAAACAAAACGTCCTGGACCTTCAGCTTTAGGTAGGCTCCTTAAGGGGTAGTGGCTAGCGGTTTCTTCATCAAATGGACATGTCATACAAATAACATCCTCATAAGAGTCAAAGAGTGGTACCATAGGTTTGGCTTCACGGTAGGTGAGGGCTGGTACGGCTGAGATAGCATTTCAATATCCTTTAGGATTCTCTTTGGGTTTTCCCGGAAGTACACCGACTTGGCATGGAACAGTGTTAGCGGTTTGAGCGACTTAAGTTTCAAGCTTCTTAACATGGATAGAAATGCTTTCGAACTTCCCATTCAGTTCAGTATAGATGTTATCCATCCTTGTGTTGGTGTCTCTTGATTGCTTTTGAAATGCAGCAAGGAGTTCTTGCATCTTTATATCGACGTTGGCATCATCTTGAGAGGTAGGCGCTTGGGATGGTCTGGATTGGAAAGGCGGCTTGCTGTTGTTGAATTGAGCTCGCGGCTGAAAACTGTTGTTGTTGTTTCCACCATTAACAATGGAAACTGTTGTTGCTGAGGATAATTCTGATCTTGGGGATTCTCCACATTTGGGTTCCTATAAGAAAGGTTAGAAGTGTTTCTAAAGTTGTTGTTGAAGTTGTTGTTGTACCCTTGGTTTTGGTAGTATCCTTGAGCACCAATATAGTTGACTTCTTCTTCTTGGTCATAAGAATCTTCTTAGAAAGGCTCCATGTTTCCATTGTTAATGGTCTCACAAGCGTTTACTCTGCGTTGTTGGTACCTTAGAAGTTGATTCATCATGTTCATAAGATCAGCAATCTCCTTAGCGTTGGAATTGCTAGAATGGATGGTTCCATCAAAATTGGTGCAAGTGTTGCTACTACATGCGGCAAGGTTGTCGATGAGAGCTCGTCCTTCTTGAACGGTCTTCGTAGTAAAATCTCCATTATTGGCCGTGTCGAGTGAAAGTTAATACTTAGGGTGTAATCCTCTATAGAAGGTACTTGAGAGGTTACCTTGAGCAAAAACATGTTGGGGACAGTCACGTCCATAGTCCTTGAAACGTTCCCATGCTTTATTAAAAGATTCGACCAGTCCTTGTTGAAAAATTTGCAGCTTGTAGCAAAGAGAGTTGGATCTTGACTTTGTGTAGAAGTGGTTGAGAAAGACTGACTTGCATCCTTCCCAACTGGTGATCGATCCAGGAGGAGGTAGAGACTTTAACCATCTATGAGCTTTGTCGGCTAGAGAGAAAGGAAAAAGCTCACACTTCCAGTAATCTTCGGGAATTCCATTGGTTCTTGTTGTAGAGCAGATTTCTTCAAAAAGATCAATGTGGTCCATCGGATGTCCATGGAACTGATTTTGTTTCACCATACCAATAATTTGAGGTTTAATCTCATAAACACATCGTGGAGGATGAGTGATATGAATAGCAGAGCGGTCTTGAACAAATTGGTTTGGAGCATCATAGTCGGCTATGGTACGGTTAGGAGCGGCACGTCTTAGAGGGTGCACATAAGCAGGTTGTCTTCCGCCAACTTGAGATAGTGGTGGATTAGCGATGAGAGCAGGCTGGTGAGGAGGAACATCGAGGTTGTCTCCCATGCCTAGAGGACTAGCATCACGAGGAGCTTGTTGATGGTTTCGGTCAACTAAAGGGTCGAGTTGCGGATCAGCGGGTGCAAGGTTGGGGTTGCCACCTTGTTCAAGAATCGGTTCTCCTTGCTCGTTGAGGGCAGGAGGTATCAGCGGTTGGTCGAGGTTAAGGATACCTTGGTCCTGGTTCCTTTCTTCGGCCATGAGTTGTTGTTTTCAAAGTTTCCTAAGCTCACGTTCTAGTCAATCAATGTCTTGAATTGGAGATACGGTAATGGAGGGTTGACTCCTAGTCATGCACTACAAAATCCAAAACATAAACTATAAGGGAAAATAGATCGGTTATCGAAAAACAAGAAAACTAAAACTAAAATTCAAAAATTCAAAAGAAAAAATTCAAAGTATCTTAGACGAGAGTTCTTATGAAATTCAATGGGCAGCTAGTTACTCCATGACAACGGCGCCAAAAAGCTTTGATGTATGTGGAATTTCACTCCAAATCTTTTACATTAAAAGACCACACGACGACTGAAAGTGCACAGTTTTAAAAGACCACACGACGACTGAAAGTGCATAGTTAATCAATGTAGTATTTTAGGATCGATCCCACATAGAGTAATAGCTAACACAAATTGAATTAAAGGAGAAAGAACTATGGCTAAGACTAAACAAGAGATTGGGGTTTGGGTTTTCCTAATATATATTGCAAATAAAGAAAACGTAAATAAAAGCGGTTTAAAACTATAAAACTAAGGCGTTGGGCATTTTGGGAGTCATCTTAGGGTTTTCATGGGTCTAACCAATATTAAGTGTAAGATCTAACAAGCAAATACTTATTTCGGTTTAGGTTCTCAACTACGAAACACTAATGAACTAACAAGCTATTTTCATAGAATGAAAGTCTAAAGTCTTCATACTCCCTTACTTAACTTTCGCAGGCAACGACGCATGTCAACCAGCTAGTTAAACAAGTTCGATATATTCACCTAACTCCGCAACTCAACTTACGAAGGTTACGACGCAAGGTTTTGGTATAATAGTAGTTCAGAGAAGTAGGATAACGCGGTTAACGCTCCCGTTCTCTAGATAAGCACTTGGTGATCAATCCAAGCACATGCATTAAGATAAAGATGTCCCAAAAGAACTCTAATATAAAACCGAAATAAGATCTAACAACCTAATTGAAGCGAACCATGAATTTTCCTTGAAGCACCCCATAAAACCCAACAAATAAAACTACTTGCTCATGATGCAAAGAAACGACATTTATATTATAAAGTATAGCATCAAAAACAAATCAATAAACAAAAGGGTTTCAAAGAAAACTTCTCTAGTTGTCACAAAAGTAACTTGATCCCAAAAGCAATGAAAGTATGAAAGTATTAGAAAGAGTAGAAAGAGATTGGTGACTTCGGCGATGGCTTCCAAGAGGAGCTAAGAGAGGACGAGCTTCGACAGCAGTAGAGGAGTCTCTGGTCGTCTCTAGGTCAGCTGCTGGTGGCGTGGATGATGAACTAGGAGGCACAAAGGAAGCACTTGAAGTCACACCTTGAAACCCTAGGTCTTAAGAGTATTTATAGGGTTTTGTCTTGGATTAGGGTTTGTAAGGGTAAAAACGTATTTTCTTTTTGAGTGCATGATAAGAGGCGGCGAAATAGGCTTCTAGACCGTGGAGGAGGCTTGGACAGGGCCGCAGTGATGGTCGCTGGTCAGACCTTCAATAAAAGCCCATTGGCTGGATGGTTCTCTTCACGTTGGTTTATAACACGTCACGGTAAAGCGGACATATCTTACGGATAAATGAATGGATTGACTTGATTCTACTTCGAGGAGAAATATGACTCTTCCAGATTTTCATACACACCAAGCATGCTATAATTTGAGTTCTGGAAGTTCTTTAAAAGTGGCCCGTACTAAAAAGCTCTGAATCCTGAAACATGTTTTCCTTGTCTTTTGGTCCAATTTGCTATAAAACCTGTAAAACCTTCTTGAAACCTAAAATACTTGATAATAAATATTTTATACTTGAAATCTCATCAAACTATTTCTAAATGTATATGAAAACTATAGCTAATTTGAGTAAAGTAATGATGTTATCAACAATTTCATCGGAAACCACATTGCGCCAATTAACATCAAGAATAGCTTGGGTATAACTAATGGGCTCAACATCTGAAGTAATTGCTAAGAGAAGAGCTTGGTAATTGACAGAAAAACATGAGCTGGAGAGATAATTATCCAACGGATAGGGAGTAGCAGATGGATATGGTTGATGAAGAAGTGTAGTAACATAATCAGCGATTTTAACCGGGGGATTCTTAGGACGATGGTCGCGACCAAGGAGCTCCGGATCAGCGATAGCAACAATAGGGGAAGATTCTGTAGTAGATGGCAAAACAGAGGATGGTGGAGAGGATTCTGTAGTAGTGAGAGAAGACATCTCCTCATCATAGAAGGATAATTAAATTTGCGGGAATGCATCATTAACAGTAGTGGTAGTGTCAGCGTTGGTAACAGCAGGTGCGGAAGACAGTGAAACAGCTATATCAGCAACTGTTGGAGCAACCGGTGTAGTGGACGGTAAGGCCGAAGAAGATGATATCGGATCATCAATGTCAAAATCTGACACCGTAACAGACGAAGATAATGACGGAGGAGCAATATCAGAGATGGGAAAATGAAATTCTGTTTCGCGGAAAACAATATCGCGAGAAATAGAAACCACGTCCGTGTCTAAATTGTAAACACGTCATACTTTCTTCACAAAAGGATACCTAAGAAAAATCGACTTGGTGCTACGACTTGCAAACTTATATCCTCCATGCATTTGATTATGAACATAGCATAGGCAACCAAAAACGCAGAGATGATTCAATGGAGGAGAACTGTTGTAAATCAATTCAAAAGGCGTCTTGCCTTGAAGAAGTGGTGTAGGAGTTCGGTTGATAAGATAAGCAGCAGTAAGTGAACAGTAACTCCAAAATTTAGTGGGAAGACCAGCTTGAAAAAGAAGTGCTCAAGCAACATTGAGGATATGACGATGTTTTCGTTCGACACTGCCATTTTGTACCAACACAAGATGTCTCATGGATTATCTCGTGCTGAGCAAAAAATGAGGTGAGGCAAACTAATATCGTCCAAGCGTTCATCATGCAGTCGACTTAAGGACTTCGACTCTTCATCTTGAGTCAAAACATTGTAGACTTCCTCGAGAGTGGGAAGTGGCACTTGAGAAAGGAGAGAAGATTTAATAGGTCCGTATATAGATTCATCGAGACGTATGAGAAATTGATGGAGTTTGTCTTCCTCTCGCTCTTTTCGAACTTCTTCTATGGTTTTAGCTTGTTGGTAGTCAGCTAAGCTTCTCTATAACTGAGAGAGCTTCCCATAGTATGTTTCAATAGGGAAACCCTTTGTTCTGAGGCGCTGAATACGTTGACCATTCTTAACTCCAAAACGTGTATGAAGATGTGTCCAGAGCTTGTGAGAATCATCGTGATGAGACATCGATGTTGCTATGCTGTCGTCGATGGTGAGTTTCATCCATGAAACCACCAAAGCGTTGTTTGCAGACCATTCTTCAAAGTCAGGATCAGTGTCAACAGGTTGAGGAATAAAGCCGTCTGCAAAACCAAATTTCTTTCTTGCCTTTAAAGCTAATCGCAAATTTGTAGACCATTCGTCGTAATTAGGTCCACGCATAAGAGGTTTGGAGATTAGAGTACCAGGATTGTCTCCTGAAGTAAGATCATATGGTGAGATCTTTCGTCGTGTTACAACAAGAGCCGGAGCTGTAGTATTAGAAAGAGCGGATTTGGTGCTCATCTTTTAGAAGGAAGTTAGGTCAATAGAAGGAGAGAAGAGAAAAAAAAATGCAATCTCTTGTAGTGGAAGGAGAGATCACGGAGAGATTACAAAACTTTTTAGTAGTTAGGTGTTGTGCTCTGATACCATATCAAGAAACACAAGAGGAACTAAAATAAGTTTCTTATTGATCCTTATATACAAAATACAATATACAACTTAGACCTAATTGATCTATACAAAATTACAAACCGACAATATACTAGTGGATAAGCTGAGGGGCCTTATAGCCTAATAGGAACAGTGGTGAAACATTTAGATACTATTATAAAATATAATAAAGTAATATATGTTAAAATATCAACTGCATAGTTTATGTAAGATTATAATTTGTTATAATTTATGAAAATATTTAATTATCACCAATTAAAGATAAGCAGTATGAATGATGCTTTGGGGGGAAAAAAGAGGAGAAAGTTAGTTTTAGATCTTGTTTCAAAAATCGGTCTAGGCGCTCAGGTAATCGCAGGTTACACGCTAGGCAAGTCCTTACCGCTGGGATTTTACTGTCATCAGCCAACAAATTGGAATTATTAACAAAAAAAAATTTGAAGGTTTTTGAACTTCTAACTCTGTTTTCTTTACATAGATCTGAAGCTATGAATGCTGAAACTATGAGAATATTAAGTTAAAACGGCTAATAGTTGAGAAAAATGAGGAGGCAGCTTTTTAAATGAGGGTTTACAGAGGTTACAGATCAAAACTAAGAGGAAGAAGACGAATGTGTTTTTGTCATTTTGCATTTATTAAAAAAACTGTAATAAAAAAAAAAGCAAAATGAAAATGTGGGCTCTAACCCATGGTTTGTGGGTTTCAAATACCTGTAAGAACCGCAAGACCAAGCTTAATTCTCGGTAATCTATTACAAATTTAGTATATTATACACATATATAGATAAATCCCCTAAAACTAGGACCTGATTTAAATCCGATTTTCCGATTAATCGCTAGAGCCTCCCTCACCGCCCGACTAACGCCTAACGATTTTTAAAACAGAAGTTTTAGATATGAAAACATTTCATGAAGACCAATTGAAAGTTAGGCATTCACAACTCATTAATTTGAAAAAAATCTGCATGATGTAAACATTCAGTAAATTACTTTATAAGTTTTGCCATTTGTCCAAAAACTTTCAAAATGTCTTTTTGATATCTAGAACACAAACTTACACATAATGTTTGTATTAATTAGGTTTCAGTTATGTTTAGGATATATTTTTAGTTATGAAATATGTGTTTCATGAAAAATTTTGAAATATTTTAAAACGGCAAAAATGATAAAATTGTAAATTATTGACAAAAAGGACAAAAACAAAACATTTGGCGTAAGAAGTGGTATTTTATGTAAGAATCCCTGTAAACATTTTATTTTTTTCTTTTTAGTTACGTTATTGTTCTTTTTTTTTTTTTTTTTGAAATAATGTTAAATTATATTCAAAAGTAAAAATACTGTTTTACAACAAGTGCATCATTCTATTGAAAGTTTAAACTTATATCTAGAAAGAAAAATCAATATCTTGTGCCAAGCCAAAGAGAAAGACCCGACTCGTAGCGTCTGTCTCCTTTGTGTCCAATTGCTAGAAGAAGGTCCCTCACATGTTAATCGATGAGCTGTATAAGGCGAAGTGCAGGTTTCGGGGACTCACCGTGCTTCCTCCCGTTTTGCACTTGCCAGAGGATGTAGATCATTGATTGCAGGACAGAAGCAGCTAGGAACTGCATTGTCCGGTCACTCCAGTCGTCACAGGTCGAATCCAGAATAGAAAGCCAGTCAGGGGAGAATCTTGTTCTGTAGATACCCTTAGCTATATTCTCCCATATATCTGAGCTAAAGGTACATGAGAAAAAAAAATGGTCCCTTGTTTCAACCCCGTTGTTGCATAAAACACAATGCCCCGTATCCCCTCCATCCCCTCGGGACCACTGTGCCATCCGATCGCCCGTTGAAAGTTTATTACGGACTGCTAGCCAGGTACATAATGCAAACTTTGGTATTGAATGGGTGAACCACACACAGTTAGACCATGGGACCTCTGCAGCCGTAGAACGGATTTGGTTCCAGGTCTCTTTTGTAGAAAAACGTGGGTGAAACTTGTCGTTTTTTCCTTTCCAGAGTACCTCGTCTGCCATGGAAGATCTTTGCTCATATTTCCCCGACAGTTCTGCTTCCATTTGGGTATAAGGATGCATACGGTGTCTCCGCCTGCAACGTCTATCCCAAGCAACTGAAACCGACATATGTTTACCGATCCCCATGTCTATGAATCCTCGGTCCCCTACAACATCCACCAGACGTCCCATAGAGGACCAATTATCGTACCAAAAAGACGTCTGTAGGCCATTACAGACCTCTGTTTTGCAAAAAGGAGCCGCTAAGGGGCGATATTTGAGGAGTTTCCTCCACATCCAGGAATCAGCGGTAGAGGATTTAAAACTCCAGAAACTTTCCTGTTTGAGTATACTATTCTTCACCCATTTAACCCAAAGAGAGTCCTCCGATGAGACAAGGCGCCAGATCAACTTGAGACAACAAACATCATTCAGTTCTTTTAGCGACCTTTACCCCAATCCTCCTTCTTTCTTAGGCTTACAAATGTCCTCCCAAGCAACCTTAGCCTTATGAGGATTTAAATCCGGACCAGACCAGAGAAATGCAGAGCAGAGCTTGTCGATCTCTCGAGTACATTGTCGTGGGAGTCTAAATGCAGAGCACCAAAAAGTGCAGACACTCCATAGTATCGACTGAATGAGGTTTAAACGTCCTGCAAAAGAAAGAAATCTAGCGGTCCAGGACCCAATTTTCTTCTTTAGCTGCTCGATTAGGGGTGAACAATCCGAAAGAGAGAGCCGTTTAGTAACTAACAGCAAGCCTAGATACCGTACCGGCAACTGATCAACCTCAAAGTTGAAACTTTCCCCTATCTCCTGACATTCTGATGTAGTTAAACCCCCTAGGTAAACCGTAGACTTCTCCATACTTATTCGCAACCCTGATCTTTTTGCAAAACTGTCAAAGACTCCCAAAATGCCCTCAATGGATCGCACCTTACCATCAGAGAGAACCATAAGGTCATCCGCAAAACTCAAATGAGTGACTCCCAGGTTCTTACACTTTGGATGATAACCGAAGCTATGGCCAACTGCTTTGTCCAGCATCTTGGAGAGAACATCCATAACTATAACAAACAAATAGGGAGACAAAGAGCATCCCTGCCGCAAGCCTCGCGAATTATTGAAAAACAAGCTCCTCATTCACCTAAACTGAGAAAGAAGCAGTAGTTACACATAGCATTATCCAATGCACAAAGACCTGCGGTAAGCCTAGTGTGATGAGAACATTACGCAGAAAAGGCCATTGAACCGAGTCAAAAGCCTTTGAAATATCAATCTTAATGGCACATCGGCTGGATATCGAATCCTTGTGGTAATCTTTAACTAGCTCCGTAGCCAGAAGAATGTTGTCAATCAATAGACGGTCCTTGATAAAAGCTGACTGATTCCCAGCAATAAATTTAGGAAGGAGAAGCTTCAATCTGTTTGCTAATATCTTGGAGATGACCTTGTATAGGACATTACAGCAGGAAATTGGACGATAGTCCTTCATTTCCCTGGTGTCTACCTTTTTAGGGGTCAGCGCAAGAATAGTTGCATTGACACCTTTGGGAAGAAATCCCTTAGCAAAGAAAGATTGGACCGCAAGGACAAACTCACCACCAATAATGTCCCAAGCCGCTCTAAAGAATTCAGAGGTGAAGCCATCAGGCCCTGGAGATTTATCCAAAGGCATTGCAAACAAGACAGATTTGATCTCCTCAGCCGAGACTGGTCGAGTAAGACAATTCTGATCCTCTATAGAACAGCGAAACGGCAACAATTCCTGCAACTCTGCTATTATTGCTCCTTCAAAATCCGGTGGAATGAATTGAAGAAAGTCCTTAAAATGACGCACTGCTTCCATTTTGATACCCTCCTCATGAGAAACAACACTACCATCAGGTCTACAAATCTCTCGGATTACATTTTGTGCAGCGCGAGTCTGGACTGCACGATGAAAAGTTTTATTGTTGTGGTCTCCAACCTGGAACCAGTGAAGTTAAGATTTCTGCTTCAAAAACTTCTCCTCAAGACTAGCAACAAAACTCCACCGGTCATAAGCCTGTTTCTCTGCCTCCGTAGTAACTGCAGAAGGGTGGGAAAAATTAGCCTCTTGTTTTTCACAAAGGTTGACATAAGCTTCTTTCGTCCTTGCAACCAAATGATCGATCTTACTTCTCGCCAAAGCCTTGAGTTGTGGCTTAAGTGCCTTTAATTTCTTTGTAAACCGAACCAGAGACGAAGAAGACAGGTGAATAGCCTCGGAGTTATTCCAAAACTCTGTCACCAATGGTGTAAACTCCGACATGTCAGCGAGAACATTCACAAATTTAAATGGTTTGCGACGCTGCCTGTACTCCCTTTGGCTCACAAGATTAATCTAACAGCGAGCATGGTCTGAGCACCCACCTGCTTCAAACACATTAAAAGACTGCAGATTAGTAGCGAGCCAAGCTTCATTAACCAACACCCGGTCCAACTTTTTTGAGATTAGATCATTGTCCCTCTTATTTGACCAGGTAAATAAGGGTCCTTGAGACTCCAAATCGGCGAAGGAACAATAGTTCACCACCGTTTGAAAATCCACCATTCCCTCAGTGATTCCCAGACCATTAGCCCCCCGAGAGTGCTCATCAATAGACAAAGTTTCGTTGAAGTCACCAAATATGATCCACGGTTTATCCCTCATGAGAGGGGAATCCATATGATTACGGAGATCCTCCCACAGAGATTTCCTTTCATCCACCAAATTTGAAGCGTAAATGAAAGAGCAAAAGAACTCAGCCTCTTCTTCCTCCAACTTAACCAAACATGTGATAAATTTCCCTGTTTTATATACCGGAGTAAGTCTCACGTCATTCCGCCAAACCACCCAGATACGTCCTCGAGCATGATGCTCATAGTTCGACAAAATTGACCAGTACCTAAACAACTTGGCACCCAACCACTGTGCCTTACGTTCCTTAACTCTCGTTTCTAACAGACACCCAAACCGCAATTTAGGATCACCAACCCACTTCTTTATGACTGAATGTTTTGAGGTTCGATTCAATCCTCGAACATTCCAAAAGAAGCCTGACATTAATGACGTTTGGAAGAAGTCCTCTTACTCTGATCCCTAAGGTTTAAGTTAGGGGGTAGAGTCGAAGGATTGGAAATGACTTTATGTGCGGTCTTAGAACCACGAGCAGAATAGGACGAAGTTGTGGTATAAGGGATGTCTCCAACTGTGTCTCTGGTTGCTGAGTCTCCTCCGCGACAGCAGCCTTAGAGCTTGAACCCGAACCATCTTCTTCAGAGGCATCACTAGGGGAGTCCTCCTCCCTCTCCTCAGCCTCTTCCTCCTCCACAGCATCCCCTTCACCCCCTTACCGCTAAGAGCAGAAAAGGCGTTAGAGAGGAGAGATTGACTGATAGATTTCAGATCAGTTGACTTCTGTTTCCCTGGACTACTAACAGACTTTGGAGTTGTCCACTCCTCTCCGTCAACAAGACACTGCTCCTTAGCGGGGGAATGGATTTTATTTGCGTTAGGGAGAACTGATTCCCCCTCTCTCTATAACACAACTTGGGGTGATGAGGCCCTCGCCGGTTTTGTGCCAAGAACAGGAGAAGACACTGAATTCGTTTGAAAAACGTTTTGTTGAGCTATACAAGTCTCCTTGAATTGGCCCCATTTACCGCAAAAATCACATTTAGGCGCCAACCAAGGATAGGTGTACTTAATGACAACCTCAAGCTCACCCTCTTCCTCCCCCACAAAAACGAAATCACTTGGCAACGGTTTGGTTAAATCAGCTTCAACCTGAATCTGAGCAACATCAAAGCTTGTACAAGCATCCGTATTCGGATGTAAATTTAGCGGCTTACCCACGGCACTAGCTAGAAACTGCAGACCTTTATGCGTAAACAAGGAAGGCGGAACATCAATTAGCTTAACCCACAGAGGGATTGTCTTTAAAGCAGGCTGAGTCTCCTCCTCATTGGGAGACCATTTCGAAATCCCCATTGGAATATCCATGATATTCCACATACCACGGTTCAAAACCCTACGCCGCATAGACTCACTACGAATCCGAAACTTCACAGTTGTATCATTAACTTCAAAAACATCAATCAAAGTTGACGTATCTCCTAAACGCCAGATTTTGTTAACTATCATATGGATCTTACCAATATGAGGGGCCTTCGTACTCAGGAACTTCCCTAGCAGAAAATCCTCCCATAAAGGCTGAGCCCCTTGCAGAACCTCCTTCGGGACAGTCACACGCTGTTGGCCATCCACTACTACCACATCGAAAGGTTGTTTAGTAAAAACATGTTTGCGGGTTACGTTTGCATAAGAGCGCTTAGTTTGAGCCACTCCCTCAGCCTGGTGCACCTCCGCAGATTGCCCCACCGGAGCCTGTGTCGTCGACAAACCATCAAACGTTTGTGGAACCACATCTACCTGAGAGGGGAACCGCTCTTCCGATGCCTGGACCTCCCCTCCTAACGACGGAGGAGCCGCCGGTGGCATTAGACTTGCAGAGGAAGCCAAAACCCTAAAATCGCCTTTTTTTGTCTCTCGCCACGTCAGCCGCTAACCAGACAGAAGCTAGATATATAACTAGTAAAATCGAGTGAAATAGCGTTCCAACACCGGTGGTCCAGCTCTGCCCTACGTTATTGTTCTTAATTCTCTTGATTGTATATATATAAGACCTTCTGACGGCTGTATATTATATTCTGAGTTTGTGATCAATGAGAAAATTAAAGTCTTTCTGGCCAGACCTTTGTTCATATTGTGGCAGTGAATGGTGCCTCATTAAAAAGCGGATTTCAAGGATTTTTTTGAAAAAGTTGTTCTGGTCACCAAATCACACAGGCCGTGATTGGAAGCACTCCCAAGTGCGTAATTCAGGACTTAAGAAAAAAATACGCCTATTGTCACTGATCACAGTTTCTTATAGTGATTTGCGTTTTTGTCAAAGAGTGAAATTAACATATCTGCGTTTTTCAAAACAATGTAATTAACTCATGGTCCGCATGCATACCAATTACCCTGCGGATTTTTTCAAAACCGCACTAGGCAAAACAAAATATTTGTTTACTTGTTTTATTTACTTAATTTATAATTAATAAAAATAATAAACATGTTTTACTTATTAATATATTTTTAACATTTTTATTAATGGTACTTTGCATCGGTTTTTTTTAATCATTCAAATTTTTAATTGTGAACTGCAATATCAGAGAATTTTCAAAAATATTGTTTTTCTTATGTTTCTTTTTAAAAATACTTTTTTCCATATTGTCAATTTTAAAAAATTGTTCGTATGAAAATGTTCCTAGAACACAAATTCTCAAATAATTATGAAAATGTTCAATTAAAGGTATTTTTGAAAATGGGTATTTCAAAAGAAATATTTCTAACAAATTCTCAAATAATTGTTTACCAATTAAATTTTAATTTTAAATAAATTTTGGTGGTTAAAACTCAGAAATTAAAACCTTTTTATTGATGAAATTAAAAATAAATTAATATGAAATCCGTACCACAAATTGTTTTTCACCAATCAAACATTATTTTGTACCGCTTATTCTGGATTAACCTCACTTGTCCCGCAAATACATTTGTCCTGCACGTACCGCAGTTGAACCGTACCGCACTAACAAATTTTTTGTCTCGCAATATGAAGTTATTTGCGTTTTTCGAAAAAGAAAAAAAAAACACTATGCATTTTTTAGATTGACTATTTCTCAAAGGACCGCAGTTGTGTTTTGAAGCTGAATATTATCCAGCGGTTTTAGCAAATACGCACTAGACAAAATAAATTCTGATTTATGTTTTGATTTTTTTTTTTTTTTGACAGCAAAGAATAATAATTAACATATATTTAAACAAATGACTTTATGCTAAATGGGTTTTTTAATTTAAATTGTTAAAGATTCTCACAAATAATTAACTTTTTAAATGTGTCTTTTTTGAAGAAAATAATAATTTACTTAATTATTTCTTCACAAATTATAAAATAATCAGTTTTAATATGAAAAAACAGATTTATAAACAAAAAATTATAGTCAACATTTTGATCAAAAATATTATTAAATTATATCATATATATTAACTAAAATTAACAACTTTAAAAGGAAATTATAGTTTCCATATTAAAGTAAATATTAAATAATATTATTTTAAATGCTACTTAAGTATCATAATGGCTGTAAGTTTATCATAAATCATAAAGTTTATATATATTAATTTTTTAATTTTTTTATCCAATTTACTTTATTTGTAAAATTATACATGTTCATTGAATTATACACCAACTGTATAATTTTATTGTTTCATATCTTTATCATTTTTTATAAATATTATACATATATATACATATATGTATATATATATGTGTGTATAACCGAATATATTGTTTTAAAAGTAAAACAACAGTTTAACAATTTTCTTATAAACAACCAAAAGATTTCTTATTCACAATACTGCAAGTAGTTTTTTCCCCAATCAAACATTATTTTGTATCCTTTATTTTCTATAAACCGCACTTGTCCCGCAAATATTTTTCTCCCGCACAAACCGCAGTTGAACCGTACCGCACAATAAAACCGCGGCACAACCAAATATGTTATTACCATTCAGAACCTCTGTATCATACCGTATTGTGAAATTATAACCGATTTTTCTTTTGGCTTTGTCCCATTCCTACATTCCCAATTTCCCACATTGCAAACGCATTTTGAATGTGATTTTTCTTATACACGTTTCGTTTTTCTCGTTTCTTTTTTTTTGTCACTGGTAATATTGAAAAACTAGGTAGAATACATTGTAAAATACACTTAAGCCGGCGGAAGACAAGATTTTCCCGAAGTCTCAAGAGAAAACAAAGCCGGCGGACGAGTATAAATCCCCGGAAACAAAAGAGAAACCAACAAAAGAAACAAACAACAAAGCAAAAGAAAAAATAACTTTGGAAAGAGGATGAACCCAAGAGCTAAAAACAAAGGGAAACTAGGCTGAACCTTTAAAAAATAAACTAGACCCAAACCGCAAGGTTTCTTCTTCTGAAGCTATTGAATCTGAGTTTTACCAAGGATGCCCAAGGCCAATCCAAAAATAACAACCACCACCTCCTATCAATATGAGAGCCAATCTCTCGAACCAATAACCAAGAACTTCATAACCCAGCAAACAAGACTCAAACGTTTCTGGATACGACGACGACTATAGCGTCCCATAACGTCTAGATAGAAGCCTTCAAAAGGCAATCAAATCTAAACAGATTTGCAAAGCGAGACAAGGAGCGAAGTCTAACTGAGACAGCTATCAACATCAACAAACCACAACAATGAGAAGAACCAACTGCACACAAAGGAGACTAGCATTTCTTCAAACAAAACGGAGCCAAAGCTTAGAGAGGGAACAAGCCTTTTGGGAATCAAAGGAAGGACGAGATAAACAAGGGTGATAGGAAGGTAAAGGCTGGGCGGGAAACGCAATCACAACCACACAACACTGACGGCTTCCAATCGAACAACACATGAACGAATGAACACAGGGAAGAACCTAGCAAAGAAGATACCTTATTCTTCGAGTCATACTGTGGATCTACCAGATCCGGAATTGCTAGCATAATCTCTGCAAAATGACACTTCCAACCGCCTCCACAAACCCAAATTGAAACTCGAAGCAAGCCAAAAGATTCCCCAGTACAAAGCCAAACATCTACTTAAACTACTAACCCAAGAAATTGAAACAAACTAAACCAGTTCCACATAGCTCTAGACAGCGGTGAAGAAGAAATCAGAAGGTCAGCTTACCGAGCTGAAGAAACAAGCGAGACCACAACCACAAATTCGATAGCAAATTTTGGGGATCACCATGAAACTCAAAACTCTGTCGAATCTTCCAAATAATAGATCTAGGAGACCGAAGAAATAACTCTCTCAGGAGAAGCTGGCCGCCGACGAAACTCGCAAGCCCCGCCGTGAAGATATGCCGTCTCAACCAAAGGGAAGCCAATAACCACCGAAATCCAAAAGTTAAAGAAAGCAAAGAACTAAACAACAACAGCAAAAGAGAGACTAAGGGATCCTCTCACGGCACCAGCGAGGAGCGCCGGCTACCGGAGAAGGTAAGCCGAGATCAGATTTTGAGTTACTCGGCGGCTAGGGCGAACTAACGTTTTGAGAGAGAAAAAGTCGAACCAACTTTGTTTCGTTTTTCTTGTTTCTAAAATTTGTATAAATTTATATGCATTATCAATTTTATTACTTATTGTAATATTATTATTTAAAAATTTAGATTTACTATATGTTACTCAAATTGACTCATTTTGATATTCGCTGATATAATATTATTACATATGTATTACACTTGAATATTAGGAGAGGTATCCACGTTTACCACATACGTGTGAGGCATTTTTGCACAAACTGATATTTTAATTTCATTAATAAATAAAAACTATAATTATTGGCTGTTAAAATGAATCTTATTTAACACATGTTTTGAAAATAATAAAATTTTGCCAAATTTTTCATGTAATAGTACTTCAAACTTATAGTTGTACAAGCATAAATATAGTGGTACTTTACTATTTTTACCTTATTACCAGTTGTACCTTACAATAAAATTAAAATTTTATAGTTGTACTTTTCACATTAGTTAATTATAATACATTTGTACAATTTCATAAGATAACATGTCTAAAATAACTTATTTACATATTTTGACATAATTACTTGGATGAAAATAACAAAGTGACCATCAAACCATTAGAAATATTTGCTATATGTAGGACAATCAAAGTGACCATAAAATTTACATTGTCAAAGTGACTATAGTAGTTGTTCTCTTTGTACTCACTAACATGGAAATAGATGGATTTAATTGAATTTTAAAATTTAGTACTTATAAAATTCAAAGTTATATTTAGTTGTACCGTAGTTGTACCACGAATATGAAAATTGTCGAGTTTTAAATTAAACGTAGTTGTACCCTAGTTGTAAATGTTACAGTTAGTTGTACTGTAACTGTAGAAACCAGTCTTGCAACAAAAAACAGAACAATCGAATCTTACAACCAAAACCTGTTACGAACATCAAAGTGGCATAGAAATTAATCACGAAAACGTCATACAAGCTTCCAAATTGTGCTTGTTTTTCAAGAAGATCTTGTACTGCTTTCTTACTTCCAAATTCTTGACCTACATAAGGCTCCATATCCTTTGAAGCGTTGTATCAAGGCCAAATGTTTGCTGAACAGGTTCTTCTACTACCATGGGAGAAGGAGCTGGCACATCCACCACTTCAAACTTATATGTAGACAATAAACTTTGAACTTCATGGAAATCTTTTTACCAGAGCCGTAGACCGAAAAGAAAGTGCAGGAACAATACCCATACGTTGACAGCCTTTGTTGTACAGCGGAAGCATCAGCAACCAGCAGATTGGTGTCGGTTTCAATGGTTTCAACTTTTGAAAGCCACCTTTCCACTTCAGCTGACCGTAGCCAACCCCTGAGAGCTTCAGCATCAACTTGGCGTAACAAATCACATCTTTTTGCTTTGAGATCCTCCAAAGCATTGTTCTGATCGTCAAGATTCTCCTCAATCTTGCAAATGTAAGCTCCATGTGCCGCCAAGAAATAAAAAACTGGTCGAAGACGTTCAACAACTGCAAATGAAGGAAGGGCTACCTCCTGGTGAAATTTCTCTGCTATATAATTCTTACTCTATTCTTAGTGAGAAAGGGGATGAGAATGAAGATCAAAATGATACAATAGCAAGGGAGGATGAGGTTTTCCAGACAGCCAGTACTCAGCCTACTGCAGTGGTTCCTTCCGAGGACTCTCAACACAGTGCTGCTGCTCTCAAGCAGAATCAGGGTGGGAAGGCTCCTGTAATGTTACGAGAGTCTATTCCGCGGGCTTCAAAAGCTTCACATAGACATGTTTCCAACCCTTCTACTCAGCCTATTCAGGGACAAGGTAGGAGGACCCCCAATCATTAATCCATGTCGAGTTTTTTTTTGGAATGTTTGTGGATTCAATAAAATGTCTAAACATTTCGTGGTAAGAGATTGGGTGAAGAAAAGTGATTTTCAGTTTGGTTGTCTCCTAGAGACGAGGGTGAAGGAGAGTCGTGCGGTTGGTATAGTGGAATCAGTTTTTCCGGGTTGGTCGTTTATCTCAAATTACTCGTTTAGTCGTCGAGGGAGGATCTGGATTGTTTGGAGTCCAGGGTTTCGTTTGACACCATGTTTTACTAGTGGTCAACTGATCACTTGTTCAGTTCTTTTGGAAGGGGCAGAGAGTGAATTTTTTGTCTCCTTTGTGTATGCGGCAAATTCAGTAGAGGAGAGGAGAGTGTTGTGGGGGGACCTGACAAATCACCCAGATTCTCCACTGTTTAGAAATAAACCTTGGATGATCTTCAGTGATTTTAATAAGATTATGCAGCTTGATAAGCATTCTCTTTCTGCAGTGCAACCCTTTGTACCGATGGGAATGCGAGATTTCCAAGAAGTGGTTCGGTATTGCTCGTTGACTGATATGCAAACACATGGTCCACTTTTCACTTGGTGTAATAAGAGGGATTTGGGTCTTATCTGTAAGAAACTGGATAGGATATTGGTGGAATGATACTTGGCTAAATGATTATCAACAGGCTTACGGAGTGTTTGAGGCGGGTGGGTAATCTGACCATCTGCGGGGTCGTATCAATTTTGCGGCAATAAAGCCTAGCTTGCGTCGGCCTTTTAAAATCACCAATGCTGTGGTCAATGATACAGGTTTCTTGCCTTTGGTTAAAGACTTCTGGGATACTACTGAGCCATTGTACGCTTCCACATCTGCAATGTTTCATTTTGCAAAAAAGTTGAAAGCTTTGAAGCCTAAGATCAAGCAGTTTAGCATAGCTTCACTAGGTGACTTGACCAAAAAGACGAAAGAGGCATTTTCACAATTGTGCCAGTGTCAGTTGGCAACTTTGAGTAACCCTACAGAGATGGCAATGAAACAGGAATCAGTAGCGTATAGCAGGTGGTTATTAGTTTCAGGGTTGGAGGAGAAGTATCTGAAGCAAAAATCCAAGCTTCACTGGCTCAAGCTAGGTGATGGTAACAATAAGGTATTCTATAATGCTGCCAAGGTTCGAGAAGTCAGGAACTCGATCAAAGAAATACAGTGTGAGGATGGTACTATAGTTGATACGCAGGAGGGACTAAAACTAGAGGCTGAGCGTTTCTTTCATGATTTTCTAGTCTATAAGCCTCCGAATTATCAGGGGATCTCTGAGGCCGACTTATGTGATCTACTTAGTTTTCGGTGCTCTGAACGGGATAGAGCTCTACTTGCTAAGGAAGTTACAGGGCAGGAGATCAAAGATGTTCTCTTCTCCATGCCAAAGGATATGAGTCCAGGCCCGATGGATATACAGTCAAATTTTTAATGGCGACGTGGTCGCTGATTAGGAAAGACTTTGTTATCTCCATCCAATCTTTCTTTACCTTTGGGTTTTTGCCAAAGGGGGTTAACGCCACTATTTTAGCTCTTATACCAAAGAAGAAGGAGGTCAGAGAAATGAAAGATTACCGGCCCATCAGTTGTTGTAATGTCATATACAAGGTGATCTCTAAAATCCTTGCGAACAGGCTGAAGAGACTCCTTCCCCAATTCATTGCACCAAATCAATCTGCTTTTGTCAAGGATCGTCTCTTGATGGAAAATGTACTGTTAGCTTCAGAAATAGTCAAATATTACCACAAAGACATTGTCTCTCCCCGGTGTGCAGTGAAGATTGACATCTCTAAAGCTTTCGACTCAGTTCAGTGGTCCTTCTTGCTATCTACTCTGTCGGTTTTGACTTTCCCACCCCAATATATCAAATGGATTGAACTTTGCATCACTACAGCTTCTTTCTCGGTTCAAGTGAATGGAGAATTATCTGGACTATTTCGTAGTCAAAGAGGTCTTCGACAAGGCTGCTCTTTGTCACCTTATCTCTTTGTTATTTGTATGCAAGTCCTTTCTTCTATGCTTGATCGGGCTGCTTTGGAAAGAAAATTTGGATATCACCCTCGGTGTCAAAACATTCGCTTAACCCACTTATGTTTTGTGGATGATTTGTTGGTATTCACAGATGGAACTAAAAATTCCATTGAGGGATGAAACGACCAACCTTTTTTTTTTTTTTTTTTTTTAATAAATAAATAATAAATATAATATATGAAAACAACTACAGCTAGTGGTCCCATACCCACTAGCCACCTAACCACAACACATTCAACAGCGGAAAACATAATCGATAACCGATAATAACCAATAATAAACCAATACTATAGCAAAGCAATAATCAATACCAAACAACAAGAAACATGGAACCAGCAACCTAGCAATGTTTCTAATGACTCAACTCTAGCACCCTAGCAAAAGCCAGACAACATCCAATCGAGTCCCTAGAACATCCTCCTCTTCATTGCCTTTGATTCCACGATCACACTTTGCCTTTACCTGCACCACAACACAAATTGAGATGCATGAGTATTTGATAAACACTCAGTGAGGCAATCCTCCCATCTACTGGGCTATACACACAAGCAATAAGATCCCTACAAGCCACAAACAACAATCAATAAAACAAACCAGGCAATATACCACGCATGCAACTGAACAAGGGGTGTCGACCGACACCAGATGGTGTCGATCGTCACTGACTATCTGGTGTCGACCGACGCCAAACTGGTGTCGACCGACACCCTGCCCGACACTCCCGAAAACCCTAGTTTGTGTCGACCGACGCCTCCACATGGCATCGAACGACACTCGCCAAAGTCCCGAGCCGTCCTCGCGTTGGTGTCGACCGACACCCCAACTGGTGTCGACCGACACCGATATCGAGCAGCGATTTCCCTCGATCAGAAACTCCGAATCTCGCCTCCAATCTCCTCCAATCCGCTCCTTGCACTCCCAGAAGCCAAACCCAGCCCAGATAGCAACGAAAAAGCATAGGGAACTCAAGGAAACAACCACATAAGCACCAAATCACATAGAAACTAGAAAATCTTAGCTTAGATAAGCCATGGTCATGCACTCACCTCTTTGCAGGAAGATTCAGACCAATAGCAACGAATCCAACCTTCCTAGAAAGCTTCTAGATCCTTCCTAGCTTCCAAAACTCTCAAGAACAGCCAGGAATCTCACCAATCTCTTTCAAAAACTCAGGAACAAGGTTTTTCTCTCCTTTCTCTCAAAAACAACAAAGCGGCGACAAAATAAACTTCCAAAACCCTTCTTGTGTCGAAATCCACTTAAATAACCCGGTTCAATGGTTTCCTAAACCAAACCGAACCAAAACGATAATTGAAATTGAACCGACCAAACCGGCCACAACCGGTGTCGATCGACACTCCTCTGTGGTGTCGATCGACACCCTCACCAAAATTCCCAGAAAATGGTTTGCGGGTGTTACAATTCTCCCCCACCAATCTAGATTCGTCCTCGAATCTCGAACAACCATCAGTCAAGGACTCCCGTGCAACCGTCTCCACGGCCCGCACTCCTCCGACCGATCTACGAAGGTCTCCTCTAGGCGATAGACTCACGCTCCAGCGTCATTTGCTCTTGACTTTTTGGACTTCCTTTACTCATAGGCCTAAACCTTGAGTTTTTATTGGCTCCTCATCAGACCTAAGTCTGCATGCCAAATGTTGGCTCCTCATCAGGCCGAAACCCGCATGCCATAATATATAAGGAAAAGTCCAAACTCGTCTCTCGGGTTGCCACCCTACAGCGCGCCCCGGATCGTCATCCGAAGTCGATATACCAACCATTCTCCCGAGCCACAAAGTCTCTGAAAATGGCAGTACTAGGAGAACCTAAGTTCCCAAGAGTCGCGAGCAAACGATTCTGAACACGTCCGAGTCCTATCCCTATCCAGGTTTCCTTCCCGTGGCTCGCGTAAAACATCTCAATGTCCTACCAACCACATATTCCCTCACTGGAATACCTCATGACCACACAAGGATCATATACGCCCCAAGGGCCGCCACAAAGGCCAAACAGAATGTCCTAAAGAGGACCGCCACCAAGGCCAAACAAAATGTCCTAAAGAGGACCGCCACCAAGGCCAAACAAATGTCCTAAAGAGGACCGCCACCAAGGCCAAACAAATGTCCTAAAAGGACCGCCACCAAGGCACTCTGGCTAAACAGCCCGCCACAAAGGCCATCTGTCCCGAAGGACCGTCACAAAGACCATCTGTCCCGAAGGACCGTCACGAAGACAATGTCCTAAAGAGGACCGCCACCAAGGCCAAACAAATGTCCTAAAGAGGACCGCCACCAAGGCCAAACAAATGTCCTAAAGAGGACCGCCACCAAGGCCAAACAAATGTCCTAAAAAGGACCGCCACCAAGGCACTCTGGCTAAACAGCCCGCCACAAAGGCCATCTGTCCCGAACAAACGTCCAGAAAGACCGCCACCAAGGCCACACAAATGTCCTAAAGAGGACCGTCACAAAGACACTCGCTAAAAGCCCGTCACGAAGACCCCACAATGTCTAAAAAGACCGCCACACACGGGCACACTGACTCAAAAGTCCACCACTAAGGCCACACTCAAGCCCCCTTTAAGGCTCTCCACCGCTAAAATGGACAAATTCTAACTCCCATAAAACTTTCCATATTTAGCACCTTCCATTTTTGGAAACTTTCCACTTTTGGAAACTTCTCTTCACAACCCCGCCTCACGGAAACTTTGTACCCCAAACACCACCTCATCTTGTTACTGAGTCGCACAACCAACCACCCCAAGCGACCGAGTAACAAGAGAGATGGGCTGGAATACTCCATTCCCGCTCCAGCCACGGATTACAGATGGGACCCGCTAAACAAGCTCAAGTCGCGGCTTGCTTCTCATACCACTTCTTGAACCTTGCCTTCATCTTTGCCTCAGGCTCCCAAGTCTGCTCCTCAACACCATCACAGTCCCAAAGGACTCTCATCAAAGGAATCTTCTTCTCCGAAGCTCCTTGATCCTTCTCTCGAGAACCCTCACTGGTCTCGCCTCCAAAGTCATGTTAGGCTGAAGATCCTCAGGAATCTTAGCCAACACCTCCTCTCCCTCACGGAGACACTTCCGCAACATAGACACATGGAAAACCTTATGGAATGCACGCATCACCTCAGGTAACTCCAATCTATATGCCACTGGTCCAACCCGCTCAATCACTCTGAATGGACCCATATACCTCGGACTCAACTTAGTCTCTGACAATGACCTGTTCGGACCCCGCAACATGGCCATCTTGAGGTACACTCTGTCTCCTACCTGAAATTCAAGATCTCTCCTCCTCCTATCTGCATAACTCCTCTGCCTATCCTGAGCCTCCTTCATGTTCAGCTTGAGAACCCGAATCTTCTCTGAGGTCTCCTGAACAAAACTAGCACCAAACATGCTCCTCTCCCCCACCTGAGTCCAGCATAATGGTGTACGACATGGCCTCCCATACAGAGCCTCATAAGGAGCCATCTTAATACTTGCCGATAGCTTGTTGTAAGCAAACTCTACCAGGTTCAGATGATCTGCCCAATGGCCACCCCAATCCAGCACACATCCTCAGCAAATCCTCCAGCGTCGGATCGTCCTCTCGACTGTCCATCAGTCTGGGGATGATAAGCTGTACTCATATGCACCTTAGTGCCCATCTCTGCCTGAAATGCCTTCCAGAACACCGAAGTGAACTTAGAATCCCTATCAGACACAATGCTTGCTGGCACCCCATGCAACCTGACTATCTCCCTCACATACTTCTTAGCCAAGACCGCTGCTCCATTAGTCTTCTTAATGGCCAGAAAATGTGCTGACTTAGTCAACCGGTCCACAATGACCCAAATAGCATCAAAGGTCCGTGACACTGGCAATCCCACCACGAAATCCATAGTGATCATATCCCACTTCCACTCAGGAATGGGTAAACTCTTCAGTAACCCGCCAGGAACCTGATGCTCAGCCTTCACTAGCTGACATACATCACACCTCGAAACCCAACTGGCCACATCCTTCTTCATCCCGACCCAATGATAGTACCTCTTGAGGTCACGGTACATCTTGGTCGCTCTGGATGAATGGATAACTTGCTCGCATGAGCCTCTCTCAGAATCTCCTGTCTCAACTCCTCATCCTTGGGCACACACACACGACCGTGCACCAAGATAGTACCATTATCTGAGACCTGATACTGAACCCACATCTTAGAGGCATTCACTAGCCCCAAATCCCTCTCCTGAGCCAACCGCACTCTACTCAAGATCTGCTCTATCTACTGCTTCCAAACCCAACGGTTCCCGTGAAACAGCACATAAGCTCAAAGCACTGATCTCCCCTACCAGAGACTCCATCTCCTGCTCCTGAGCCGAAGCTATCCTCTTCCGACTCAGAGCATCTGCAACCGTGTTAGCCTTACCAGGATGATAGGCTATCTCCAAATCATAATCTGCCACAAGCTCCATCCACCGCCTCTGTCTCAAATTCAACTCAGGCTGAGTGAATATATACTTCAGGCTCTTATGATCTGTGAACACCTGTACCTTTGCACCATAAAGATAAGATCTCCAAATCTTCAGGGCAAAACTACAGCACCCATCTCCAAATCATGAGTAGGATAGTTGCCTTCATGCACCCGCAACTGCCGCGAAGCATAAGCAATCACCTTCCCATGCTCGAACACAACCCAACCCAACTCTAGATGCATCTGTATAAACCACATAGGGTTCTCCCCTGCTCAGGCAAAGCCAACACTGGCGCAGTAATCAACATCTCCTTCAGGCTTGCAAAGCCTTCCTCACACTCTTCTGACCAGACAAAAGGAACATCCTTCCCTGTCAACTTAGTCATAGGACGTGCTCTGCTTGCAAACCCCGCACAAATCTCCTATAGTAACCTGCCAATCCAAGGAAACTCCCGATTTCTGTGGCATTCTCGCGGTCTAGGCCAATCTCTGATAGCTGAATCTTCTCTGGATCTACTGAAACCCCTCAACGAAACAATGTGACCCAGAAAGCCCATCTCCCGCTGCCAGAAACTACACTTGCTCAACTTGGCAAACAACTTCTGCTCCCGCAGCTTCTCCATAACTGCCCTCAAATGCACTGCATGCTCCTCAGGACTCTTAGAGTAAACCAGGATATCGTCGATGAAAATGATGACAGATACATCCAGAAACTCTGAAATACACTGTTCATCAATCTCATAAACGCTGCTGGTGCGTTAGTCAACCCGAAAGGCATCACCACAAACTCATAATGCCCATACCTCGTCCTGAAAGCAGTCTTCCTCACATCTGCCTCATCTATCGGTATCTGATGATAACCCGATGCCAGATCCACCTTGGAGAACCAAGTAGCACCCCTCAACTGATCCAACAACTCGTCAATCCTCGGGAGAGGGTACTTGTTCTTCACAGTGACCCGGTTCAAACCCCTGTAATCAATACACAATCGGAAACTCCCATCCTTTTTCTTGACAAACAACACCGGCGCTCCCCACGGTGACACACTAGGACGGATGAATCCCTTACTCAATAAATCCTCTAGCTGCTTCTTCAGCCTGCCATCTCTGCTGGAGCCATCCTGTAAGGAGCCTTGGATAACGGTGTCGTCCCCGGTTCCAGTTCAATGGTAAAAGGATCCGACCGAGATGGTGGTAATCCTTGCAGAGACTGAAACACATCCTCAAACTCCTCCACCACTGGAATACCGCTAACCGTAGACTTCCCCACTGACTCTGGCATAGATATAGTGACCAAATAAGCCTCACGGCCCTTCTCGATCATCTTCCCAGCCTGAATGGCTGAGATCACGAGACTCCCTGAAGTCGGTCTAATACCCTGAAAAACCAACTTCCCTCCTGGTCGCTCAAACTCCACTCTACCCCGATAGCAATCTAAATGCACCATATGCCGATGCATCCAATCCATCCCGAGAATAACATCATACAGCTCCACGGGACTGATAAGCAAATCCGCTGGCCATGACTCCCGCGATCTGAATATCAATTCCTCTAGCTCGTCCAATAACTCTCAGAAACTTGCCTCCCGCAACTCTAACAACTCCTGTGCGCTCTCCAGGATCCCGCTGATCCCCGCACACTCTGCACACTCTGGAGTAATGAAGCTATGCGAAGCTCCAGAATCAAACATAACGTGGGACCTAAACCCGCCCACCAACAAGGTCCCTACACAAACCTCATGTGTTGAGAACCTAACACTTTATCACAGGAACATAAAATCTGACCCTACTAAAAATTCACAAAGATTAAGTACCAGAAATTATACCTGTGATCGCCCCGGCACTGGTTCCACCAGTCTCCACTGTCGTGTAAACCCGAGGCCCCTGCTCAATCCGTGCCACCTGCTGACCCCCAGGCTGCACCTGCTGCAACGCTGCCACTCGCTGCCGGCTGCAGTTTGGGACAAAAAGGCTTGATGTGCCCTGTCTCCCTACAATGATAACACACTCGAGGTCCTGCCGTCGAACACTCCTCTTGGGACAACTGGCAACCCCGTGGTCCCTGCTCCCACAACCGAAACAACCCGCACCACTCGGCTTCTGCGTAGCCTCCCACTTCCTCTTGGTTCCCTGGCATGCCTACCGCCCGCTAGAACCACCGTGCTGCTGAGCCTTACTAGGCTGAACTGCCGGAACTACCGCCACTGACTGAGCCCGATATCCTCCTCAATCTCTGCTGCAGTCTCAACCAGCTCTGCACGCGTAGCATAACTCCTCCCTCTACAGTGAACTCTCAAGTCATCACGTAGAGCCCTCAAGAACCTCCTGATCTGAGCCTCCTCAGGCTCCATAGCCCGACCTCCATAACAAAGAAGTCGACTGAACTCCAAGTCCAACTCCCGCACTGACCGTGTCCCTGAGACAACTGAAGGAACTGCACCTCCAAACGATCCAATGCCTCTCGAGGAAAATACTTGCGGTTGAACTCCAAAACGAAGTCAGCCCAAGTCATCTCCCGCTGCACCCTCCTAGCAGCCACAGATCTCCACCACAACTCAGCATCACCACTCAAAAAGTAGACCCCTATGTCCACCCAAAACTCCTCAGGACATCTCAGAGTGTGGAAGTTACGTTCCACTCTCGTCCTCCACGCATCCGCAGCAGTAGGATCTACACCTCCTGAAAACTGCTCAGTGCGCAACCGACCCATCTCTGTCAACATGCTGAGGTAACGAGCATGGACCCCGCATCCGCAGCCACTGGCTGCCGCTCCTCCGCCACCACTGGTGGCACTACCTGAGCCTGAGCCGGTACCACTGGTGGTAACCGCTCTAACACTGTGCTAGCAAAGCCGCAAGGTCAACACCAGGGACTCCACCCGCTGGGACCCCCACACCGGGACCCTAGCATCACCGGCCATGGAGCATCAACACCGCCCTCTCTGCCACACTCACGGAATCCCCCGGAACACCCTGCGACTCGCCAACACCCTCAGCTGTCACACTCTGGTCCTCGGTCTCACTAACCACTGGGACTCTGCCCCTACCACGACCACGTCCGCGTCCACGACCACGTCCGCGTCCACGACCTCGACCAGCCACAGCACCCTCTCTAACCATCTGCACTACCATGAACAGAAGGCTAAGCAAACAATTTCTATTATTACACAGAAACATAAACTCACCGTGGAATCACACACCCGGCTCGAAGAGGATGTTCTAAGACTCCATGCCACACGCAATTGACTAACTCACATAATCAATCAAGACATGCAATCCCAAACATCTACAACAGAAACCTAGTGAACCCAATCCTAGAACCGTAAGGGCTCTGATACCAAAAATGAAACGACCAACCTTTTTTTTTTTTTTTTTAATAAATAAATAATAAATATAATATATGAAAACAACTACAGCTAGTGGTCCCATACCCACTAGCCACCTAACCACAACACATTCAACAGCGGAAAACATAATCGATAACCGATAATAACCAATAATAAACCAATACTATAGCAAAGCAATAATCAATACCAAACAACAAGAAACATGGAACCAGCAACCTAGCAATGTTTCTAATGACTCAACTCTAGCACCCTAGCAAAAGCCAGACAACATCCAATCGAGTCCCTAGAACATCCTCCTCTTCATTGCCTTTGATTCCACGATCACACTTTGCCTTTACCTGCACCACAACACAAATTGAGATGCATGAGTATTTGATAAACACTCAGTGAGGCAATCCTCCCATCTACTGGGCTATACACACAAGCAATAAGATCCTACAAGCCACAAACAACAATCAATAAAACAAACCAGGCAATATACCACGCATGCAACTGAACAAGGGTGTCGACCGACACCAGATGGTGTCGATCGTCACTGACTATCTGGTGTCGACCGACGCAAACTGGTGTCGACCGACACCCTGCCCGACACTCCCGAAAACCCTAGTTTGTGTCGACCGACGCCTCCACATGGCATCGAACGACACTCGCCAAAGTCCCGAGCCGTCCTCGCGTTGGTGTCGACCGACACCCCAACTGGTGTCGACCGACACCGATATCGAGCAGCGATTTCCTCGATCAGAAACTCCGATCTCGCCTCCAATCTCCTCCAATCCGCTCCTTGCACTCCCAAGCCAAACCCAGCCCAGATAGCAACGAAAAAGCATAGGGAACTCAAGGAAACAACCACATAAGCACCAAATCACATAGAAACTAGAAAATCTTAGCTTAGATAAGCCATGGTCATGCACTCACCTCTTTGCAGGAAGATTCAGACCAATAGCAACGAATCCAACCTTCCTAGAAAGCTTCTAGATCCTTCCTAGCTTCCAAAACTCTCAAGAACAGCCAGGAATCTCACCAATCTCTTTCAAAAACTCAGGAACAAGGTTTTTCTCTCCTTTCTCTCAAAAACAACAAAGCGGCGACAAAATAAACTTCCAAAACCCTTCTTGTGTCGAAATCCACTTAAATAACCCGGTTCAATGGTTTCCTAAAACCAAACCGAACCAAAACGATAATTGAGATTGAACCGACCAAACCGGCCACAACTGGTGTCGATCGACACTCCCTCTGTGGTGTCGATCGACACCCTCACCAAAATTCCCAGAAAATGGTTTGCGGGTGTTACAAGGGAATACTTAGCATCTTTAACAATTTTGCAGAGTTCTCGGGTTTGAATATTAGTCTGGAGAAATCCACCCTTTATATGGTAGGAGTCAAAGACAGTGAAAGGGAGCAGATCTTGAGCTCATTCCCATTTGCATCAGGTACATTGCCGGTTAGATACCTTGGCCTACCTCTCCTAACAAAGCGCATGACAACATCAGACTACTCACCCCTGATTGAGCGTATAAGAGACCGAATAGGGAGTTGGACAGCAAGACATCTCTCTTTTGCGGGACGTTTACAACTTATCAGCTCAGTTGTTCATAGTCTCACCTATTTTTGGATGTCAGCCTATCGCCTACCGAGTGCTTGCCTCAAGGAGATAGATAGTTTATGTTCTGCTTTTTTGTGGTCTCGCCCTAAGTTAAACACAAAAAAAAAAGCAAAAGTTGCTTGAGTTGATGTCTGCTTACCAAAGGATAAAGGAGGATTGGGGCTACGTTCTTTGCAAGAAGCAAACAAAGTAAGCTATTTGAAACTCATTTGGCGACTCCTATCTACTGCCTCGCTTTGGGGAAAATGGATTCGAACTTATTTGATAAGGAAGGGCTCTTTTTGGTCTTTAAAGAGCAATCCTGTCATTGGCTCTTGGATGTGGAAAAAACTGCTGAACTATCGACACATAGCTTTGGGGTTTGTTCGATATGAGATACAGCATGGGCAGAGCGTCTCTTTCTGGCATGATAATTGGTCACACTTTGGTTGTTTGTTTGATATGGCAGGACCAAGGGTGATATATCATGGTTTTTAGGTGTTTTTAGCCATGATATAAGTCTTATTTATAGAGTCTTTTTGGTATTTTTAGAGTCTTTTGAGTCTTTATAGGATTTAACATGGATGGGAGCATAATGGAGCTAAATATGAAGATTTGGAGCTTAACCAAGCATTGAGGCTGAGCTAAGAAGTTGGGAGACGAAATCTAGAGAGTGCATCGATCGACACACTGATAGCATCGGTCGATGCACAGCCAAAGTCGAAATCGGAAGTTTTCCCACAAGTTTTGAAGATTTACAAAGCTGCCCCAAAGTCTTCCATATTTGCATCATTGGTCCCTGGACGTGTTTAGGAATATAAATAAGATTTTTATGGTCATTGTTGAGACCGAAGCTTTTATTTTTCCCTGCAACTTTTGAGAGCAAAACCCTGTGAGAGATTTTAGAGAGCTTTTGGAGAGAAGAATCAAGACTCCTTCAGAGAAGATTCAGAACTCCTTTACTTCTTCTTTAATCTCTTTCTTAATGCAATTTATTCAGAAGATGTTTTGTGTTTCATTAATTATGTCTGAGTAGATTTGCTTGTTAGGTTTAGGGTTTCTCATTAGGGATTTCATGGATTGTTAGATCTGTTAATTTAGGATTCATTATCTTTCTTGTTCTTCACCATAGGTTGTTCTTAATGCTAGATCTTTGATTAGTCATCTGGATTTAGATCTTAGGATTATTAATTGATATGAGAATATAATTGATTTTCCTAATAAAACCTTTGGTGAGCAAAATTACTTTTTGCAAAGAGATTTGATTTTGTGTTTTTGTGAACTTATCTAAACTTGATTTTATTGCTGGTTTTTAACTTGAATTTTGCAAAGAGATTTGGATTTTCTGGTTTTAAACTTAGATAATATTTACAGTGAGAACTGATTTATTTTATAATTTTGTTTAGAGTTCAAGAACGGTGCTTAATTATTGAATCATGTTTATTTAATTAATTGATCTGATTTTCCATGATTTCCTGAGAATTTCCCTAGGCCTAGCGTTTAATCCATCTGAATTTACAACTCTTTTATTTTCTGTTTTTGCATTGCTTTTAATTTAATATATTGATTTAGCATAATTAAAAGAATAATAAGTCTATTGTGTGAATCCAGAGTTCTTGTGGATTCGATCCCTAAGTACTACAATTGATCTCTTAATTTGAGAGAGTAGCTCAGGGTTAAATTTGAGCATATCAAAGGGGATGCATTGATATGGGGATAGGCTTACACGCCAAGGTGGCTGAAGCACTCTCTCATACCAAACACAGGCATCGAGTCGATTATTTGAACCAAATAGAGGATGCTCTGGAAGGGGTACGGAACAAAGGGCTGGTGGCAACAGCAGACATCGTACTTTGGAAAGGAAAGGGTGATCGGTTTAAGACGAAGTTTAACACCAAGGAGACGTGGGAACTGACTCGGGTCCCTTGGCAAAAAAAAGAGTGGTCTGCGGGTATCTGGTTTCCCCAAGCCACACCAAAATTCGCGTTTATGGTTTGTCTTGCTACCCTTAACCGTCTGACAACAGGGGATAGAATGCAGGGATGGCAGGCGAATATAGACACATCTTGTGTCTTCTGTCGGGATCCACTGGAATCTCGGGATCATCTTTTCTTCACTTGCCCATTTACGGCAGAAATTTGGGCGGGTCTCACTTCAAATCTCCTAAGGACCAAGTTCTCTGCACAATGGGATTCAATACTACCACTCCTCACCGACCAATCCCTAGGAAAGGATACACTGTTTTTACTGTGTTACACTTTTCAGATCACAGTTTACTCCTTGTGGAAGGAACGCAATGCTTGAAGACATAGAGAACCACCGGTGGTTCCACAGCTGCTAATCAAATGGGTAGACAGGCGAATCAGAAACAGGCTACTCTCTCTTCCCAACACAGATCGCTATGGAGGCTGTATGGAGTTATGGTTTGCCTCAAGATGAGACAAAGAGAAGATTTTCTATGATTTTCACACATTTTTTGCATTAAGTTTAAATTTTCATATTTATTAGCTCCAACACTCTCAAACTTATGACACACTTGCTGTAAACAAGTTTTTTCAAATTTTACATTTTATTCGGAAAAAAAAAAAAAGAAAAAAAAAAAAAAACAGCTGCAAAAACAGTCTCGAAAATGGTACCCATTATTCTCAGTATTGGAGAAAAGATGAATGAGAAGAGCAAATCTTGCTTTGATCAAAAAAAAAAAAAAAAAAAAAAAGAGAAGAGCAAGTCTTGAACATGGGAAGACTAAAAGGATGTAAAATAGTAGTAATTACAGTTTGGTCTATATATATGTATTATATGTTTTGCAATTTGCATGTCATTAACCTTTGATAGTACTTAGTAGTGGACTTTGCCGTTTGAGAGTCACAGTGATCAAGGAGAACTCGTTTATTTGGTGATGTTCTTGAGTGAGTTTCGATCTGTTATTGTCGGAAAACTAGAAGATTAAACTTTCACACTCATATTTATACAAACAAATCGAAAATGCTGAGGTAGACACCATAACATGTATAGTATAATCTATCAAACGTTATATTACAATATACAACTTAGAAGAAAATAAGTAAATATATCACAATTATACTTGGAAAAGCAAAAGGGAGTTTTTAATTACTACGGTCGTTGCTGCTTCCGCGGGTTGTCGGTGCCGTGGATGGAAGCAAACCTTGAGAAGGTCTGATTCCCACACGATGAAGCTGATTCTCAGCTTGTTCAATATTAATCCGTAATTCACGCTCACGAGAAGTTGCCTTTTCAAGTTCCGCTCTTGTCATGCTAAGGCGAACCAAGGCAGCTTGGAGCTCATCATAGCGGACTGTAACGGTCGCTTCACGGGAAGCACGTCCGACTGGGACGATCCCTCTCTGATCGAGATAATGCTGATCACGATGATGATCACTAGGTTCAAACGGAAGCGAACCTTGAGCAAATGTCCTTCCTGCACGACGAAGCTGGCTCTTAACTTGTTCAAAACGAACCTCAGCTTTAAGCTCCTTAGAAACCATAGCCTCCAGCTTCCTCCGTAGCACAAGATGTTCAGCCAAGGCATCTTCCAGCTGCTTAATTCCGACTACAACGTAGCCACGATGAGGACGCTCCTCAACTCTTACAATGTCCGTTCTAGAGGAAGCATGACCTGCTCTTCTGGAAGGAGGAGCAGGGTCCGGTCTCCTGGGAGAAGGTTCTGCTATCTGGGAACGACGTCGAGATTCCACAGCTCCGACTGCAGAGATCACTCTCTTGTCATGCCAACGCGGAGTCTCCACAGCTTCTTCCTCCCGTTCATCAACAAGATCCCATCGAATTCCATTATCGATGTCCGAGTAGACAGGACGCCTTCTCAGCTTCGGACATCGGCTTATCTGAATATATTTCAGAACTGGGAAGGTTAGAGGAGGCCAGTAGATGCTCTTCTGGTCAGGTAAGCCCTCTAAAATGAGGCTAGTTAGATTGAGAAAGGGCTGTTCACTATTATCACCCACTCCTAGCTGCTGGGTCATGGATTTGTCTTTGCTTATTATTTCTTCTATTTGCGGATATTCGTATACACGTAGATTGTCAAGATTCGGGGCCAAGAGCAACCATGTCAAACACCTTACACCTTTTGCACCCATACAGTTGCACCGTGTGCATGTTCCCGAATTGTGGACATTGCTCAATGTTGCTAAAATGTAGGGCTCTTCTCCTATCAGTGGTTATCTTCGGGAAATTACATCCAGAGATACTAAGTTCACGAATACTGGACGCAGAATTTAGCAATTATATCCCTCCATTGGTAATCATAAATTCGTTGAGATGTAAACGTCGGATACAACTTGCCAAATGGTTGTCACTTAGTAACCGCTGCAAAACAGCATCTTCTTCCACGTTTAGGCTCAACTCTTTTAGACCTTTAAAAATTAGTAAATCCTTCATTAATCCGAGATCTATAGGAAAGGACCAGAATAACCGTAGTACTTGCAAACTCGATAAACCTGCTATCACCTCAATTTCTTTGAGCTTAGATGTGTGCTCAAGATCCAAGTGTATCAACTTCTTGAGCTCTTTCAGACCAAGCGGCAACCTTGTTATCGATGTAAATGACAAGTTGAGAAACTGCAGAGAAACCAGACAAGAAACTTCCTCCGGCAAGTCAGCAAGTTCTTTATTATTAGATAGATCCAATAGTAAAAGACTTTTCATCCACCGGAAGAAATCACCCGAGATCCATTACAAGTTGAAGTTGTTGTTTTCTTTGAGGAACAGGGTTGTAAGCTTGGAATGGTCGGGAGACTCCGATATATTCTGAATCTGAGTAGATGTCACCGTCATCCTTCTAACCATTCTCCAGTCATTGACCTCTGGCATCTGATGTATTCTCTCGCCGCCCACAACGACAAAGTGTTCTTTCTGCTTCCCGAAATCAGATGCTATCCACAAGGCCATTTCCCGAACCACGTCATGCATCTTTACACCATATCCAGATTCATCCTCCATCAACAAAAACATTTTAACCAAAGTCTCAATCACCTCATAACCCTTGATCTCAGCTATCTCTCTATCTTCTTCATCTGCAATAATTCCTTCGCCGATCAAGCAGTCGACCAACCCTTGTTTACTTGTAACATCACCTTCCGGAAATAAAGCACAATACAAGAAGCATAACCTGATATTCTCACAAGGCAGACTATCATATGAAAACTTTAAAATTGGGAGAATCTTATCTTTCATATCAGAAAACTCATCTGCACATGTAACCAAAACATGAATTGCATAGTACCACTCCCTTGTCGTTCTTTTGCTTGACATGGTCACACCGATGAGATAAAGAGCAAAACAAAAACCACCACATTTCTTAGCAACAATTCTTGCGAGCTGGGATATGTCTGGATGACTTGTCAACGTGGCTTCTCCAACTATCTCTTGAAATAGATCCCATGATTCTTCTGGGCTCAAACATTTAGTTTCTAACGTAACCTTATCAAGAGTTGGTTGAAGTGGCAGGATCTTCCTCACATGAAGCAGATGAGCTCTGTCAACCACCAATTCAGAAAACTCTTTAGCTTTTGAGGGTTTCAACTTCTTTCAACCTCTTGTGTACCATTTCACTGTAATGATTTGACGTTGGTTCAGAGATATGGGATCCATCTTCAGACTTAGATAACTTATGAAGTTCAGAGATACTCTTATCAAGCATAGGATTAGCCTTGGATTCAATCTCTTCGACATAGGATTAGCCTTGGATTCAATCTCTTCGACATCTCAAATCCACTTTTCCATTTTAAGGTTTTTTAAAAAACATTATGATTATTGAAGTATTTTATTTGGCATATCCAATTATATCATAGTTATAATCATTGAAAAATAGAAAACCTATTCATATCTATTATTTATAAAATTATCATCAAAATCAATTGAACCCGGTCGACCCGGTCGAACCATGTTGACTCATGACCCAGAAGCTTTCCCGGTTCAGTTACCGGTCCGGTTTTAAAAACATTGACTTTTTGACTTCTGATAGCAATTGTAGACCTCTGCCCTGTTCTTTATACACTCTTTGCAGCAGCTCATTTCTCATTACATTTAGGGCTTGCAATCCCATCTCCAAAGCCTCCAGGCTTTTCTCAAGAGCTTCTTTTTATCTAAATCTAACGCAGACTGCATTTCAGGTACCACCATGTCCATGACATGAAAATCTCTAGAAGTTGTAGCCTTTAGTTTATCTGAAACATCTTTTGCAATCTTCTTCGTCATATGTGCTTCATTGTCCCTAACAAAAGAGAGGAAAGCAAAATCACTGCTTCCATTAAAACAGTCATGGGTGAAAAACATCATTCCTCTCTTCCCAGTTGTTGATGTATGAAATAGACAATATAAATAATACGAATATTCTTAGAGAAGAATAGGAACTGGTCCGTTTGTTAAGGAAGAATTCAAGAGGAGGGTTTACAGAAAATGCAATCAAAGCTCTAAGCGAAATTAATACGAGAATAAATGTATTTATAGTAAGCCACTGACCTAGGTCCTCTCTGTTTCTTCTACAAATAACGATTTTGCCCCTGCAACCAAATCGGCCAGATCCATGATTTTAGGTCTTAAATTTCTTCAGACTCTTCTGTTTGGGTCTCCTAAAATGTTGGGGGCGAAGCCCATATCCAACACCAGTAACCTAATGACATCTATTTCTAATATATACTATAAAAATTTGAATTGATCATATATATTCAGCGTTATTTCTCCTATCCTCATCAAACACCATTATTGTTCACCCTTGTAACAAATCTTGTGGTTACTGCCTTTAACTGTACTAGCGAGACGTACCAGAAGAAGGAGAAGCCATTAGAGACGAGCTTGAGAGATGGAAAATGGTAAGAGAAGTTGAAGGCAATGTCTTTTTGGAAAACTATGAAAATAAAACGCCTAATGCCTTACAATAGACGAAACATAAACTATTGTAAGGTTACATAAACTAAAAAATAAGGTTACATAAACTACGTCGACCACATATGGGGTGCTCCCTTTAACAAATAAAAATAAAATAAAAAATCAAGCTTTGGATATGCATTTCGCCCAGAATCAATTATGAGAAAACCATTTTTTTTAATGGTTTTTGTTAGTTTTACCACTTTTTGAATAGTTTGTGGATTTTACCACTTTCTCGGTTACAAAAATTTGATTTAACATGTGTTTATTTGTTATATTTGGGTTTAATAGGTTCTATTTGTTTTTAGGATTTAGTATTTGGTATTAAGTATGTATAGTCTTTTGAAAAAACCGAAAATACGTATTTTTTCCTTCTCAAAAATGGTAAAATCCATAAATTATTCAAAAAATAGTATATCCAATTTTTTTAAAAAAAAAAGTGGCATATTTAACAAGAACCCCTTTCGTACACATATGACAGTACTTATTACAGGCGAAAAGTCTTTCCCACAAAGAAGAAAAATGGTTGTCACCGTCCATCACCCCCAGGAAAAAGGTTTAAAGGTACATAAATCAATCAACCATAAGAATATCATATTATATTATGTGCCTCTATTTTGGGTGGAAAAATCTGTTTGCGTACTGGACCGCTTTTTATTTACCATTCAGCAAATGTAATTTGTAGTGGTATGGTCCAAATAAAGTAGAAACAAGACCGCAGCGGACCAACTGCGAACCGCTTTTACATACAATAGAGTTGGTCCGCAGCGGTCTGTAGTCCGCCTTAAAAATGGAGCGGTTCAGACCACAGATGGATTTGGCCGCCCTGGCCGCAGTTACTATTTAAATATATTGTTGAATATCTATACTATTAGAGGGGGTTATTGGTTCTATGATTTTAATGGATTTGGAAATCCAAAGAAAAATCATGTGTTATTCAATCATTGATTTTAAAATACTTATCAAAATCATGTGTTATTGGTTATATGATTTACAAATACTGGTTAAAATATCATGTTATTCATTTAATGATTTGTTTTTGGATTTCAAAATCCACATTATACTTTAAATCATTGTTTTTAAAACCGGACCGGTAACTGAACCGGGAAAGCTTCTGGGTCATGAGTCAACATGGTTCGACCGGGGTCGACCGGGTTCAATTGATTTTGATGATAATTTTATAAATAATAGATATGAATAGGTTTTCTATTTTTCAATGATTATAACTATGATATAATTGGATATGCCAAATAAAATACTTCAATAATCATAATGTTTTTTAAAAAACCTTAAAAAGTAATAAACTCAAAGTGTAACAAACTCAAAATGTAACCAGTACTAATAAAATATTTTAGAAATTCAAACAATAAGAGAATAAGAGTGTAGAACATTTAATCTTCATTCTCTAAGAAACCCTACTATTGCTAATTTGCTAAGAAGAAAACTAAATTAATTAAATTAATTGCACTCATTTTTTCAAAAAGAAAGTAAAACCCGGTTTTATCCGGTTTAATGGTTCACCGGTTTTTGGTTTTTTGGCGGGTTGATATGGTTTTTTACCGGTTCAATTTCTTTTGGGTTTTGATATTAATCCAACCCGGACATGTTGCCGGTTCGCGGATTAACGTGGTTCGACCGCCGGTCCGGTCCGGTTTTGAAAACATTGCTTAAAAAGTAATAAACTCAAAGTGTAACAAACTCAAAATGTAACCAGTACTAATAAAATATTTTAGAAATTCAAACAATAAGAGAATAATAGTGTAGAACATTTAATCTTCATTCTCTAAGAAACCCTACTATTGCTAATTTGCTAAGAAGAAAACTAAATTAATTAAATTAATTGCACTCATTTTTTCAAAAAAAAAGTAAAACCCGGTTTTATCCGGTTTAATGGTTCACCGGTTTTTGGTTTTTTGGCGGGTTGATATGGTTTTTTACCGGTTCAATTTCTTTTGGGTTTTGATATTAATCCAACCCGGACATGTTCCCGGTTCGCGGGTTAACGTGGTTCGACCGCCGGTCCGGTCCGGTTTTGAAAACATTGCTTTAAATGGATTTGAAAGTGTAAAATAGAAGGATTCAAATCTAAGGATAAAACATGTTATTTCAAAATCCATGTATTTTGATTTTTAGAATTTACAATTTCATATGCATTTAGACAACACCTCTCCAATAACACCCCCTTAATTGGGGATTACACTTAAGAGTAAAAAAAAAATTCATATCAAATATACATGTTGCCAAACAGACCCAACTTCCTACATATTAAAAAACAAAAAAAAAAGATTAAAAAATATTTTTATTATATTTTAGGAAATCATTCAAATTATTTCCATAAAAAAGGTTATTAAATTTAAATTGTTAGAAAATCAATTTACTTTAAAAATGAATTTAACTAATGTAATAAAATCTACAATAATCATAACTTAATGAAAGTATTAATGAATTAGTTCCGGTTTTTGTGGTTATTGAAAGAAGAAATCTGTTAGATGAAGAAATAACTTATTACTAAAATTATTATATAAAGTTTAAAAAAAACATAAACTGTTAGATTAGGATTGATAAATAAAAAAACAGTTAGATTTGAAATACTTTGATACTATTTAACGCAATTTCAGGAAATTTTTTATACCATCACCAAATCGGGTAACTAAAAAAATATATATATATAATTGGAAAATATTAATATCAATATTTTAGGAAATTAAACAATTCGGTATCCCTAGATATCTTAACTACCATAAGATCATAACTAATATACGAAATAATTAAGTTAAAATAATGCAATAAATTCATTTATATCAAATTCTTATTCTACATTTAATAATAATCCATATTAGTTCTTACTTCTTAGCATTATATTTGAGCGATCAGAAAACTAGGAAATCACACAATTTTTTTTTTTTAGTTTATTCAGAAATTTTTGAAATCGGATTTTGTGATTACTTATTAGCCATATTCGGATTTTCCATATTTCACAACCGACTCAAACATCTTATAAAAACATAGATTCAAAGTTAGTATTTACTCTCAAACCTTCAAAGTTCAAACTTATCCCAAAGAGAAAAATGAATGCTGATGTGAATATACCAATTGATTACATTTACAGCTTCCGATAATGCAATTTTTTAGGAATTTTTATTTTCTTTCTTTTCTACTATGATTAGATTTAATTTTTGTTTGTTCTATGTGTTTAGTTTGTAAATCATTCATCCTCATCATTTTGTTTTCTTTTGTATCTTATAGATTATAAAAAAGAGTTTTATGGAACAAACTACTTTTTTATGTGGTTCTTATGAAAATTATTATAATTGGTTATACTGTATATTTTTGTATATTTATCAAGTATGGTTATGTAACTTAATTAGTATTTATTGTGATTTTTCTAAAGTCTAAGCAAACATTCAAGATGATCAAATAACAAAATTTACTTTTGTTGAAGATAGTTCTCAAAATTAGTTGGTTCTTTATTTTATATGCTTCGAGCATATATTGTACATGGGGATAATCCGTAATTAGTCGAGGCCTTGAGATAATCCGTAATCTTCATATACAATATATTGTGTGGGGTAATATCCAATCCATGTATCACCCCACGCAATACATGGTTGCCCCATGTACAATATATTACGTGGGATAATATACAATCCATGTATCACCCCACGCAAGACATGGTTCAAGAAACTCTCAGCTGTGGAACTACTCACATGCGAGGGTCAAAATCGCTGCAGGTGTCATGTGGTGGATCTTTTTCAAAAGCTAAAAGTCCTTCGTCTAGAGTACTTGGATGAACTGAAGAGCATCTTTTGGAGTCCACTCTCTTTTCCTTGTCTGAAAAAAGTACATATAACAAGCTGTACTAAGCTTATTAAAACATCTTTATTTTATTTTATGAAATCGTTCAAATTATATCCATAAAAAAGGTTATTAAATTTAAATTGTTAAAAAATCAATTTACTTTTAAAAAATGAATTTAACCAATTTAATAAAATCTACAATAATCATAATTTAATGAAATTATCAATTAATTAATTCCGATTTTTATGGTTATTGAAAGAAGAAATATGTTAGATGAAGAAATAAATTATTACTAAAATTATTATATAAAGTTTTAAAAAAAACATAAACCGTTAGATTAGGATTGCCAAATAAAAAACCGTTAGATTAGAAATACATTGATACTATTTAACACAATTCCAGGAAATTTTTTATACTATCACCAAATCTGGTAACTGAAAAACAAAATAATAGAAAAGATTAATATCAATATTTTAAGAAATTAAACAATTCGGTATCCCTAAATATCTTAACTACCATAAGATCATAACTAATATATGGAATAATTAAGTTAAAATAATGCGATAAATTCATTTATATCAAATTCTTATTCTACATTTAATAATTATCCATGCTAGTTCTTACTTCTTGGCATTATATTTGAGCGATCAAAAAACTAAGAAATCACACAATTTTTTTTTTTTTTAGTTTATTGGGAAATCTTTGAAATCAGATTTTGTGATAACTGATTAGCCATATTCGGATTTTCCATATTTCACAACCGACTCAAACATCTTATAAATACATAGATTCAAAGTTAGTATTTACTCTCAAACCTTTAAAGTTCAAACTTATTCCAAAGACAAAAATGGATGCTGATGTGAAGAAGACTATACCAATTAATTACATTTACAGCTTCCGATTATGCAATTTCTTACGAATTTTTCTTTTCTTTATTTTTTATTGTGATTAGCTATAACTATTTTTTGTTCTATGTGTTTAGTTTGTAAATCATTCATCCTCATCATTTTGTTTTCTTTTGTATCTTATAGATCTCTTTATGAAAAAGAGTTTTATGGAACAAACTACTTTTTATGTTGTTCTTATGAAATTTATTATAATTAGTTATATATAGTTTTGTGTGGATAATAGAAACTAACGTTCGCTCCCAGGCACAACTATCGAGAAAGCTTCGTCGAACATGATTTCCGACGCCGGCGGAGGCGCAAAACGCCGGCGTCAAGATTTTATCTTCCCCATCTACTTACTCTGACTCTTGTTTGTGATTCTAATGCTCTCAGCTTCATCCCTTTCTGATGTTTATATATTTTATCTTGTTTTCCCTTAGTTTATTTACATCTTTTGCATGATTTATAAGCATGTTTGCCCAATATTGTATAGCTTTAGGACTGTTTATGCATTAGAGTAGGTTTGTATTGCATTTGCATAGTTTCTTGCATAAACAAGTGATTTTGGATCCTAAAGAGCGTGGAAGGAGTGCTGATGAGGATCGGAGCTATCAAGTGAAGAGAACAAGGGAGTTAAAGCTGAAGAATCAAGGTCCGGAAGTCCACTCGACCGCCCACTCGACCAGACACTCGACCGTGTGCGGAGAAGGACTCGACCGGTTGGAAGAAACAGAAAAAGAGGTCACTCGACCAAGCACTCGACCGAGCACCTGGTCGAGTTAACCAAGCCGCTTTAATATCTTGTCTTCTAGCCATTTTAGGGCTTCCCCCTCTCTCCTATACATGTCCCTTGTACCTCATGGCCACCCACAAGTCAGACTCAGTCAGAAATAGTACTTTGTAGCCACCAAAACCTAGTTTTTACCCTTTTGGGAATTATCTACTTTTTTGCTTTTGTTTTGCTTTGATCATTAGCCACTTTTTATGATCTCAAGAGATCTTTGATACTTGTTGGTTTCATAACTTTCTAAGTATTAAGAATTTGAGTTTGCTTTCTTCTTCAATATTGTAGATCTTCATCTCATCTATCTAATACAAGTTTCATTGATTTCTGGGTTTATGATTTTGTTTATCATGTTTGGTGATTGTGAGTAGTGTGCTATGATCTTAAGGATGGGTTAGGCTGGATTAGGGTTATGGTTGTTTAGGTTGGTCAAGCTTGATTGTTTATAGATCTCTTCTAGATTAGATATGCTCTATGTTGTTCTTATACTGAGAAGGTAAGAATAGATCTTAAGCTTCTTAGCATGATACCAATGTCTAAGTTGCTAGATAAGGCTAATGCTAGAGATTATCATGAAGCATGCTATGAGATTAGATGTTTAACTTGATTATTGACATTGATGATCTGGTTGTTTATTGCCTGCTTTTATATGTTCTTAGCTAGTGAGAGCTAGGTCTAGGAGTATCTAAGCTTGATTGTTATTGCCATGAGAATGGATTAGCAAGTATTAGAAGATCATTGTGTAGAGATAGCTCATGTTTTATTGAGGTTTGTTGACCAGTTTAGATAGCCATAACTTAAGTCCAGCCCATGAATCCATCCTTAGGACGTTCTTTGTCTGTTAATTTCCTTGTTTTAGTACTGTTAATCTTTTGCTGTTTGATTTACTTTTGTTTTACTCTGTTCTGATTATTGTCTCTGTTTATGTTCTGAGTATTCGCACTACTCGACCTAGTACTCGATCGAGCATTCGATCGAGTGCTTGCTCGAGCACCATCCAGTGTTCTTGTTTATGTCCTGCATCTTACTTGTTTCATCATTCCTGTCTCATTCTAGTTTCATTTCTGTTTCATTGCATTGATTTATGTTTCATCTACTGTTTTTGCATTTGTTTAGTACTTGTTCTTGTTTAGTATTATTACTGCTTTGATCATTCTGTTTATTTTGCATTTAGTATCTTGTTTTAGTAGTTTAAGTTGATTGCATTTCATTATTGTCATTAGGTTGCTAGTTAACAACCATCATCATATTTGGCTTAACTTAGATAAGTGTTCACATCCTGATTGCTTGCATCACACTCATTATGGTTTGACATCCTTTATGCTACAACTACATAAGGGTAATTGAAACACCTTGCCATTCATCATCATCATCATACATTCATCCATATCATTCCATCATCACACCACCAAAATAACATGTTTCAATTTGGCGCTGTTGTCATTTGAGTGTTTGTTTGTGACATGTAGGATTTGTACAAGTCTAAGATTAAGTTCTTTTGTTCATTTGATCACTACTGATTAAGATTCTTCCTCTGCTTGGTTGTTTTGAGTCTCAGGTACCAACTCGACCAACCACTTGACCGAGTGCATGATTGAGTACCTGATCGAGCCACAACCCGGATACAATTAGACCTCTCGTCTCAGTCAGTTCGACCCTCTACTCGAGCTAGTGCTCGACCGAGTGCCTGTCCGAGTCAGTGATCGAGTCAGTTGATGCAAACAAGATCAAAGGGTAATCAGAATCTTCAGAGGTACCTTGATCACATCAACCGCATACCAAGAGATTTGAGACAGCAGAGAACAAGAATTCTTCAAGAACAAGAACAAGAGTTGCTAATGGAGAAACAAAACAATCAAGATACAAGGCCATGGAACATTGGTGCTGGAGATGCCCCAAATACACACAACCAAAGAGCTGGCATTGTTCCTCCTGCAGTGGCCAACAACAACTATGAGATCAAGAGTGGTCTAATCACCATGATTCAAGCTAACAAGTTTCATGGTGAACCAATGGAGGACCCATTGGATCACCTTGATGAGTTTGATAGGATTTGTGGCCTCACTAAGATCAATGGGGTTAGTGAAGATGGCTTCAAGCCTAGGCTGTTTCCCTTCTCACTTGGAGACAAAGCTCATCTATGGGAGAAGACACTTCCAACTGGTGTTATCACTACATGGGATGCTTGTAAGAAAGCCTTTCTAGCTAAGTTCTTTTCTAATGCTAGAACTGCAAGGTTGAGGAATGAGATCTCTTGTTTTGCACAAAAGAACAATGAAAGCTTTTGTGAGGCATGGGAGAGATTCAAGGGATTCCAAACTCAATGTCCACACCATGGATTCAGCAATGAGTCTTTGCTCAGCACTTTATATAGAGGGGTTCTACCTAAGATAAGGATGCTTCTAGATACAGCCTCCAATGGTAACTTCTAGCTCAATCAGATGGAAATTATTATGAAGACTATGACAGAACAGTAATGTTTGTCTCCAATGACCAAGAGGAGAACTACAAGAAGGACTTGGAAAGTAGTCAATGAGAAGCTAGATAGAATTCTAGTCAGCCAACAAAAGACCATTCATTTCATTGGTGAAGAAGACTCTCAAGTTCAAGATATGGAGAGAGAGAGTTTGCTGAGCTCTGCTACATGCAAAACCAAGGAGGATTCAAGGGATACAATCAAGAAGGAGGATTCAAGGGTTACAATCAAGGAGGAGGATTTAAGAACAACAACATCTCCTATAGAAGCACCAATGTAGCAAACCCTCAAGATCAAGTCTACCCTCCTCAACAGCCCCAACAACAAAACAACTATGCACCCAAGCAACAAAACCAAGGGCTCCAGCCTCAATTGTGTCCCCCACCAGGGTTTCAGACTAACCAAGGCCAAGAACCAGATTTGAGAGCTATGATGCAATAAATGTTGCTTGGGCAAGCAAATGGGCAAATTGAGGATGCAAAGAAGTTTGTTGAGCTGAAGCAAAAGCTGACTTCTCAGTATAATGATCTCAACATGAAGTTTGAAGGTCTGAACTCTAGAGTCAAGTACATGGAGAGCAACATTGCCTCTACATCAGCACCAAAGCCTAATCAACTTCTAGGAAAAGCTATTCAAAACCCAAAGGAATTCACTGCTAAAGCTATCCAACTCAATGAGGAAGCTGTCACTGAGGATAGTGAAGTTCAAGCTGGGGAGGATTTGTCACTAATAGAAGCCCAGAGTAAAGATTTTACACAGCAGACTGAAGCCGTCAAGGCACTCGACCAAGTGCTCGACCACACACACGATCGAGTATCTGATCGAGTGACTGATCGAGTGGTTGCCACATAAGCTGTTAAGCCTGTTAGATACATTCCTCTTGCTTACAAACCACCTCTGCCATTCCCAGCATGTTTCAAGGCATAAAGCTGAAGGAACTAAGAGAAATTATTGAGAAAAGAGAAGTGATGGCCATACATCAAGAGGTTGTCATTGAGAAGAAAGAGGAAGAGAGAGGACCTCCCTTGAAACAATATGCTCAACATCCTTTCCTCAAGGACATGCTTCTTGAATTATCCAAGTAAAAAGCTCAAGATCAAGATATGAAGGATCTAGAAGAGATTGGGGTAGCTATTATCCCAACAAAACTTGAAGATCCAGGTTCATTTAACCTGCCTTGTTCAATCAGCTATATGCACTTCAACAAGTGTCTATGTGATCTAGGAGCTTCAGTGAGTTTAATGCCATACTCAGTGGCTGAGAAGTTAGGGTATGAACATTTTAAGCCCTGCAAACTCTATATTGCCTAGCAGATGGATCCAAGAGGGATGTATTTGGTAAACTGGAAAGCCTTCCAGTCAAGATAGGCAAAGCAAGAATTCCTACTGATTTTGTGGTTATAGAGATGGATGAGGAGATTGAAGACCCTATCATCCTAGGGAGACCATTTGTAGCTACTGCTGGAGCTGTTATTGATGTTAAGGAAGGGTTGATAAGTTTGAACATAGCTGAGGGTTTAACCATGAAATTTGATATCAAGAATCCAACCAACTTGCCCTCCATTGGTGGTCAGCCATTTACTATCAAGAACAATGATGATTATGAGGTTTCAAGTGGAGTAGAGACTTCAAAAGCTAAGCTCTCATCTCAAGAGGAGTCAGTTGAAAAGCTTAAGGGTTCAGTTCAAGAGTTGACTGATCTAGTGAAGGATCTTCAAGTGCAACTCAACAAGAAGTCTTTGAAGAAGGCAAGACCAAGGCTCAAGATTAAGAAGAAACAAGGTTCAAGTGTTAAGGAGGTAGTGATCAAGAAGAAACATTCAAGTGATCAAGTTGTACCAAGGAGGATCTCATCACCTCCGTGGTATCTAAACCAAGTCTAAAAAGGCATCAAAAGTCAAGCTTAGTGACTTTAAACAAGCTCACTAGGGAGGAAGTCCCTAAGGTATCATTGTACATATGTTTAATTTTCCTTGTAGTTTTGATTTCTTTTCTTTTATGTTTATGTTGGGTATTTATTGAGAGTGTAGATGGGTTTGGAGAGATTTGGACTTGTAAAAGTGGATTCGCAAGCCCACTCGACCACCCCCACAAGAGGTACTCGATCGAGTTGCATAGAGCCCAGGCCCACTCAGTTCCCATTTCTCTTGCATGATCGAGTAGAGGGAGAAAGGAGTTCAAATATCAAATTTTGGTCAAGCACTCGACCACGTGGGGTTGAGTGGTGGGGTCGAGTGGCAGCTAAAAGTGAGTCAAAGATTCCCAATTCAAATTTGAATGGTATGGTCGCTCCACTCTTGTTTTTTGTCCCCTTAGCCTCTTTATAAGAAGATAAACTCGATCCTATGCTTCTCACACTCTCTCATTTGCTTAAAATCTACTCCTTAGTTCATCTTCTTGCTCAGGCTTAGTTCTTTTGGTTTTTGGGTCACTATCCTATTAACTTTAAGCTTTGAGTATATTCCTTTCAGTTCTCTTTCAAAATATCTTCAAGGTCTACAAGATCATCTCAACAAGCTACTGATCCTCCTTAGATCGACGTGATGCTCAGCTTGCATCAAGAAAAGAAGCTGGTGGAAATACTCGACCCACTACTCGATCAGGCAAACAACGGAGTGCTGGCTCGAGTAGGCGGTCGAGTCGCGTGGCGAGTAAGAAACATCAGCCAGTTGAGGAGGATCCTGAGCGAACTGAGAGTGAAGAGGAGATGGAGTTCACTCTTCAAGAACACATGAGGAGGAACAAAGCAAAGGGGAAGAGGCAAGCAGCTGAAGTTCAACAAGAAGATGTTGAAAGTGAGAGTGATGAAGAAGAAGAAGTAGAGGAGGAAGAATGGTTTAACTCCAAAACAGCTCTATGAAGCTTTCATGAGGATGAGCTTCCAAGGAACAAGATATCCACACAAGGAGATCATGGAAAAGCTGGAGATTGCTGAAGATGTAGAGTATCTCTTTGAGAAGTGCAACCTAAGCAAGTTCATGGGATTGTGCATGGAAGGGTATGGAGAAGAGAGTTGTGAGCTCTTAGCCACCATTAAGATTCACTTCTCCCAAGGATGGATAAAGAATTGGGAGCTGGTTGTTGTGACTTCACCATCAAGGGGAAGAGATATGAGCTTTCATTTAAGAAGATAGCCAATATCTTTGGTTTTGAAGTTGGTAGTGAGAGGAGCATGATTATACGAAGAGAAGAGCTCTTTGCTGTTTGGGAAACCATTGGAGATAGCAACATCTATTCATCCTCCAAGTCCAAGAGCTCAATGATAAGGAGTCCAGTCCCAAGGTACTTCCACAAGGCCTTAGCAAACACTTTCTTTGCTAGAAAGGAAACTGGAAATATGAATGAGAGAGAGCTAAAGATGATTGATGTAGCACTCAATGGCATTATCCTTCAAGCAAGAGATGGGACCATCATCCTAGGGAGCAGTTTGGAGACTGATCTTGCTATGGTCCTCATTGACCAATTGATCTACTATAGGAGTTGGGTGAGCAAGCTGCACAAGAGGGGATCAACTGGAGTCCTAACCATTGGAAGCATCATCACTCCAATGCTAGTAGCTGCCAAGGTGCCACTTAAAGGGGAGAATGCCATGCCAAGATAGATTGACACAAACTACCTCACCTCCACTCTCATTCTAGCCAAGGAGATGCACCATGGGAAGCACCTCTTCAACTTTGAGCACCCAACACTAGGGAAGAGTCAGCTTGTTCTACCCACAAGGCACTTACCATTATAAGTGAATGGCTAAACATTGATTTTTGGCCAGCTGCTGAGTTTTTGTTTGATGGGACAGCACAAGTGAGAGAAGATCAAGCTGGAGATGTGGAGATGGCTGATGGGGAAGAACAATTCTACTTTGAAGATTATGAGCCAAGTCCAAGAGATAGTAGAGGAGTGAGGGAGACTAGCAAGAGGTTGACACTCCTACAAAAGTGGAGCAAGTGGCATGGGAAGAACTTTGACATGTTAAAGAAGAAGATGGATAGGATGACTAAGTCCATCAAGGGTTTAAAGAAGGAGAGTGCTGAATTGAAGAGTGGGAACTCATCACCAGCACCATCTAGTCCTTTGAGGAGGAGTAGCTCAACTAGAGCATTGTCTAGAGCTGAAACCCCAGTGGTACCAGCTAGAGCTTCATTGCATGAGCCAATTCAGAGGAAAGGAGGTTCAAGTCGCCAAGAACAACAGTTTCCAATGCACTCGACCGGATCACTCGAGCACCCACTCGACCGAGTACCTCCAATGCACTCGGCCGAGTACCTGCCCAGACCTCCTTATGGTTTTCCAGCTCCAGCAGGCTATCCAGGCTATCCCTATGGCCAAGCTTACCCTCCCATCCCTCTAAAATACTTCATGGATCCAGCCCTCTTGCAGCAATTCTACCAGCAACAAGGTCAGCAATTTTTCCCTCCTGCACCAACTCAACCGACCCAATCGACCCGGTACTCGACCGAGTACCAGTCAATGGTCATCGTCGACTTGCCTCCTTCCCCACCTCGAAATCAGAAACAAGACCCCAACTACACTTATGAAAGCATGAATGAGTATGTGGACACCTTCTTCCACAACCAATGAGGTAACAATATCACCTTACCTTTGTAAATACCATTGCATCTCTAGTTTTATTTTATTTTTAGTCTTGAATCCTCTTACAAATTTCTCTTACACAGTGGACTGTGTAATATAAGCATAATCATGTTTGCATTTCATCTAAGGCATAGAAAAAAACAAAAAAAAAGAGTGTTCATGTAGTTTGCATTGCATATTAGGATCTTGTTTAGTATGTTTCATATAGGACTGTTTCATATTTTGCATTAGGGATCTATGATGAGTTTAGCCTTGTTAGCTTGTTTAAATTCACTAAACTAGGATCAATGCCCAAGTTAATAGTACTTTGATGCTAGTTGAGTAGCTAGAAACATAAGATTGAACCATGTCTTGAATTTCTTCATTGCATTCTAGTCTAAATTGAAGCATGTTGTTATTTGATGTCATTTCCTATTTATAAGAACCTAATATTGATTTTTAATTATCAATTTTATTGCTTTAAACTAATGGATACTGATGTTCATATATTTTACCCTGTTTCCCTTAGTATATTCACATCTTTTGCATCTTTTGCTATCCATTTTGATCATTATTGCATAGCTTTAGGACTAATCATGCAATAGAGTTTAGTTGCATTGCATTTGCATCTTTTCATGCATAAACAGGTGATTTTGGAGCCTAAGGAGCATGGAAGAAATGCTGAGGAGAAGTGAAGCAATCAAGAGGAGAAAGCAAGAGAGTTAAGGCTGAAGAACCAAAGTCCGGAGTCCCACTCGACTGCCCACTCGACCAGACACTCGACCGTGTGCGGAGAGGGACTCGACCGAGTGGAAGGAGCAGATGAAAAGCCAACTCGACCGGTTACTCGACCGAGCACCAGGTCGAGTTGGCCGAGCTGCCTAGCTATTTTGTCTTTTAGTATTTTTAGGGCTTCCACTACTTTTCCTATAAAAGGACCTTGTACCCTTCAACCACCAAGAGTCCAGCTTTTTAGATAGTCAAAAACCTAGTTTTTACCTTTTTGGGAATTATTCCTTTTGCACTTTTATTTTCTTAGATCTTGTACCTTCTTTTGAAGGAGAAAACATAAGATTCTAAGATTTTGTTGGTTCCATAACTTTCAAGATATTAAGAATTCGTGTTTGATTCCTTCTTCATTATTGTAGATTTTTGCTTTATCTATCTAATCATGCATGTTTCATTGATTTTTGGGTTTATGATTTTGTTTATCATGTTTGGTGATTGTGAGTAGTGTGCTAGGATCTTAAGGATGGGTTAGGCTGGATTAGGGTTATGGTTGTTTAGGTTGGTCAAGCTTGATTGTTTATAGATCTCTTCTAGATTAGATATGCTCTATGTTGTTCTTATACTGAGAAGGTAAGAATAGATCTTAAGCTTCATAGCTTCATACCAATGTCTAAGTTGCTAGATAAGGCTAATGCTAGAGATTATTATGAAGCATGCTAAGAGATTAGATGTTTAACTTGATTTTTGAGATTGATGATCTGGTTGTTTATTGCCTGCTTTTATATGTTCTTAGCTAGTGAGAGCTAGGTCTAGGAGTATCTAAGCTTGATTGTTATTGCCATGAGAATGGATTAGCAAGTATTAGAAGATCATTGTGTAGAGATAGCTCATGTTTGATTGAGGTTTGTTGACCAGTTTAGATAGCCATAGCTTAAGTCCAGCCCATGAATCCATCCTTAGGACCTTCTTTGTCTATTGATTTCTTTATTTTAGTACTGTTAATCTTTTGCTGTTTGATTTACTTTTGTTTTACTCTGTTTTGATTATTGTCTATGTTTATGTTCTGAGTATTCACACCACTCGACCTAGTACTCGATCGAGCATCCGATCGAGTGCTTGCTCGAGCACCATCCAGTGTTCTTGTTTATGTCCTGCATCTTACTTGTTTCATCATTCCTGTCTCATTCTAGTTTCATTTCTGTTTCATTGCATTGATTCCTGTTTCATCTACTGTTTTTGCATTAGTTTAGTACTTGTTCTTGTTTAGTTTTATTACTACTTTGATCATTCTGTTTACTTTGCATTTAGTATCTTGTTTTAGTAGTTTGGTTCATTGCATTTCATTATTGTCATTAGGTTGCTAGTTAACAACCATCATCATATTTGGCTTAACTTAGATAAGTGTTCTCATCCTGATTGCTTGCATCACACATTATGGTTTGACATCTATTATGCTACAACTACATAAGGGTAATTGAAACACCTTGCCATTCATCATCATCATCATACCTTCATCCATATCATTCAATCATCACACCACAAAAAGAACATGTTTCACTTTCACTGCAAATTTTGTCTCAACCCTCACAAACCCTCCATCCCTCTTTCTCCATCCATGGCAATCAGAAGTATAGCGACAGTGGAAGTCGATGGGGTGTGGCGTTTGCAATCCTCAAGGTGAATTATATTACCATCGTTCAACCTCTTATCCCCAGATCTGATCTGAATCCGCTCACACAGGACTTCGTTGATGGCAAGAGCATCCCTCTTGGACAGTCAGATGCACCATGTCCTATGGAGTCGTCGATGGTGCACGACGAATCATGCTTCTCGGCGGAAAGCTTCGACTTCTCCGATTGAACTTACTTGAGAAATATGGTGAGTTTCCTCACCCACTCATTCGGAGTTCTCAGATCTGTTCTAAAGACTAAACTGCCAAGTTCAAAAATCTTCTCATATCCGGCAAAGACCTCCGTCGACGATCAGTTGCCGTTGGTGACTTTAAATTGGGACAGTGAGCAGCCGCTCGTTCCGTCGAAACGGCAGCAAGCACAAGGCAAAACCCTAATTGCTAAGTTGGACTCCCCTGTAGGCCTAACATTTTTCGGCCCAATAAGGTATCTCTCTCGATCCACTAAAGTTGTTATGGATCTATTCTCTACAACTATTTGGCCCAGGTTTAAATATTTGTCAAACCCTAATCTATTGGCCGAAGACTCCATCTTCACTTGTTTTGAAACCAATAGATAGATAAGACAAATACGATCTCCTGGTGAAAGAAAACCTTAGTATTTTAGTGAAAATCCTAAAACCTTTTTACCCATCTAAGAGACTCTTGTTGCAACTATCCTCCTCTTTGGAGAGAACCCTTGCTAGACCTCCGACCTCATGACTGACCAAGGTCAAGGTTTCCTTATCAACGTCACTATCTCCTGTTTGGAATGTGACCATTCAACAATCTCCTGAAACCCTCGTGGAATTGTCTTCGACTCACCATTATATTGTTTGTGGTAAGCTACTACATTGTTCTTGTCTCCAAGGTCTGGACTTAAAGTCGATTAACCCTATCTATGTTGTCTACCAATCTCTTGTAAGAGTACTAGTTTCTATCTTTGTGATACTTGCACTTTTGTGTGATTGATGAATGATAAATGATGATAGAGATGATGAATGATGAACAGGTGGAATGCAAGGAGTCCAATTACCCTTATGTAGTTGTAGCATAAAGGATGTCAAACCATAATGAGTGTGATGCAAGCAATTAGGATGTGAACACTTATCTAAGTTAAGCCAAATATGATGATTGTTTTTAACTATCAACCTAATAACAGTAACGAAATGCAGAATGTAAAACTACTAAGATAAGAGACTAAATGCAAAGTAAACAGAATGATCAAAGCAGTATTGTTACTGAACAAGAACAGGAACTATACTAATGCAAGATAAGTAATGAAACAGGATCAAACAGAAACTAAATAAATGCAACAGGAATGAAACTAGAATGAAACAGGAAATGAAACAGGACAGATGCAGAACATAAACAAAAAACTCTGGGACAAGCTCGAGCAAGCACTCAATCGGATGCTCGATCGAGTACTAGGTCGAGTGGGTTGAATACTCAGAATAGAAACAGAAAGAGCAATCAAAATAGAGCAAAACAAAAGCAAATCAAACAGCAAGCGATTAACAAGATTTAAAGAGAGAAATCAATAGACAAGAAGGTTCTAAGGATGGATTCATGGGCTGGACTTGGATTATGGTTATCTAAACTGGTCAACAAACCTCAATCAAACATGAGTTATCTCTAGACAATAACAATCAAGCTTAGATACTCCTAGATTTAGTTCTCACTAGCTAAAAACATATAAAAGCAGGCAATAAACAACAAGATCATTAGTCAAAAATCACTTTAAACATCTAATCTCTTAGCATGCTTCATGATAATATCTAGTATTAGCCTTATCTAGCAACTTAGACATTGGTGTGATGCTAAGAAGCTTAAGATCTATCCTTACCCTCTAAATATAAGAGCAGCATAGAGCACATCTAATCTAGAAGAGATCTATAAACAAGCAAGCTTGACCAATCTAAACAACCATAACCTTTATTCAGCCTAATCCATCCTTAAGATCCTAACACACTACTCACAATCATTAACCATGATGAACAAAATCATAAACCCAGAAATCAATGAAACTTGCATGATTAGATAGATGAGATAGAGATCTACAATATTGAAGAAGAAATTAAACTCAAATTCTCAATACTTAGAAAGTTATGGAACCAACAAGTATCAAAGATTTCTTAGGAGAATACAAAAGTGGCTAATGATCTAAGCAAAAGAAAGCAAAAAGTAGATAATTCCCAAAAGGGTAAATACTATGTCTAGATTTTATTTCTCTAAAAGGTCGCTCTTCCTGGTGGCTGAGGTACAAGGCTTTATATAGAAAAGGAGGGGAAGCCCTAAAATGGATAGAAGACGAAATGGGTCGAGTGTCTGGTCGAGTGACCTCTTCTTCTGCTTCTTCCATCCGGTCGAGTCCTTCTCCGCACACGGTCGAGTGTCTGGTCAAGTGGGCAGTCGAGTGGACTTCCGGACCTTGATTCTTCAGCTCTAGCTCCCTTGTTTTCTTCACTTGATAGCTTCAATCCTCTTCAGCATTCCTTCCATGCTCCTTAGGATCCAAAATCACCTGTTTATGCAAGAAACTATGCAAATGCTATCCAATTCTACTCTAATGCATTAACAGTCCTAAAGCTATACAATAATGGACAAACTAGATAGAAAATTATGCAAAAGATGTGAATAAACTAAGAGAAAACAAGGTAAAATATATGAACATCACTTTGTTGTATCCATCTATGAGATTGATGTTTGCTTCCTTGTACTTGCTTTGGCTTGAATGAATGAAGTATATGTTTATCCAAAAAAAGTTATATATTTTTGTATATTTATCAAGTATGGTTATGTAACTTAATTAGTATCTATTGTGATTTCTCTAAAGTCTAAACAAACATTCAAGATGATCAAATAATAAAATTTACTTTTGTTGAAGATAGCTCTCAAAATTAGTTGGTTCCACAGCTTAGGAATTTAAGCTAGTGGACTTTTATGTAAGCTTAGAACCAACTAATCTTGAGAGCTATCTTCAACAAAAGTAATATTTTGTTATTTGATCATCTTGAATGTTTGTTTAGAATTTAGAGAAATGACAATAGATACTAATTAAGTTACATAACCATACTTGACAAATATACAAAAATATATAACCAATTATAATAATTTTCATAAGAACAACTAAAAAAAAGTAGTTTGTTCCATAAAACTCTTTTTCATAAAGAGATCTATAAGATACAAAGAAAACAAAACGATGAGGATGAAGGATTTATAAACTAAACACATAGAACAAAAAATAATTAAATCTAATCACAATAGAAAATAAAGAAAAGAAAAATTCCTAAAAAATTGCATAATTGGAAGCTGTAAATGTAATCAATTGGAATAATTAAGTTAAAATAGTGCATATCAGCATCCATTTTTGTCTTTGGAATAAGTTTGAACCTTGAAGGTTTGAGAGTAAATACTAACTTTGAATCTATGTATTTATAAGATGTTTGAGTATGTTGTGAAATATGAAAAATCCGAATATGGTTATCACAAAATCCGATTTCAAAGATTTCCGAATAATTTTTTTTAAAAAATTTCCTAGTTTTCTGATCGCTCAAATATAATGCTAAGAAGTAAGAACTAATATGGATAATTATTAAATGTAGAATAAGAATTTGATATAAATGAATTTATTGCATTATTTTAACTTAATTATTCCATATATTAGTTATGATATTTAGGGATATCGAATTGTTTACATTCCTAAAATATTGTTATTAATCTTTTCTATTTTTTTTTAGTTACGTGATTTGGTGATCGTATAAAAAATTTCCTGAAATTGTGTTAAATAGTATCAAAGTATTTCTAATCTAACTGTTTTTTATTTGGCAATCCGAATCTAACGGTTTATGTTTTCTTAAAAAACTTTATATGATGATTTTAGTAATAATTTATTTCCTCTTCTAACAGATTTCTTCTTTCAATAACCACAAAAATCAGAATTAATTAATTGATACTTTCATTAAATTATGATTCTTGTAGATTTTATAAAATTGGTTAGATTCATTTTTTAAAAGTAAATTGATTTTCTAACAATTTAAATTTAACAACCTTTTTTATGTAAATAATTTGAACGATTTCCTAAAATATAATAAAGATGTATTTTAATCTTTTTTTTTTAATATGTAGAAAATTGGGTCTGTTTGGCAACATCGATATTTGATATGAATTTTGTTTTTTTTTTACCTTTAAGTGTACTCCTCAACTAATAGTATAGACTAGTGTCGAGAGAATTGATGATCTTCTCATAGAAGTGGATGATGGATGGGTAGAAGAAGCTGAATGGGAGAGTGGAGCTGAAGAGCGATTTCTTCCTGTAATCCGCACAGCTTCTGTTACTAAGCTTCATCTGGTAATATATTTTTCTTATGCTCCATTATAGAATCTCTAGTTTTCTATATTCTTTTATTCGACTCCTCACTTTGTGTACCTTTTATTATTTATCGTCTATCATCTTTTAGGTGTAGAAATGCAAGCCCATGAAAAACCAGACATCACTGAATGCAACTCAAAGTTCCTACTTCTGTTTTGTTCTTTTATGTTAGCTTAAACCTGATTTAAAGTCGTTTGCTTGTCTTTTTCATTCATAAACTCAAAATGACTCAAATTCGCAAGTTTTGTGAAGGACTATTGAGAATTTATGTTCTTTTTGGTCCTGATCGGTAACGGATGGCTGTAAAGACTTTGACTTCAAAATTTTAGCTGCAGAGAATTTGGTTGTTGATGCTTTGACTGTAGAAACTTTAACTGTTAAAATCTGATTGTTTACTAACAACTTTTAAAGTTGTAGCTGTTATTTTTATTATTATTATAAATATTAATAATAAATATATATTATGTAAGAAATTAATTTATATACCATTTTAATGATAAAATAAATTTTATTAATGATAAATTTAAATTTTTAAAAATAAAAGTTAATCAAATATGAAATTTTGTTTGAAAACTAATTAAAAAAACAACTATAAGTATAAAAAATAAATAATTGAAGTTGAAGACATAAATTTATTAACTTATTAATTTTTAAATAATGCAAAGATAGTAATAATACCAATAGTCAATATAAAATTTTGCTAACAATATTCTGATTTTTCTTTTGTTTTTGGTGATTGATTCTTGATTGATTATTCTGGCAAATATCAATAGTGTCTTTTATTTTATTTTTTATTTTAAATTTCTATTGAGCAGTTATATAAGCACTCAAAAATCCATTAATCATTAATCAATGCATTGTTTGAATATTATTCTCTTATTAATAATGAAATTTATCTACTCTTTTATAGTGTTATTAGTGATGATGATGAAAAAATAAAATTTATTATTGAAATGGATCTTAAAAGAAATAGAAAAAATTGAGAATAATCATTTTTTTTTTTTTGCCAGTGAGAATAATTAATTTATAAAAATAAAATATGTAAAAGATTTATATATACTTTTGGAGAGCTTTTAAACATAAGGTGAAAAAAAAAAAGCTTTAAAAATTATTTAGTTTTAAAACATTAATTTGACGCTTTAAAGAAAAAGGGAAAACAAGTGAGTATGTTATAAACGTTTCAAAACTTAGAAATATGTTGAAGGCGACGGCGCTCTAGGGTTTCACATGCTTTTGGTGGCGATTTGGGTTAACTATTTGGTGGTGGTTGGGGTTTCCTGGGTTCCTTTGGAGATCATCTATGGAGTTGACGTGGATCAAGAGAGGTTTTTCGAAGGATTTTTTTGGCAATACTCGATATGGAGTGATGGGAATCTGATCTGGCGAATCCTCAAGTGTGGATTGTTTGGGGTTTTGAGGTTTGATCTGCAGGATTGTGCTTTTATTGGGTCTGATCTTGGATCGGCTTTCTCTGAGATCTCCAGTGATGTTTCAAGATTTTGGAGGTTTATCTCTGATTTGATGAGGATGTGGCTTTGTAAGGCGAATCCGTTTGTGTTATTTGAGGATTTTGCTTCGAGTCATTTGGGATCCGCGAATCAGTGGGAGGTGATAGTATCTTTGATTGATTGGATATTTACGGTAGGGCTCTACCGATATTTGTTTTCTTTCCTTGGTTTCGGTCTCGACGAGGCTCAGAGATTTGGGTATCTTTGGCTGCGATTTGTTTTGACTATGGGTGGTAATCAGATCTTCGAAAGGTTGTGGATGGGAATTGTCATAGTGATTTGTCTCTCGATTATGTTAAGGTTGGGAATCGTATCTCCCATCATTGGCACGTCTCCCTTTTCCATTCTTGGGAATCACATTTATTTCGAGATCCTTCATTATTTGGTTTCTAAGACCCGGTTGTTTCGATGGTGGCTTTCTCTATATAAGGTGTTTGTGGAGAACATAGAGTTGAGGCATCATTTTCACTGCTCTCTTCTTTTCATCTTTGTATTGGTTATTTTTTCTCAGTTTAGTGTTTGTTCGAGGGTGTTTTCTTGGGTAGCGATATCACAAGTTGGTCTTTTGGGGAAGGGTTTAGCAGGGCAGAAGGCGGGTGAGTTAAGACCACGACGTAAGGTCAAGATATCATATTTTGATAACTCTGCGATTATTGCGGGATATTTCAAGACGGTTATTGGGCGATGCTTCAACCCGCAAATGCAAGACATGAAGTCTTTATTGCTTATGTTGCCTCGCATTTGGCAGGTGGAGGGGAAGGTTGCAGGTGCTGATCTGGGGTCTGGCAAATTTCAGTTTGATTTTGATGAGGAGGCTGATATTATTGAAGTCTTATCAAATGAGCCTTTCCATTTTGATTCTTGGATGGTCTCTTTGGTGAGGTGGACACCAGTGGTGGATCCCGCTTATCCATCTTCTCTGAAATTTTGGATTCGTGTTTCTGATGTCCCAATTCAGTTTTGGGCAGAGCTGACGTTTCGTGATATTGGCTCAGATTTGGGTGTGGTCGAAGTTGTCGACATTGACAGAGGAAGGGTGCAAGTTACCATTGATGGGCTCAAGCCTATTTGTTTTGACATGGATAGTGAGTTCTTCAATGGAGAAATCACGGTGGTAAAGCTTTTCTATGAGAGGCTTCATGGGTGGTGTAAGAGCTGCTTTAGTCTTTGCCACGATGAGACTGTCTGTCCTCTATCGAAGGAGGTGTCTCAGGGTGGTAACCGGGTTCGGACGGAGGAGCAGCCAGAGAAAAGTAATCTCATGAGTTACAAGGGTGCTGTCATGGTTGAAGCGAGGAGGGGTGATGGTCATTTTGGGTCGGGCAAGGGGCACTACAACGGTGTTCAGCACGTTCTCGCTCCAGGTCAGATTACAGTTCGGGTATCTTGTCTCGCCATAAGGGTTCCTCCAGTATGGGAAGTTCACAGGATCAACGGGGGAGGACTGGTGTTGCTAGGGGACAACCACGTCAACGCCCTGACTCTGTCTTGCCTTCTGTTCCTGAAGAGGTAAGGCGCCGGTGGAAGAGCAAAGGAAACAAAAGAATGTGAAGAAGGCTTTATTTCAGGAGTCCACACATGCAGATGTGTCTTCGAATAAGGCTGCTCTCGGTTCTGGTATCCCTGAAGAGGGTCAAATACTGGAGGGTACAGAGGAGATTGGGGGTGCTTCTATTTTACCTGCTGGTTCCGAATTGGTTGAGTAGTCGCTTGTGGTGAATTATGAGTTGCCAGAAGCGGATGTTGGGGTGCAGGATGAGGATCCATCTCAGGTTATTGCTGATGGAGAATTAGCGGGTACTATGGAGGGTGGTGTGGCTCTAACGATGGAAGAATGTCAAGAGCAAGGAGGTTTGACTGAGGATTCGCTGCTATCGGATACTAAAGGTAGTGGCGAGATGGTTATCGAGGATGATAGTGGGGATGACATGGAGGGAGCATCTGTTGGGGCGGCAGTTGGGGAGAAGATGGATATAGAGGTGGATGTTGCAAGGGCTCAACATGGTAGTGAGATTGACCTTTCCTCTGAGACTGATCAGGGAGTTACTCGCAAATTGGAGTTGGGAGACAAAGGGAAGAAGGGGAAAGGAGCCTTGGTGTTTAGAGGGATCTCTTCTAAGAAGCGGACTGCTAACTTGCTCTTGTCTCCACGGCGACGTCCTCCTCATGGTCAGGAGCCTGGGGTAAGCGACACTGTCCAGAAGGCCCAGAAAGGGGTTAAGGGCGGTCACGGTGGGGCAAAGCCACCCAAGCCAAATGTTTTTAAATGAATATTTTAAGTTGGAATTGTCAGGGTCTTGGAAATAAGGCCACTATTTGGCATCTCAGGGATTTATGGAATAAACATAGGCCAGATTTTTTATTTCTTATGGAAACAAAACAATCTTTCTCTTTTTTGGAACAATTTGTAGGTCATTTTGGTTATAAGAATTTAAAAACTGTGGAACCTATTGGTTATAGTGGAGGATTGGCTTTATTTTATAATAAAGACGATTTTAATGTATCAATTTTATTGGCGACCAACAGATTAATTGATATTGAAGCAATCCATAATGGACGGGTGTTTCATATAACGTTTGTTTATGGTGATCCTGTCCCAAAAAATCGTGAATTGGTTTGGAAACGACTGTTGAGGATAAGTTCTTCAAGATCCACACCTTGGTTGGTTGTTGGAGATTTTAATGAATTAACAGGGAACAATGAAAAACGGGGAGGTAAACTTAGACATGCTTCTACATTTCGGTCATTTAACGGGATGATTCAGGACTGTGGTTTTCTGGAATTTCCTTATCTTGGGGATTGCTTGTCTTGGCGAGGCTGGCGTGATAAAAAACCGATTCATTGCCGGCTTGACAGGGCTTTAGGTACCGAGGATTGGCATGATCAGTTCCCGGATACGATTACTGAATATTTGCCTATGATCGCCTCTGATCATAAACCTCTTGAGGTTAGTATCGGTGCCAAGCGGCCGCGGGGGCGGAGGTGCTTTATGTTTGATCGACGTTGGATTGGTAAGGCGGGTTTGATGGATGCTATCTCGAATGGGTGGGGTGGCGGAAATGATCAGGAGTCCACTAATTTTGTGAACAAGATTGGACACTGCAGACGCGCCATTTCTCAATGGCGTAAAGCGCAGGTTCCTTTTGGTAAGGATACGATTGACGATCTAAAACGGCAGTTGGAGGTGGCTCAGGCAGACGATGCAGTCACTCCGAGTATTATTTCTGGTTTAAGTTCTCAGTTGCGCGAGGCCTATCAGGATGAGGAGATTTATTGGTACCAGAAAAGTCAGAATAGATGGATGCGAGTGGGGGATAAAAACACAAAGTATTTTCATGCTCAAACCAAGCAGCGGCGGGCTCGGAATCGTATCATTGGTCTGTATGATAGGAATAATATTTGGTCTACGAAGGATGACGATATTTGTAATACTGCAGTATCATATTTTGAGGATTTGTTTACTTCGATTAACCCTGACACTTTTGAGGAGGCTTTAAGTGAGGTCCAACTGGTCATTACGGAGGAGGTCAATAAGCGTTTGACAGCCCCGACAACGGAGGCGGAGGTACGAACGGCTTTGCTTATGATGCACCCGCACAAGGCACCTGGGCCGGATGGAATGACTGCTCTATTTTTTCAAAAGGCATGGATGATTGTTAAAGCGGACTTGGTATCCATGGTTAATCGGTTTTTTGAAGAGGGGGTTTTTGACAAGAGTTTAAATCGAACGCATATCTATCTCATTCCAAAGGTGGCAAGGCCAACTCGAATGGCGGAATTAGGCCCAATTAGTCTGTGTAATGTCGGGTATAAGATCATTTCCAAGATCTTGTGTCAACGGCTAAAAACGGTGTTACCAAGTCTCACTTCGGAGACTCTATCAGCATTTGTTCCCGGGTGACTGATCTCCGATAACATTCTGATTGCTCAGGAGATGTTTCATGGACTCCGAACTAATCCATCATGCAAAGGAAAATTTATGGCAATAAAGGCGGACATGAGCAAGGCGTATGATAGGGTAGAGTGGGGTTGTGTTGACGCTTTACTACGGAAAATGGGTTTTGCGGAAAAATGGATCTCTTGGATTATGTTTTGTGTTACTTCGGTTGAGTACAAAGTCCTCTTGAATGGTCAACCTAATGGTTTGATAGTACCAGAGAGAGGGTTGCGTCAGGGAGATCCCCTATTTGTTTATCCTTTGTACAGAAGTGCTAATTGCGAACATTCGTAAGGCTGAGATTGATAAGCAGATCACATGGATTAAGGTGGCTAATAAATGTCCGCCGATTACACATTTATTGTTTGCGGATGATAGTCTGTTTTTCTGTAAGGTGGATAAGGATCAGTGTGGGGTTATTCTGGATATCTTAAAGAAATATGAGGCTGTCTCGGGACAGCAGATAAATTTATAAATCTTCAATACAATTTGGACACAAGGTTGACGAGGTGAAAAAAAGGGAGGTGCAGGGGGTGCTTGGGATTTCGAACCTGGGCGGGATGGGCTCTTACCTAGAGATACCTGAGAGTTTGGGAGGGTCGAAAACGAAAGTTTTCTCCTTTGTTCGGGATAGACTTCAGAGTCGAACAAATGGTTGGACGGCGAAACAGCTATCAAGAGGGGGTAAAGAGGTAATGATAAAATCTATGGCTACTGCGGTACCAACCTTTGTCATGTCCTGCTATCGGTTACCAAAAACTGTCACGTCGAAACTTACTAGTGCTGTGGCTAATTTTTGGTGGAGCTCGGGACAGTCTGGGGGTATGCATTGGTTAGCCTGGGAGAAATTATGTGGGAGTAAGCAGTTGGGTGGTTTGGGCTTTAGGAATGTTGATGATTTTAACACCGCTCTGGTGGCTAAACAACTCTGGCGGCTGATTGAGGCACCCGATTCACTATTTGCACGGGTTTTCAAAGGCAGGTATTATAGGAATTCTAATCCTATGGATACGATACGTTCTTACTCTCCCTCTTATGGGTGGAGAAGCATCGTTTCAGCTCGATCTTTGGTTAATAAAGGGCTTATTAAACGAGTTGGTTCTGGAGAGTCCATTTCTATATGGAATGATCCGTGGATACCAGCTCAATCCCCAAGACCAGCTTTCAGTAAGGGACCTCTTCAGGACCCTTCTTTAAAAATTTCACATCTCGTTGATCGCCAAACTAATACTTGGCGCATGGATATGCTCCTTGAGCATTTTATCCCGGAGGATGCGGCTTTGATTGGGGCTCTACCTTTGGGTAGTTCTCAAATAAAAGACTCGCTTGGTTGGCATTTTACGAAATCCGGAAAGTACACAGTTAAATCAGGGTATGAAACGGAACGTATGGCGAAACAGATGTTTTTTCAGGCTAATCGGCATGGGTCGGATATTACCCCTCTTCTAGCGGGGGTTTGGAAGGTGGCTTGTCCTCCAAAAATTAAGCACTTTATGTGGCAAGTTTTATCCGGGTGCATTTCGGTTTCGGCAAATCTGAGGAGGCGGGGCATTGCCTGTGATTCAGTGTGCTATTTTCCGGTGTCCGCCTGCCAAACAGGCTTGGGCTTTAGCTCAAGTGCCGGTTGGACCAGTTTCCTTTCCTACGGACTCTCTGTATGCCAACGTGGACCATTTTTTGGGGTTATCTAATCCGGGCTCTCAAGTTGCGGCATTCCCTTGGATCATGTGGTATATATGGAAGGCGCGGAATGCCCGCGTTTTTGAGAATATTTTGGAAAAGCCAGAGGATGTCGTTGCGGTAGCAGTGGGCGAGGCGTCCACATGGTTGCAGGCTCAGGCAGAGGATGTGGATGAGGTTTTGTCCCCGACTTCCACTGCCCTACATGCTCAGGATACAGGGCGGGTGGGCAATTTGCCTACTGTTTTCTCTGGTTATCGGTGTTTTGTAGATGGATCGTGGAAAGCAGGAGATGCCTTTGCTGGTGCAGGATGGGTGTGTTACTCCTTTCAGGACGTCTCGCCAACGAGGGGCGCAGCCAATTTCCGACGTAGTATTTCCCCATTGCATGCTGAAGTACAAGCTTTTGTTTGGGCTTTACGGTGCATGATTGGTCATGACTATCGAGATGTGGCTTTTTATATAGATTGTTCAGACTTGGTGAAGATGGTGTCTTCTTCTCAAGACTGGCCGGCTTTCAAGACCTACCTCGACGATATCAAGATTGATAGGGAGGAGTTTTCTTCTTTCTCTTTATCTTTAATTTCAAGAAATGCTAATGTAAGTGCGGATTCTCTGGCACGCCAAGCGCGTACCATGCCGCATAATGTTTTGTTTGTAGATGTTTTTCCTTCCTATTGGCTCTCATGAGCTGATCGTTCCTTGTTGTCAAAAAAAAAAAAAAAAAAAAAAGGGAAAACAAGGAAGAAGAAAAAAAAAATTGACTTTCAAAACTTAAAGAAAAATAAAAGCCAAAAAAGTCTGATTGGCAAAAAAATGGCTGTCAAGGCTTTAAACATTTTTAAAGTCTTAAAAGTATGCCACCAATCAGGACCTTTTATCTTGAATTTTGTTTTTGCAATATCTCTGAACGTATGTATGTCTAACTCATTCGAGTTCATGTATTGCCCTAAATGTGGCATCACTTTATCTAAATTGAAATAGAATCATGTCATTTAATTATGCACTAGGTTCGGACCCGCACGTACGTGCAGGATTATATTTGCCGAAATTTTTTAAAATTGAAAATAAATTTCATGTAAACCTCTACTCAGACATGTATGAGTGATATATATAAGAATAAATTAAGATATAATTTAGATGAGGGATATTGTGTGATAAGTGATATTAAGTGTATATTATTTTAAGCTAATCCAAAAAGTTTCAACTGTTTGTTTAGGGGAGTTAAATCAAATATGGATTCAGCTTCAGTTTCATTTATTTCATATATTTAACCTAGATGTATATATTTTGGAACGGGATACTTGTTTTGTTCTGTATGCGTCAAAAAGTTTCATCCCATAACCATTCTCTTTTAAATAATACATATTCGACTATATTTATTATAAAATGTTTAGACGGAATACATGTATTATTCTCTGTTTATAAATTAAATATTTTAACTTTAAATATTTATTTCATGTAACATACATAATTTGAATGCATTGCAGTTTGATATTTGGTTTAGCTTCACAAATGAATGATGATTTTTTTAATATCAATAAAAAAGACAACTAACTAAAAAAACAATGAGAGAAAGTGATATTGTCCTTATGCATAAGCAAAACTAAACCATAACCGTATTTTGGACCGTAGTCGTATATAACATTTAGAAACTTTAACCGTTAATCGTAAATATATGGTTAAATTTATATTAATCGTAACTGTTAATTATCGTAATTGTATCAAAATCGTTGGTCAACCGGATGGTTAAAATATAAATTTTTTACCGTAACTATTTTAAGATATAATAAAATACACTAACAATTATTTATTTAATATGAATAGTACGATATATAAATATATGATTACACTGAAAGAGCATATCAACTATAAATAAATAATATCAACCATATTATATCATCAAATAATATCAACTATATCATATCATCAAATAACTACAGTCGTATATAACCATGACCGATAGTTAATAAACCATAATCGTACTCGTGTTCATGCCTACTTATCAATACCCATCCCGTTGCGTATCATATAATTTCCAGATGACCTAAATATAATTTTTCAAGCAATCAAACCCGTCTAATATATCTGCTTGCAATGTTTAAATTTTTTTGACCCGAAAAATCCCATTTCGTGTAATTAATATTAGTAAATAGTATGTCCGCATATGTTCTGCTTGAATTCGTGTTCCCAAATTTCTCGTCCCGTATTTTGTCAAAAATAGTTTAGATAATGATTTTTATTTTCTAAATTACGCGTTTCTTTCCCTTACCCATTATTTAATGTCCCGATATTTGAAATAAATATAACGTTGAATTTGAATTTAGTTATTTTATATTCGAAAGACCCAATTAAATTTAAACATTTAAATTGTATTGCCTCCTTACCTCTATTTCTTGTCCAACTTTTTATGAGAAACAGTTTAGATAATGTTATTATTTTTTTGAATTACTTGTTCCCATTTCATACCGGTTATTTCCTATTAGATCAATTAAAAAAAAAACCATTTACATGTTATGAAAAAAAACTAAAAATTTTCAAAGAATCATCCCAAAGTAGAGATTTACATGTCTAGAAATTGACCCTTACTCAAATATTGAGATTTTGAATATTAGATATCACTACAAAAAAAATTTTATTTAACTATAACAATATTAAAAAGAAAAGAAAATAAGATATAGTAATTCTTCTGATATTGGGAAAAATGCCAAAAAAAACCAGAAATTATTTTTATTTGGAAGTTTAATACCCAATGATTTTAGATTGGAATAAAAATACACCAAATAATAAAAACGTGTCATTTAAAACCCGAAATAATTAGTGTTGTTATTTTTATACCCACGATTTTTCAACAAAATCAAAATTCCAATTTTACCCCGGTTATCTAATTAATTATTGATTTTTAATATAAAAACACTTGGTTTTCTGCTAACCATATCAAACCGGCTTCTTAGGAATTGCTTGAGAGAGTCTCAACGGCTTGTCGACTCGAAGTTGGAGCTGTCCATGAACCCAGGAAATCTTACCTTGTCTTGGTTGCCATCGAGTATATCGGAATTCGTTTCTCTGGTTCACAACAGCAACCTACCGACCGTGGAGGAGCCAGGAAACGTCGCCGGTGGAATTCTCCAACTGGGCGGACAACTTGCCGAATGCGGCGGCGGGGATGATGGTGAAGATGCGACCACTGGTACGGCACTTGAGGACAAGGGAAAGAGTCTTGTCGAGTATCTGCTCGGTGTCATCGATGATGCGGTGGAAATTAACTAAGGGGGTTTGTTTTACAGAGAAATAGATGGGATCGTCGTGTGAGAGAAGGAAGAATTGAGAAAGAAGAGATAAAAAAGTAGATAATCGGGTCCCGGTTTAATATGGTTAACAGAAAACCAAGTGTTTTATATTAAAAATTAATAATTATTTAGATAACCGGGGTAAAATTGAAATTTTGATTTTGTTGAAAAATTGTGGGTATCAAAATAACAACACTAATTATTTCGGGTTTTAAATGACATGTTTTTATTATTTGGTGTATTTTTATTCTAATCCAAAACCATTGGGTATTAAACTTTCAAATAAAAATAACTTCGAGTTTTTTTTGGCATTTTTCCCTTCTGATATTATGTGCCTCGGGACATAAAGCACAATATTAAAAACACAACTTTGCATCCTCTTTTTCCAAATGATCATAACTGTACTTCAAAACAGGAAATACTTTCTTCTCCATATCATTCGACACAGGCAGAGAAGATTCCAAAGTAGAGAGTACCTGATGCCATTCATCTACAGTCGTTTTACAGGACATACACTTGCCAATTACCCCAATTGCAAGGGGTAAGTAAAGGCACTTTTTCACAATATCTTTTGCTTGCTCAAGCATTTCGTCATTTAATGTGTCTCTTCTGAAATGATGCTTTAACAAATCCAATGCGTCCTTCTCGGCTAAACATTCAACTTTTATGTCCTTATTTGCCCCCATACTTCCACAGACAACCTTAAAACGAGTAATAAACTGTTGAGTGATGCCTGTTTTGTACTCAAACCAAACTAAATGAATCATAGAAACCAAGTGAAGAGACTAGTAGTTACAGGTCAACGAGGTTGGTAAAAGTGATGATCAAACTTTTGTATTAGGTGAGAAACTAGACTAATCTAGAGTTAAGCTTGTCTAGTAAAGTGTTTTTTTGTTGAGTGTGCAAGAAAGAGAGCATGGTGTGTGTCAAAGAGTTGTTAGATTGCTTTTGATTATAAGTTTGTATGAAAACAAGTAATATGTAATGTTTTTCGATGATTGAAGTTTAAAAAGAAAGAAGTTTTCTTGCTCTCTGTTCTTATCTCTTAAATTAAATCTCAATCTACAAATCTCAACATGGTATCAGAGCACTGCTGATCACTGGAACGACAACATGGCTCAAGAAATCGGAAGTAAAAAGCTGGTGACCAAGAGGGACACCAAGCAAGAAAGAAAAAGCTTACCTGAGAGGGTGCTACGAATGGCTGCAGAGACAGCAGAGACAATGAAAAAAGAAAATCTTGTGTTCATTGCAAGCCAAGAATTTAAGGAACCAAGTGAAGTAAACACTTGGCTGATCGACAGTGGTTGCACAAACCACATGACAGCAAACGAGAAACTTTTCACAAAAATCAACAGAAACTTCAAAGTCCCAATTCGAGTTGGAAATGGAGTTGTGATGATGACTGAAGGGAAGGGAAAGATTGAGGTGGTGACGAGGAAAGGAAAAAGAGGCATTCAAGATGTTTTTCTTGTGCCTAAACTTGGCAAGAATCTGTTGAGTGTTCCGCAGATGATCACCAACGGATATCAAGTCATCTTCAAGAAAAACAAATGCATCATTCACGATCGTGAAGGAAAGAAGATGGAAGAAATAGAGATGGTGAACAAGAGTTTTCACCTCAAGTGGCTCTCGAATGAAGAAACAGCAATGGTGGCTAAAGATGAATCAACAGAGTTATGGCACAGATGCCTTAGACACTCAAATCTGAAGATCATGCAGTCAAAAGAAATGGTAACTAGCTTACCCAAGTTCAATGTGGAAGAAGGAAAGTGTGAAAGCTGCATCTTGAGCAAACACTGTCGTGACTCATTTCCAACAGAATCAGAAACAAGAGCCAAAGACAAGCTTGAACTCATTCATAGTGATGTGTGTGGACCTATGCAGAACGCTTCTATCAATGGCAGCAGGTACATACTTACCTTCAATGATGATGCTACAAGAATGGTTTGGGTCTACTTCCTGAAAGCAAGGTTCAAGAATCTCGTCGAAAACAATGCAAATTGCATAATCAAGAAGCTAAGAATAGACAGGGGAACATAGTATCTCTCTAGAGAATTTATAGAATTCCTAGAAAGAAATGGTATTGAGAGGCAACTCACTGCACCATACTCTCCGCAGCAAAATGGAGTCTCAGAAAGAAGAAACAGGACTTTAGTGGAAATGGCGGGAGCTATGATCAAAGCAAAAGACCTACCTCTGAAGTTTTGGGCTGAAGCTGTTCATGTTGCAGCTTATGCTCAAAATTGAACACCAACAAGAACTCTAAAGAACAAGACACCACTGGAAGCCTGGAATGACTCAAAACCATCTGTAAGTCATATGAAAGTCTTTGGGAGTGTATGCTATGTTCACATACCTGATGAGAAGAGGAAGAAATGGGGTGACAAGTCAAAGAGGGATATATTTGTTGGATACAGTTCAGAAACGAAAGGGTACAGAGTGTATCTACTAAAGGAGAACAGGATCGATATCTCTAGAGACGTCATCTTTGATGAAGACAGTAAATGGGATTGGGAAAATAAGGAAGTGATCAAACACTATGATATTTCACCTGAACCAAAAGAAGATCAGCAAGCTGATGAGCAAAATTCGAGAGACAATGAAACCTGAGGGAGAAGGAACGTGCTACCAAGTCCTTTAAATCTGAATTTTGACAATCCTGGAGGCAGTTCAAGCCAACCAAACAGAAAGACTAGGTCAATTGATGACATTCTTCTCTCTGCTCCGTAGGCTGATGTTGAGTACTCAGGATTCATCGAAAGCTGCTATGTGAGTTCTAAAGTACCTGCATTGTTCGAAGAAGCTACAAACACACAAAAAATGGATACAAGCAATGGAAGAGGAGATAAAGATGATTGAGAAGAACAAAACATAGGAACTGGTCAAAAGACCAATGAACAAGAACGTAGTGGGAGTCAAATGGATATTCAGACTAAAAACTGATGCAGAAGGGAATGTAGTGAAGCACAAAGCACGGTTAGTGGCTAAAGGATTTACCCAACAACATGGGGTTGATTATCTGGACACCTTTGCTCCAGTCTCCAGACATGAAACGATCAGATTAATTCTTGCGGTTGCTGCTCAGAGAAAATGGAATTTGTTTCAGCTTGATGTCAAATCTGCGTTCTTAAATGGCACACTGGAAGAGGAGATATATGCTGAACAACCGATCGAATTTGAGGAAGAAGGGAAAGAAGATCATGTTCTCCATCTGCACAAGGCACTTTATGATTTGAAGCAGGCTCCGAGAGCTTGGTACAGCCGAATTGATGAATTTTTCGCAAGAGAAAACTTCAAGAGAAGTGATAACGATCATGCTCTGTACACAAGAGAAAATCAAGGGAAATTGCTGGTGGTGTGCATATATGTAGATGATCTCATTGTAACAGGAGACGATGAAGACATGGTGGAAGAATTTAAAGTAGCAATGAAGAATGTGTTTGAAATGTCTGATTTGGGGTTACTAAGCTATTTCCTTGGAATGGAAATCACTCAAAGCGATGAAGGTATATTCCTGTCTCAAGAGTGTTATTCAAAGAAGCTACTTAATAAGTTCAACATGGAAGACTGCAAGATTATGAACACTCCGCTGATGCCACAAGGCAAAGATTCAGAAAAAGAAGAAGAAGTCTTGACTGATTCAAAGATTTACATAAGCTTAGTGGGAGGCTTGCCCTATCTGACAGTTACCAGACCATATGTGATGTTCTCTGCATCATATCTATCAAGGTATCTCAAAGAACCTAAAGTCAAACATCTTAAAGAGGCAAAGAGAGTCCTCCGATACATAAAGGGGACGATTGACATGGGAATGAGATTCTCTGCAACTATGGAACCAAAGTTGATAGGGTATTCAGACAGTGATTGGGGAGGTTGCAGAGAAGACCTGAAATCGACCACAGGATATTGCTTTAGCCTTGGTTCAGCAATGTTTACATGGCAAACAAGACACAATTGCTCAGTCTACTGCAGAGGCATAATACATGGCGCTGTGTGCGGCAACAAACCAATCAGTATGGTTAAGGCGGTTACTACAAGATCTAAAATTCCCAACTCAAGAGGGAGTCCCTATCTACTATGATAGTCAGTCAGCCATTGCAATAAGAAAGAATCCGGTGCAACATAGAAGGACCAAACACATTCAGATCAAGTATCATGTTGTCAGAGAAGTAGAGAGGAATGGGGATATCAAACTGCAGTATTGCAAAAGTGAAGAACAACCGGCTGACATTTTTACCAAAGCATTAGGAAGACAGAACTTTGAAAGGTTTCGAGACAAGCTTGGTTTGAGTTACAAAATGGCAAGAGGGAGTGTTGAGTGATGCCTATTTTGTACTCAAACCAAACTAAATGAATCAGAGAAACCAAGTGAAGAGACTAGTAGTTACAGGTCAACGAGGTTGGTAAAAGTGATGATCAAACTTTTGTATTAGGTGAGAAACTAGACTAATCTAGAGTTAAGCTTGTCTAGTAAAGTGTTTTTTTGTTGAGTGTGCAAGAAAGAGAGCATGGTGTGTGTCAGAGAGTTGTTAGATTGCTTTTGATTATAAGTTTGTATGAAAACAAGTAATATGTAATGTTTTTCGATGATTGAAGTTTAAAAAGAAAGAAGTTTTCTTGCTCTCTGTTCTTATCTCTTAAATTAAATCTCAAACTACAAACCTCAACATAAACACGACTTTGTATTCTCTCCCCTGCAATGGAACACCGATTGCTGTTAAACTCACTTCCTCCCATAAGTCATCTAATAACAACACGAAACGGGGCTTCACATGTTTTAGAACCCTGTGTATATCACAGGCTTTCTCCCTTTGTGATTTATTGATCCAGTCCTCGCCACATAGGGCTAATCTTTTCCCGATATCATCTTGAATCATCCCAATATCTGCATCTTTAGAAACTTCAACCCAAATGACCACATCATAATCATCCTTAGAGGTAACGAACTTGTTATCAATTAGACTGAGGAGTGTAGTTTTACCCACTCCCCCCATACCATATAGACCCAACATTCTAATATCAGATTCCCTAAGAAGGCTCCATGTCCTTTGAATCGTTGTATCAAGACTAAATGTTTGCTGAACAGGTTCTTCTACTACCACGGGAGGAGGAGCTTGCCCAGCCACCACTTCAATATCATATGTAGACTGCCGGCTTAAACATATTATATGCCCCTGGGCAAACTAAAAAAAATGCCTATAGAAAAACTTAATGTTTTTTTTTAGTTTCTTTGGTTCATAATTTTTTTTTTCTGTGCTCCTTTCAAGTTTTTCTTTTTGTACCTCTTTAACTTACATTTTTTTTTTGTACCATTTTTCTTATACGTATATGCCCCTTTAATCTATGTACCTGGGGCGATCGCACTCCCCGTCCTCCTAGTTAAGCCGGCACTTAAAAGAAACTTTGAACTTCACTTAACTTCATGGAAATCTTTTTGCCAGAGCCGTAGACCGAAAAGAAAGTGCACGAACAATACCCATACGTCGACAGCCTTTGTTGTACAGCGGAAGCATCAGCAACCAGCAGATTGGTGTCGGTTTCAATGGTTTCAACTTTTGAAAGCCACCTTTCCACTTTAGCTGACCGTAGCCCACCCCTGAGTTCTTCAGCATCAACTTGGCGTAACAAATCACATCTTTTTGCTTTGAGATATTGAGATCCTCCAAAACATTCTTCAGATCGTCAAGATTCTCCTCAATCTTGCAAATGTAAGCTCCATGTGCCGCCAAGTAATTAAAAACTGGTCGAAGACGTCCAACAGCTGCAGAAACAGTCTCGAAAATGGTACCCATTATTCTCAGTACCGGAGAAAAGATGAATGAGAAGAGCAAATCTTGAACGTGAGAAGAGCAAATCTTGAACGTGAGAAGACTAAAAGGATGTAATATAGTAGTAATCACAGTTTGGTCTATATATATATATGTATATATATATATATATATGTATATGTTTTGCAATTTGCATGTCATTAATGGATGTATAAACTTCAAAGAACACCACGAAGTCAAAAAAATCAACGCAAACCATTTTGTATTCTTTAAATATATGCATCATGTTATTGTTGTCGTTGATATTGCAATGTAGGTAGGTAGCTGTTGAAAGTTCCAGAGCAATACGAATCCGAAAAAGCTAGTAGCTAAAAAATCACACTGTAATTTAGAGTTGAAAGAAGAAAGGATCAAAGCAAGATAAATGATCCAATCGCTTCACTCAAGAGTCTTAATGACTTAATTTGAACTAAGTATAGAGATTAATTAGCAAACAGAGGAAGAAGAAAGAATTTGAGATACATACACCAGCACTACATAACCTTGAATAGAGAGAGAGATTAGTCATCAACAATTTGTGGCATATGAAATCAAAAAAAAACAGAAAACATCATCACATACGACACCATCAAAATCCATTGACAAAATTACCCCATTTAATTTTTAAGATTCCAAATCGAATAAAGAAGTATCTCATTTTTTGACTGACCCCATTGGATTTTAGACAACACACCATAACCCAATCTCTGCAACCCAGTAAACACCGTCTACGCATCAGAGAAGTCGCAACGGAAAACAAAACTCACTGTAGTTCTCGGTGAATTCCGGTCAACCGGATCCGAGTCGGGTAAAGCTTAGCAATGGGCTAAGTTTAAAAACAAAGGAAGACAGTGTAATGGGTCGTACAGGCCCAGGTTAGTTTCCGTTGGAACTTGTAACGATTTTTTTTTTTTTTTTTTTTTGGGTTAAAGGTTGCTTAAGAAATCACATTTCAACGTTTTTAGTCTTCCAGAGAGAGAGAGAGAGAGACTAGCCAGATTCAAGGGGAACTCGTTTCATTGGTGATGTTCTTGAGTGAGTTTCGATCTGTTATTGACGAAAACCCAAAAGATCAAACTTTCACACTCACATTTATACAAACAAATCGAAAGCAATGAATACAAACTACGAGTTATTGATGGAACCAAAGTACAATGACATGTATATAGTATAATCTATCAAACGTAATATTACAACTTAGAAGAAGACAAGTACAAGAGTTTTAAAAAGATCACAACTTGTAAGAGCAAACGAGAAGTTTTTTTTATTACTACAACTTGGAAGACAAGGAAAATAATAGAAAAATGCATCTATAATGAGCCAACGGTGGCTATCTGCTGCTTCCGCGGGTCGTCGGTGCGGTGGATGGAAGCAAACCTTGAGAAGGTCTGATTCCCACACGACGAAGCTGATTCTCAGCTTGTTCAATATTGATCCGCAACTCACGCTCACGAGAAGTTGCCTTTTCGAGATCTGCCCTTGTCATGCTAAGGCGGACCAAGGCAGCTTGGAACTCATCATATCGGACTGGAACGGTCGCTTCACGGGTACCATGTCCGACAGCTGGAACGATCCCTCTTTGATTGAGATAATGCTGATCACGATGACGATTACTTGGTTCAAACGGAAGCGAACCTTGAGCAAATGTCCTTCCTGCACGACGAAGCTGGCTCTTAACTTGTTCAAAACGAACCTCAGCTTTAAGCTCCTTAGAAACCATAGCCTCCAGCTTCCTCTGTAGCCAACGATGTTCAGCCAAGGCATCTTCGACCTGCTCAACTCCAACTGCAACGTAGCCACGATGAGGACGCTCCTCAACTCTTACGATGTCCGTTCTCCGGGCAGAAGCATGACCAGCTGCTCTTCTGGCAGGAAGAGCAGGGTCCGGTCTCCTGGGAGTAGGCTCTACTGTTTGGGAACGACGTCGAGGTTCCACAGCTCCGATTGTAGGGTTGGATCTACGGGGAACTAGAAATAAATTTGATTGGAGTCATCATGATTTACAAATTTAATATAGAAATATAAAGTATTACGATCTCCATTTTTACATTAACAAGTATCCTTCTAAAATATTATATTTCTTTTATACAAAAATGTTGTTGCTGTGTATTTCTAATACATACTTTGAAATCAAACACACTTCTATCTCTATTATTTGATACAGGAAAGAAAAGTTGAGATTATATTATAGAAAATTTGAGAAAAAAAAAAAATCTGAGTAACTATGGAAAAACACTAGAACGATAAATTTGTAATGAAACGGAGATCAATATAATAACCCTACTTAGAATCAAAGAGCAAAAAGTTAATAGATGTCAATCACATATACGCTAAAGGTAAAAAGTATACTGTTCTCCGAGGAGCTTCCTCGGGCTCGGTCGCGGTGGTTATGGTGGTGGCTCATCTTTTTTTGGTTGAAAACTTGAAATGGATTCGTCTCTCACTCTCTATCTACTCAGCCTTCTCTATATATACGCAAAACGGGTAGGTTTGATGGAGGCCATGTGTCCTCCCCTATAATCAAAAATCAACGGTGCTTTAGATCCCAATTTTGTAACCACATAAATAATCTTATGTCATTTATTTGTTTTCCTTAAGTCTAGTCAACAATACACGGAATCAAATTGATCGTTGATAATGAATCTTTTTAACTCATTTAAAACTTTTAAGATTTATAAGCTACTTACCAAAGATATTCAGTTACATCTACAATATATTTCATTAGTCTTTTTCGTCAATGTGACGAAGAAAATCATTATAGCTTCATAAGTAGTCTATATACAATCTCTATTTTCAGTCGTTTCTTCCACGAAAACATGCCAAAGTTTCCCTCAAATTAATGGACCATTAGTCGTTCTCCAACTTTTGTTCGTGGAAATTTCTAACCGAAGAAAGGGGTGTTAATATCCAAAAATATCTGTAAATGGGTATCTCAATCCTATTTTCTAAACTGATAGTTTCATAGAAAATAAAATTAAAAAAAAAAAAAAAAAAAAGTAGAATGCAAATATCTAATAGGGTTTCACAGTCTCTAATAGGTTTTCAAACTTTTTGTATGATTAATGTCATTTACAACCACAAATGATATAGTGGCTTGGAAAAACAATATCAATTAAATAATTGACTTCTCTACATTTCTCTTTTATTTAATTATTTATTTCATTGGAACATCAATACCTAACTCGCCCAAAGATAATACATCAGCAACGATACGTCCTCTTACGTCATAACATCACAATAATTGTCTCTAAATTTCCTTCATGGTTTGTGTAATTTGAACACAAACACTCTTTGAACTATACAGTTTTTGTGTTGCCTTTGGTGGCTTGACATGCATAAATAAATGTTAAACCGTTGTCCCAAAGTAAGCTCATCAATGTCTTTTCATCGTTTTAAGAAAATCTCCACAGAAGATAACACCTACAAGATCATATACAAACTCAAAAATAAATCATCGGTCCGTTGATCCCAATCAGGACACGCGTACATCTGACAATATTTTATTACAGTTCCATGGCACCCATGATGGATAATATAGCTAAAAGAGCAATTTTCGGGGAAAAAAATTATAATCTAATATAGTTAAAAGAGAGCAATTTTATGATATATGATTAATTCTCTGATATCAGATGACATTAATAAGAAGGAAAACGTAGAAAAATACAGGTTCAAGTTTAACAAACTCATCAAAAGATTTTGGTTTTTTTCTTTCCTCTAACCATGCTTCTGATTGCTTCTAATGTGTATGTACCTAAAGACAAATAGAGCCATGACAGCTGACAGCTCTCTTCACCTTTGGTGATTACAATGCTTTTTGTTTCTCTTTTTCTTTTTTTCATTTTTCTTCCAATCCAAAGCCATGATCTTGTTTCTTGGGTTTTGTCTTTAAAACTTCCTTCACGGCTTGTGTAATTTGAACCCAAAAACTCTTTGAACATAGTTTTGTGTTGCCTTTGGTGGCTTCAGATGCCCATAAGTCATCAGGAACAGATGTGGAAATGTTGTCCCAAAGTAAGCTCCATCAATGTCTGTTTATCGATTTAAGGAAAACCCAAAAAAGATAACACCTGCAAGATCTATAAAAACTCAACGTAATCATTTCTTTATCCATTACGAATCCAACTTCCGATTTTTTAGAACTGCATTCATAAATATGTATCAACAAGAAGTAAATGTGTGGAACTAAAAGGATACTGCCTTGATACTTGGATCGTGGGTAATAAATGTCTTCGCATTTTGGGCAATATATCTTCACTGTGCTAGATCGAGGTAAATCCGACTGACCAACTGGAAGACAAGGTTGGCCACAGCAATAAACTCTTGGACATCTTCCAAAGTCATAGTTTTTGTATTTGTCTAACTGCAAAGAAACAGAATCAAGCAGTGCATCTTTTATAGGATGTTATAGATAAATAAAATCGAGTTGAAAGATTTGTTTACCATAGCAGCCAACCCTTTGCTTGTCAATATGTAACGAGCATGAATCAGTCCATAAAGCATCTCAGCAGCTGACTCGATCAACTCATTCTGTTCCTCTGTAAACATCTCTCCTGTTACCGACCCAATCCATATCAAATATTCAAGAGACATAGTCGTAAAAGCTTGGTTTCACTACTATCCCTAAATGCAGATTCTGTCCCTAGAGCTAGACCGCAACAAAAACTAAAACTGAATGACATAAGAAAAAACAGTAAACAAACTTACCATGAGAAGATTCAACATCCAAGATCAAATCAAGAGCGTACTCGTAGTAAGGAACTAGACTGCTGAGTCCACACAAGTTGAAGTCATCTTGAATGTAATCATCATCAACTTCACAAAAGAACTCGTTCCCTCGTAAATTACAGAACCAAGATATCCATGAAGTGTCCTCTCCATCAGACCCACTAACATCTGATTCCTCACTATCTGTATCTGATTCATCTATATTCCCACAAAACAATTCATCAGTCACATAAAAAAAAAACTCCAGAGACTTAAACAACGTGAATTTGCTTGATTCAGCTCATTGTAATGAGTACAATTCCAATATCCCTATCTATATCAAAACTTGAATTCCCAAATCAGGAAAGCTAGGTTAAAAGTCTCCTAATCAAACACAAACAAAAAAATTTCCGAATGCAGAAGCAAAAACGAAACTAACCGTCAGAAACATTATTGTTCTTAGAGAGAGAAGCAGAACGCGAATCTCTACTATGGCTGTCATTCGACTGCTGCTGCTGCTTCTTCCCCATCAAAACGGAGCTCGCCGTCGCCGCCGCAACGGTTCCTTTGCCTTTGCCGTTAACTTGACGAGACGTGGACGGAGAAGGGCGTTCGAGAGCATCGTTGATCCGTTTACGATCCACAACCTCAGGTCTTGAATTCGCCGTAGCTCTTTCTCTATACATGATTCTTCTTCAAAAATTTTACCTAAACAAATCTCTATCTATCTATGTATCTATCTATTACAGGCTAATATTGGTACACGTTTCACCGGCGTGAGAATCGCCGGTGAGGGATTGAGAAATCGACGGCGATTATAATACCGTGAGCTCTTCTTAGGGTTTTTGCGTTTTGTTCGAATCTTTTTTGGTTTCTCTCGCGTTTGGCAATTAGCCTCTGTTTTGATGCACAGACAGAGAGAGAAAGAAATTATTATTATTTTAAAAAGGTTTTGGTTTTAAAAAAAAAATGAAAAGAAGAAAAAAAGAAGAGAATCAATGAATATATGGGCTGGGCTATATGTACATTTAAAGCCCAATAAGAAAATAGAAATAAGGGAGACTATCACCGCCTCTGTATCGTATCTCACAACGGTCACTAGATATAGTTCCTCTGTAAAAGCGATGTACGCTTCTGTCATTCTCATCAAAATCTCAACTTTTTTTTTGTTTTTTTCTTTCTTTAGAGCGGCGATACTGAGTTTCTTCGAACAACACCTTCATCATCGCCAGGTTTTGTTTACTCTACGTAAGATTCAGAAATATCAATTGTGGCTTCTTTTTGTTTTTGTTTCAATCGATTCAGAAACCTCTCTCATTAATTTGAATTTGTATGTTGATTCTGCAATTGAATTTTAAAAGAAAAAAAAGCCCTTTTCGCGATTTGTGTTTTCGCTAATCTCTTTAGGGTTTTGCTTTCGTAATTGCATTTTTCTAATGTTCGAAACCTTTTGTTTTCAGGTTCATAGTTTCTACAAGTTTACAAGCTTTTATTTTATCGTATCAAGTTCTTTCAAAGGTTTGATCTTCTTTTTTGTTACAAATTAGGGTTTCTAATCAAAAGTCTTCTTTCTAATTAAATTCATTTATTTAAGTCTCTGAAGTTTTGATGTGACTGATGAATTGTTTGTGGGAATATAGATGAATTGTTAGTATGTCTGATGGAGAGGGCACTTCATGGATATCTTGGTTCTCCAATCTACGAGGGAACGAGTTCTTTTGTGAATCTGCATTTAGGGATAGAAGTGAAACCAGTATGGGTTCGGTGTTATAATTATGTCTCTTGAATGTTTGATATGGATTGGGTCGGTAACAAGAGAGATGTTTACAGAGGAACATAATGTGCTTTCACGAACAAGCCGAATAACCTTCTATTTCGGAAGAGGCATTCTGATACCATTCACCCATAGATGAGGGCGAGCTATCTCTTTAGATTCTGTGAGCTGCACCCTCGTTCACCTAAAATGGAAAAAGGTCTGTGATTGAGACTAAGGAACTACCTATAGCACCGGCAACCGAAGTCAAGCATACACCTAAAATGGAAAAAGGTCTGTGATTGAGACTAAGGAACTACCTATAGCACCGGCAACCGAAGTCAAGCATACATAGGACGATCTTCATGCGTGAATAGCCGGAGGCCGGCCGACCCCAAAGTCCTCCAAGTACTCACTCCTTTCAATCTGGCCGCATTGCATCAATATGGATCAAATAATCCATTACACAGCGCGAGATGCGCAAGAGTGACCCATCTCTCGCAGTTCTCCCTTTAACACCAACGGTAGATAGGAACCGAACCCGACCCTACATTGATCGAGTCAGCTGCTGAGATGCTTTATGGAATGATTCATGCTCGTTACATATTGACAAGCAAAGGGTTGGCTGCTATGGTAAACAAATCTTTCATATTCTGTCTTTTTTATTTTTTTTATCTATAAAAGATGCACCCGCTTGATTCTATTTCTTTGCAGTTAGACAAATACAAAAACTATGATTTTGGAAGATGCCCAAGAGTTTATTGCTGTGGCCAACCTTGTCTTGCAGTTGGTCAATCCGATTTACCTCGATCTAGCACAGTGAAGATATATTGCCCAAAATGCGAAGACATGCATTTATTACCCACGATCAATGTATCAAGGCAGTATCCTTTTCTTTCTACACATTCACTTCTTGCTGATACATATTTATAAATGCAGTTCTGAAAATCTGAAGTTGGATTCCTAATGCATAAAGTAATGATTACGTTGAGTTTAGATAGGTCTTGCAGGTGTTATCTTTTTTTGGGGTTTTCCTTGAAACGATAAACAGACATTAATGGATCTTACTTTGGGGAAACATTTCCACATCTTCTCATGGTAAGTTTTCATACGTTTACTGTCATCTTGGTTCTGTAATCTACGAGGGAATAACAATACTCAGCAGTCTAGTTCCGTACTACGAGTACGCTCTTGATTTGATCTTGGATGTTGAATCTTTTCTCATGGTAAGTTTTCATATGTGTTTCCTGTCATTTCAGTTTTAGTTTTTTGTTGCGGTCTAGCTAGGGACAGAACAGGCATTTAGAAATAGTTGTGAAACCAATAAAATTAAAATGCACTACACAATAATTGGATGATGAAAGAAGCTAAAATAGCTAAATGGATAGACAAAGAGGAGACGAAGATACCAATGCCCTGGGAATGGGATGTAGACATTAGAGGGGAAGAAGAAGAAGAGTTGCATAAATCTTCGCCAACCCCTCTGCATTCAGTTTCTTCCTCTGAAGCCTATGACGTGCCAACGGCCTTGGTGGTTGAGTCACCACCGCAAAGATCATCGTAAATCCCTCTTTTTGGACCACCTTTTAACGTCATTGCTTCCTGGAGTCGATCGCACCTCTGGTTCCTGTAAATATTTACCTTTCTTCCCTTTACCTTTCTTCCTTTGGCCTTTTGAGTATCAGTGTCACTTGGACAAGTGATTCATATTTCCCAACGAGACTTCCTTCTTTGACATTTATAGGACCCAACAATCTCAGCCAGCTCTCCTCCTAATTAATCCCAGAAGCTCACTCTCTCGTTCTTCATCCTCTTAGCTACACCCGCTTCGGATGCGGTTTTCTCTAAGCTAGTATTGTTCTCATGCATATGATCAAACATTGCATTGGTAACTATCTGTACGAGCTTGGCGAGTGAGTCACCAACGTAAAGATTATCGTAAATCTACTTCCATCAATCACACCTCTGGTTCCTGTAAAATATTTATTTCCCTTCCCTTTGCCTTTGGTTATTAGTGTTCATATTTCCCAGCGAGGCTTCCTTCTCTGTTCTGCTCTATCTGACATTCCAATAACCTCAGCCAGCTCTCCTCCTGGTTGATCCTGGAAGCTCACTCTTTCTTTCTTCATCCTCTTAGCCACACCCGCTTCAGATGCGGTCTTCTCTAAGCTAGTAATAATCTCATGTATATGACTAAACGTTGCATTGGTAACTATCTGTACGTTTAAATCTAAACAACAGTAGTCATCAACAAGAGAGAAACTGAAGGACTCTAGAGATTTGATATCTAGGTAAATCTAGGGGAGAAATGGGAAACAAAGATGGGAACATTGTACTGCGTATTATTCCATGGTTCATGGTAGTTGCATAATAATTGATTTCTTAAGATGTAAGCTACACGAGAATGATTGAGCAGGAGCTTGAGCTCTGCACTGTATTAATACAAATTATGCCACTGGGTTCTACAATCATCATCAGAAGAGTGGTGAATTGAAAGAAGACAATTTCTGTGGCCTAAGACGTTTAGTCCACTCTACCTGTCTCTACTTATATGATGCTTATGCTCTGACCTTGTTCCTTTCCGCACTATCTTCTTGGGGTCTGTACTGGATCTAGTTTTCTCTTCTCCTCTTTTGGCTCCCTCAAGTATATTCTTAGCTTTCCCTATAGAAGCTGTTTCCGCTTGACCTAAGTGAAGCTTGTGCATACTGCTGTGTATATCCGTGGACTCTTTCCCTCTTGAGAAGAGTTCTTGGCTATCTAATCGAGTTGATGCTCCCTTAGAACTGCTCTCTTGGTCGAAGAAGAGGGCTTGGACAACCGTTCTTAATGGCATCCTCTCATTTTTCACAGCGTGTGCACGTACCTCTGCAGACAATTTCTGGCAGTCAAGACTTCGGCATAGTTGTTTCTTCTCTTCTTTGCTTATCTCGGGATGCACCTGCCATGTAACCCAAATTTTTTTCAGTTCCAAATACTGTATCCATGTTCTGTGCATAAAAGGGATGATTGCTAAAAGTAGACTGGTATGACTCTCAACTATAGCTAATAGCCCTTCTGCACTGATACCTTGAGATATATGTTGATCGCTTTGTAAAGTCTGTCATGGCTCTCACGTGCAATGTCGGGCACTGCCTCAGCTAGAGACACGAATTTGGAAACTGACATATGGACATCTTGTGCCACTGCCTGAAGATACGAATCAATAAGCTTTGCCACCTTCCTGATTGAATGCAGCAATTGACTGTTGTTACTAGAAAGATGCGCAGAAGACTGTCTTCTCCAGAGCATTAAAAAACTCTCAAGAACTGTAGCAACCAAGTCGGTATCATAGCGACGGTGATGAGAGGATGAGTGTGAACGCAACAAGAGGTCATCAAGAGTTGCCTCGTCGAGTTGCAGACCAGCTTTTCTAATCAGCTCAGTCTTTGTTGTGAGAGATGCTCCCACATAACTCGCTATGCTAACAAGTCTCAGCAAAAACCCCTCTGAAACCGATCCTTTATCTGCAGGAATCATATTCACAACTGTGTTAACAACACGCCGATGCCTTTCCAGCGCTGCTTCGTTTTCTTTAACTGAGAAACCTGAATGGCTCTTTGATTTGATGTATGGTAACCAACGGCAGGTGTATACATGCAAAGCTTCACCAATGAGCTGAGGCGGCAGCGTGAATGTTGACCTGGCTGCTGTGATAACACAGCGGAATAAGTCCAAGTCAAGATCTGATATGTCTTCTGTCCACCAGTCTTTTGGAACAGAGTGGTGTTGTCTCTTTGCATAGCCTGGTCTGGTGTATGTATGAGACCAGGAGACCTGCAAAACAAAAAGAAAGATCAAACGGATGTGCAAGTAAATCATCTGGACTCAAAAAGAGAAAAATCTGAACAAACCTCTGCAATAGGAGTGAGGATCTTCTCCACAATTGAATCTATACACTTTCTGATGATTCCAAGATTCTCACACCATTCTGGCAATTTGGAAGTGGACTGCAAAGCGACAATTGAGTCTTTCCAGCCTTGGAGAACGCAGGAGTGGAAAAAAGCTTCAAGCTTTGGTAACAAATTTCCCTTCTCAACAGAATCAGACATCCGAAGAAACGTGGAGGCACAGAGCACATTCACGAGGTTATGAGCACTGAGGTTGATGGTGATGCCGTAGCAGAACTTAGCACACAGCTCAAAAGCATCTGCACCCCCAGGTATGGCATTCAGCTCTATGGTAACAGTATCAGACTCCTCTGAATCAGTGAAAAGCCTTGGCAACAGCCCACATTTTGGAACAAGAGAAGACTGCAGAGAAATATGAAAACCACTATTAACACACATATATATATATATGTGTGTGCTGCTATGAGAATAAAAGTCATTCGAGATATACTCTGTGGAGATGATAAGTGGTGTTGTTGATTCTAACAACGAGATCGTTGGGTGTGTCTGTTATCAAAATCCTGCAGTGTAAATATTTTATTAGAGAAAATGAGATTTGGGAATATAGAGGCACAGAGATGGAGGGAACAACCTTGAAGCATCTTGAGTGTAGAAAGTATCAGGCTTTGTCCCTATTTTCATGAACTTCATCTTAGACTTCTCTGCGTTCAAGAGGAATCAATATATGATGAGAAAGTGATCAAAAACTTTAGGTCAAAGGGGGGAAAGAAAGGAAGAGAATTGGAATATTGAAGCTAAAGTTTTGTTATCTGTATTGCTAAATGATACTAATCACACCTGAGACAATTCTGAAAACCAAAAGAGTGAAAAGAAAAAAAAAAAGGAGAAAGATCAAGCAAAGAGGATGATTGATTTACCACGAAAAACTGGTGTGCTCAAAGGTGTTGATATGAGAGAGGAAGAAGGAGAAGAGAGAGAGACGGATGGATGTGAAAGTGGTAATGATCAAAATGACATAAAGTGTTTAGTGAAATAAAATCCCAAGAGAGAGAGAGAGAGAGAGAGAGAGAAGAGTAGAATGGTAACAAGGGTCCCGGCCTCATCACTTGTTGCTCCCCGCATGGACTCAGTCTCCAAATGGTGTCTGATATTTATTTCCTTCGTACCTACTTGTTTTGGTTTGAAAATGAAAACCAGAAAATTTGGCTCACTAACCTATCTATCATCGAAGGTGCAAAGTTAAGTGTTACGCAGCGTATTAGTAGCTATAAGTTGGAGTCTCTAACTCTATGGTCTCCTTCGAAGATAAGGTGAAAAATTAAGAGAACAGAGAAGATGAAAAGAGATAGTTTGTGTGGTATTAAAAGGGTTGAGGTGGGTAAGTGTATATCAGGAAAGTATCCACAACCAAAATAAATAAAAAGCCAGACACAAGTGTCCTTCATGCATTCCATCTTTTGCACAAGGAAAACAACTTCTCACCAAACAGAAAGAAAGTGAGAAAACAAAAGTGGGTCATTCATTCACCTTTTTCCCTACTAATATTGATTACAAGCGAGTTTACTCTTATGATAAATTACAATGGACCACACTAGGAGTTAGGAGTTGGGATAGGCTTAACTTAAAAGAAAGTTTTAATTTGGTAGCAGCACATATAGCTTCTTTCTTCTTTATAGTATTTGTCATAAAGCAAAGATGCATGGATCCCCAGACAATACCTTCCCACTTCACCCCCACAACTTTAAAGCCTCAGAGCCAGATTACCATTTTTTTACAAGTTGTTTTACTTGTTGTCCATTTCCCCCATGGAATCTCTGTTTATGTGGGGGAGGAGCAAGTCAACCCACATCATTAGTGTGCTATTTTAATAATGCAAAAAGGGAAAAGTGATATAGAATGAGAGGAGAGGTATTCGAGTACAAATGTCCTCTTCTGATGGAATTGGTCTGCCTTGAGGAGAGAATTTGTAAGTCAGTAATAGTCAAATCCAATGCACTCCATTTGCAATGGCCCTACTTAGAAACATCCAATTCACAATGAACAGTAAAAAATGCTCCAAAGTTAATCAAAGAGAAGCTAAGTTAACATACCACAACTTCATTATCAAACACATTCAAAGCTCTCTCTCATCCTATTGTTTTTCTTTTTTTACTGTAAACGATTAAATAATTTGTTTTAGAAGAGACATATCGTAAATCCTAATCCTAGATTACTCAATGAGTCAAGACTCAATTATGCATTTCGTTTATTTAAAATGTATATGACAAGTCATATCTACTAAACACCATTGGAGTTTTGATTGCGAAAAAGAAAAAATTCCAAAAGAATATACGATACCGGGGTCACCAGACGATCACTACATTTACGAACCACATTAATATTCTATGATCATATTGCCAGAAAAACAAAAGAATATTCGGTTTCATCATCGCACCACTTAACCATTCCACTATTTGTTAGCTTCATGATTTACATCAATGAAAATTCACATCGACTAAAAGAATACACTAAACTAGTAAGAAACAAAAACCACTACAGTACTAAAATCATTTGATTACACTAACCAATTCTACTAGTGTTACATAGAGATTTCAAGAACAATCTTTCAACCAAAACAAATTACCTCTGCAAGGCTTGAGCTAGCTTCTGTAGAATTTTTCACTTCTGATTTCTCCTCTTCCTCTTCTTCTTCTTCCTCTTCTTCTGACTTCTATATCTTCTCCTTACCAATCCAATTACTCTCTGCAACACCTAATATCTGCTGCTCCTCTCTACTCTGAGTAACCACCAACGTTGCTTCCTCTGCCCGTCTCATCAACTTATCTGACCAACGTTCTCCAGGCCTAGCCATGTTCCTTCCCATCAAATCCTGAAATTTCCCGACATACTCATGGTGTAGTCTCTCATAGCAACCTCTGAAAAATACTGTCCTTCTGATACAAGCTTATTCAAGTAAGTCTTCCATTCCTCACAGCTACCGACCTCGATTTCAGCTCTTCTAAGGTTGGACTTATCTTCTTCCGCAGGTTTTTCAAGTGCCGATCAACCAACCTTGTAGTCATGTTTCGAAGCATCAAACTCAACCAACTCATCTAAACTCAGCTCCGATCGATATCACTCTGAAATCAAAGCAAACAACAACCAATGTTTCAGTTCCAAAATCAAAGTCCAGTAAGGTTTCAGGTTAACAAGAAAACGCACTACACACTCAATAATTAGATTAAAGAAACCAAAAACTCATCGAACTATAGAATTCTGCATAGCCATGCTTAGAGCTCTATTTGCTTGCTTCAGCCTTCAGCCATTAGATAGACAAAGAGGAAACAACATACCAATGCCCTGGAATGGGATGTAGACATTAAAGAAGAAGAAGCTGCGTAAATCTCTCGTGTTCAAAATCAGTCAGTCACCAAACAGATCGTCATTATCATCTTCTTCACCAACCCCTCTTCTGCATTCAGTTTCTTTTCTATCTTTGGCTGCTGGTTCACTCACAGAAGCCCATGACGTGCCAACAGCCTTAGCGAGTGAGTCACCACCGTAAAGATCATCATAAATCCCTCTTTTTGGACCCCCTTTTAACAACGTCATAGCTTCCTGGAGTCGATCAGTCACACCTCTGGTTCCTGAAGTAAAAGATTTATCTCCCTTCCCTTGGCCTTTGGGTATCAGTGTGACTTGCACAAGTGATTCATATTTCCCAACGAGACTTCCTTCTTTGACATTGATAGGACCAGGCTCTGTTTCCACGTCAGCTCCATCTGACATCCCAACAACCTCAGCAAGCTCTCCACCTAGTTGATCCTTAAAGCTCACTCTCATTTTCTTCATCCTCTTAGCCACTCCTTCTGATGCAGTCTTCTCTTTCCTTTTCCCTAACAAACCATCCGATTCTCCATTGCCTAAACCGTATCGATTCAACAAAGTATTGTAAGCAACAACAGCTTCCTCATCAGAAGGATCAGGAGGTGGAGGAAGCTTAATCTGATCAGGAGGTGGAGGACGAGTAAAGAGAGCTTCCTTGTTCTTTCTCAAAACGTAGATTCTTGTGGAGGCAGCAAACCGTAACGATTGACCCACTTCAAGCTCTACAGGATTACTCTTAGTCAACCTCTCATTAGCAACAAAGGTCCCATGAGCTGATCCCAAGTCAATCACAAAGATGCTACCGTTCTTGTGATGAACAACGGCGGCATGCTGGCGAGAGACAGACTGGTGATCAAGAACAAAATCACAAGTCTGGTGTTGTCTCCCGAAGATGTGTCTTCGTCTATCTAGATGAATCCGATCAAGGATCTGGCCGTCTTTTACAACTTCTAGAGAGTAGACACCGGGACGAGGCTCAATCGCCCAGTCAGGTGGATGCCAGGTTGATTGACCTGCTCCAATCTGAGTTTTCTCCGCTAATGGCGCCGCCTCCTTCGGAGACAAATGTTGTTGAACCACTGGCTTCTTTACTGGAGGAGGGTTTGATGATGATGATACTACAGAGAAGGGTTCCAAAGTTTGGGACTTTTTAAACCTGTCGAGATTAGATCTTCCATACATTCTCGAATCTCTCTAAAATGCAGCCAGCAACCACTGCTTTACAAAGGATCAGACCAGACTTAGGGTTTCTCACTTTATCGTTCTTCTGTGTTCTGTTCTGTCTCCCACTTTCAAAGATCGATCTACTCAGATTAAATAAATAAATTTACGACCTCAGTCCCTGTATTTTATGTATTCTCCCAAACATACCCGTGTAAATAGTTTTGACTCATTTTAGTGGATTGCTAAAAATTGATGATCTTTTATGTTTGTCAGTAAGTAGGCACAGCATCAACAAGAATCTCAAGTTGATATATAAATATGATGAAATGAAGATCAGAGTAATGAAACAAATATGATTGTAACACAAGAATCAGAGTTAATTCCCCCACCCTCTCTGGAATCAGAGCACTTAACAGCCGAATTACACAAATCACCAACGAACGAAGAATCAACAAAAGACATAACAGGGAATTTTATTCATTCAGGGCTGAGACTACTACTTCTGCCTCTTGTAGATCTTTGCCAAGAATGATTTTAGCACCGCTTGGATTGCTTTACTTTCGTGAGCCTCTATCACTCCCGTCAGCTTTTCGTAGCTTTTGCTCTCATACTCCATGAACACTCCCTATCAAAACCACATCCAATTAGCAAATGTTAGTTGTGTATTATAGAGCATATCTCTCATGTTTAACTAGTTTCAAACCTCAAGATCAAGCTCTTTGTAGAGATCCTTCACTTTAGCAACGTTTGATGGGTCGGGTTTACCATAGTTCTCCTAGGAAACAAGAACAAGAAAAAACATGTTTCAGGTTCCATATACGATACAAACCTTATGATAAAAGATATCTGTTTCTTACATATAATGTCTTGGTTTGTTCTTCGCTGCAGCGTTCCAATGCCTTAACCACCAACCACGAGCATTTGAAATCTTCTATATCTGTTCCTATCTGCATTATAAAACAACCAATATGCTGCATCAAGTGAGGCACAGTAATACATTCAGATCAGCCTGAGATACCAAGTGTTGGCAGGAATGCAAACCTTGCCAAGCGTCTCCGGATCAGCAAAACAATCCAGATAATCATCCTACACAAAAAGAACGGATATCAGTGTCCCGGCATTACCATATCATATAGCTCTCATGAATACTTATACAGCAAACTAGTACCTGCACTTGGAAGTAGATTCCCATGTCAACAAGAACATTCTTCACATCAACATGCTTTTCCAAATTTTCACCCGCCATAAGCAATGCACAAGCAACCTGAGTGGAAAAAGAACAAAGCTTGTCATGGGCGTCTACAACTGCAATGATGGGAATAGCATGATTGCTCTATTCTCTGACCCCAGGTTTGACTAGGGAGGGAGAAAATTCATACTCACAGGGAGATAAAATGAGTAGTAAGCCGTTTTGTACTGGACAATACGCCGGTGGCTGCATTTTGAAAATCATTTCATCAGGTCAGAACACTTACTGCCTTTCTTCATCTAATCAACCATTACAAAAAATAAATCATTAAATATTATTTTGACAATGCCCACACTTGACTCACATAGACAATGAGTACTTGGACAAATCCTTTTCGCCTTCAAAGGTGGTGATCAAATCTATCATCTGGCCACAAGCTGTTTGCAACTCAACCTGGACAGCAAAAGGAATAGACTGAGGATAATATTTCGAATACTTAACAGTTTGGGAAAGAGTGTAGTAGATCTGCCAAAACAGATTACCTCATTAAACAAATCAACGAGGTCAACATAGTAAGGCTTGTCCCGGAAGTGCTTTTTGAGAATCCTGTGGATGTGATTGCGAAGTAGTATCCCATCGTTGATGGCAACCATACCAACCTGTAACATTGTGTTAAGTTCTATAAGGTACACGTAACAAGTACTCTTGTGGACTTAAAACCTTGCATCGTGAGAAAAAAAATACGAAAACATTACCTGCGGGACTCTGAACCAGCAAGGTTGACCACGGCGGGTGACAGAGTTATCCATAATGTCATCAAGCACAAGGAAATAAGCTTGAAGCTGCAAAGATGATAAACATGAGTGATAGAGACATAAAAGGAGGGTATTTATCTATCTATCTAGAGATATTTTAAAACCAAATAGGGAATAGAATCTTCTTCTTCTTATACCCATTCGATGCACCAACCGAGAGCAGACGAGAGGAAAACCTCTTCCTCACTCAAATCTTTGCCTTCCTTCAACAGTTTGAAGCTGTCAACAACGGAGAGACCACGGTTGAGTTTCCCTGGAGAAGAGGAAGAAGAAAGTAAGCGTGAGAACTGGAGAAAAAGAATCGATGAAACGAGAAAGAGAGGCTGTGTTAGCTAGTTTCTCACCTCCACGTACATTATAGTCCAGCATCTGCAAAGAAGGAGAGAAAATATCATAAGGGGATCGGATAAAGGATCAATCTGATTCTGATGAGATAAGGGGAAGAGTATCTAGATACCCGTTCAACCCAGAGACGAGATTCATCGGTGAATTCGAAGGCAGGGTCATTAAGGAGGTCGGACTTGAGAACGGAATAAACGTTGAGAAACGTTGACTTGAGATCGGCCATTGAAGAAGAAGGAGAGCTTTGGATATGACGACGATAGAGACTGCTCCCACGAGGCCTCAGATGCAAATGTAAATGAAGAGCCTTTATTGTCTTCCCCAGATTCCTACAACAACTACTCCAACTCACACTCATTCGTCCTTTTTCCAACCAAACACCCCTTCTGTTTCTTCCTTATTTACTACTTTTGCCATCCATCACCCATCCTATTCCTTCCTACCCCAACAAATCGGACTGACTTGCTCTCCCAGTTTCACATTTGTCATGTCGAGCCAAAGAAACAGAGATATAGATATAGTTTTCTTTTTCTATTATTTTTTATCTATTTTATTTATGGTAATGGGCCTTAATAAAGATTGGGTTTGGGTTTCCGCCCAATAATTAATGAGCCTTTCTCGGTAGAACGGTGTCGTTTGCAATCAAATCGTAGAGTTCTCCGAAAGGGGAAGAAGAAGAAATGAAATCACTCTCTTTATCATAAGACTCATAAGATATACAAAACTCTCATGGTAACTTATTGTTGCAAGTAAAGAGACATAGAGAGGAGAGATCATATCTTACATAGATTCGATATGGTATTATTTCACTGTGTCCATTAGTCTTCACCAAAGTACTTGTCTTCAGCGTCAAGGCCAATCTCACGAAGCCAATGATCATCAAGAGTCTCGTCATTGTCTATCTTTGTGTAATCCAAATGTTGATGGTCTTCTCCCGATAAGAACTTCTGTTGCATGATTGATGTGAACTGATCCATCATATCTTGCATCTCCTCTGGCGGTAAGACTGTTGCCTTGTTTTGTTCTCTATCATGCAATGTTCCATTGCCATCCGTAACCTGAAAACATTCGACAAGCAAAGATGTGAACAAGGGTTTTGCACCAAAACAAAGTAAACAACAAATAAAAAATGAGATTTTGTGATTTTGGAACCAACACATAGCAAAAACAAAACAAAAAAGTTACCTCTTCAAGCCTTGAGCTAGCTTCTGTAGGATTCTTCGCTTCTTCATCTTCTTCTGATTCCTCTTCTTCCTCCTCTTCCTCTTCCTCTTCTTCTGATTCCTCCATCTTCTCATTGCCAACCCAATCACTCTCTGCAACACCTAACCTCTGCTGCTCCTCTCTAATCCGAGTAACCAACGTAGCTTCCTCTGCCCGTCTCATCAACGTCTCTGACCAACGCTCTCCAGGCCTAGCCATGTTCCTTCCCATCACATCCTGAAATTTCCCGACATACTCGTGGTGTAGATAAGGCTCCCTATCTCTCATAGCATCCTCAGAGAAATACTGTCCTTCGGATACAAGTTTATTCAAGTAAGCCAATCTTCTATTCCTTACAGCTACAGACCTCGATTTAAGCTCTTCTGAGGTCGGACTTATCTTCTTCCGCAGGTTTTTCAAGTGCCAATCAACCTCATAGTCATGTTTCAAATCATCAAACTCAAGCAGTTCATCTACATTAAGCTCCGATCCATATCGTTCTGAAGCAAAACAAACAAGTTAGTTTCAGTTACCAAAATCAAATTTAGATAAGTATTCAATCTCAAAAACGCACTACACACTCAATGCTAAGATATTATTGAAGCTACAACTCATCCTCCTATAAGAATCACACTCAAGAAACTCATCTATTATAACTATAACACTGACACAAAAAAAAAAATTGCGATAGGGTTTAAGTCTGATACAGCAGTACCACAGTTTGATACTTACATGACTACAAAGGCAAAATTCATATATAATCATAAATTTCCACGCATCCCTGAAAAAAAATAGAAATAGGATCGAGAATTCGAACAGTTATGGAACTTACCGAGAAAAACGGCGGGATCACGACGGAGGAGATCGAGGAGGATGGATTTGCGTTGGTCGGACGACGCCGCGGTAGTTTGGACGGCGCGTGGGAAGTAGAGGTTCTCGAGAGACGAAAGCCTCGCCGTGATTTCTTCCGCCGCCGTGTCTTTCATTGTTATTCCCTCCATCTTCTTCTTCTTCTTCTTCCCTCCCAATGCTTTTCTCCGACCGACCCGAATGCTGCAAATAAACTCGACCGACCCGAATGCTGTAAATAAGTCTGGTTCACGTGCTTATCACGTGAGAATACTTTTGGCGGTATTCATTTGGCACCTAAACCAATTAGGCCTGTTGGGCTTTATTAGGCCTTTCTTCCCAATCAAATTACAATCTCTCTTGTTGGTTTTATTATCTGCCAAATCCAATTTTGTATTAATCTCAAGATTGAAAAAATGTATCTTAAATAAATACGAAATTATATTTATTAATATGACATATAGTACTATTTTAAATATTTATAACATTTAAAATTTGAAAAAAAAAAAAAAAAAATTATCGGCTACACTAAAATTTAGGTTTGGTTTGATTTCAGTTTTAGTTTCATCTCAGGTTTTCTTAAGTTTTCAATGAATGAATTAATTGATTCATAAGGAAATTTCACTGTTTAAGCATTTCAATTTCATTTCTCGTTACATGAACAAAAAAATTGAATTAAAAATGAACAAAATCAAATCATTAATCAGAAATTGTGATTTTGTATTAATCTTTCGTAGACAGGTCAACTTAATATTCAAAAAACTGTTAAGAAAGAGAGCCAAAAGCAATGCATTACATGAAACTGAAACCAATAGACTAAAATTCCAAGGAAATAAAGCTCTCGATCCTGCTACATAACATTTTTTGGAATCAATCTTGTTCTTGGTCTTGGTCTGGTCCAACCTACGACTTGGTAATAAACCAGCTTTCCCTAGTTTCTTCAAGTTGCAATCTCGTCCACCTCCGAGTGAAAGACAAAACTCGGAAACGTCGTTGTTATATCCCTAAAAATTAAGTTTTCAGTCCTCAAATTTTGGAAACGGCACCAAAATAGATCATAGTATCATAGTCAAGGAGACATACCTGAGATACGGAAGAGTCATGATTTTAAGCAAAGATGGGTTTTTTATAACGAAATTGCTCCACTCTGTCTTATCAATCTTTCCATCCCGATCCACATCTGCGTCCTCAAATGTCTGTTCACAAAAAGGAAAAGACTCGAGTTTTCTGAAAGAGTCTTTTTTCATAAAAATCAAAGTTGTTATAGACAAGACGTAAACCTGATCAAGTATCATCTCTATAGTATCATCAGCCAGTTTCATTTCAGATTCGCAGAGAAGGGCAATCAGCATTTGCTTCACCTGCCAAAATGGCATACACAAATATGATTTCCTATAAATGATGCACTGAAAAGCTTAAAAAAAGTCTTTGAAACTCAATATGTTCAAACATAGATCGTTTTGGATTGAGATGTGAAGATACGGGACAATTTTTTACCTCTTGGCGCTCAATGAAGCCTGTGCAATCCATGTCGTAAAGCCTAAAGGTAACTGAGATAATAAATACAGACCAACGTGAATAAATATAACAGAAAGGCTTTAGAGAATCGACGACAGATGTAAACTAGTTTATGGGTCAACTTACAGTCTGTTTTCTCCTCTAGAGAAGCATTAGGATGGAAAACATTGAGTGATCTCACAAAGTCTCCAAAATCAATGACACCTTTTCGTTTAACATCGAACAAATCAAATATCTGCAAAAGTGGGCATCACCATTTAGTACATCTATAGAAGCAAACTTTAAGGTTAACTACAAAGTTATTAAGGTCAGAGAAACTAAAGGGTTACCCTATTGGCAAACAAATTTTCCTTCTTTCTGTTCTTGAACAAAGCAAGTTGAAACTCTTCCTGCATTACAAGTTGGTCGAGAAATAAGTAACAATATCCAAAAGTGGGCCAATCAACACTTCAATCTTCAAAACCAAACCAAGATATTATTATAAAGAATTAAAATTCAAGTCAACTATCAACAAAGAGACTTGATGAGCAATAAGGAGCCCACAGCTCAGCATGGAGATTCAATAATTACAGAATTAAAAATTGGAGAAAGTCAAGAAAGTTGACTATGGCATATGGATAATAGTGCAATGAATATATCATGTCACTGTACAGTACATCACGATTTCAAGATTCTCCCATGAGGTGCGAAAGAATCAAAGGCCATCTATCGATAATGAATACCTTGTTTATCAAGCCATCGTCCACAACCGAGCTGCTTATGCTCTTGAACAATTCATACAATGCTTCAACTTCACTTACACTAACTAGAAAAAAACAAAGACATACAATAAGGCACTTTGTGAGGTTAAATATCAAGATCATGTCACGTCGTAAAACAAAATGTATATTGCAGCAACAAACAATGGAAAAGAGACGCTTCTTGAAAACTTTCACAGACCAAGATTCAATTCCAAAGGGGAAGTAAACTAGAGTGTTGCTTTATGAAGCTATTGAGATATATCATTATATGATGACACAAGAAACAACCTCTGAGTTAACCGAAGTTGCACAATAGGCTATATGAATAAAAACAAACCACTTCCTTCAGATTTTTTCGGATTCAAAGAAGGCAAAAACAGATTCCCATATCAGCAAACAATGATAATCTCTAAGCTTCATGCTCTTAAAGACTTAAGCAAAGGAAGAGAAAAAACGAAACGTATAGTACACGTAAACTTACAAGCAGTCTCAGAAGCTAGGTTCACAGGGTTCTCGTGTCCTGGGAATTCTCTCGCAGCCGTGGAATAGAAACAACCCATTTAACAGATTTTGAGTAGTAAAAACTAACCAAGAAGAAGAAGCTTGCTTAATGATGCGGGCTGTTGAACAGAATCGCTAGTTCTATAATTTTTGAGAATGCAAAAAAGCTTGATCTCTGGTTTTACTTGCCATCATCATAACCATCTTTAGAATCTGCAAACTTATTCAAAGAAGAAAGAAAAAAAAACAGAACCGATGAACACGAATCATTGAAGAAGTATAAACCCTAGAATAAAGAAACAAAAGTAGCAGCGATGCGGCAAATCGAATCGAACCCAGAAATTTCAAATCAAATTAACAATAATAAATTTGAACAGTAATTGGAAATTAAAGAGGTAATGTAGGCGTGGCTCGAGAATCTCCGAACCCAGAAATTAAACGATTAAATCCGGAAAAGAAAAAGAAGAAGAAGAGAAGAATCGAATAGAGCACTTACCAGTTACCCACCGAGAGAACGGGCTCGCCGGCTCGGTGACAAAGGAAGGGATTTTGATTTTTGAGAAACGAGAGAGAGAGAGAGAGACGAAAGAGAAGAGAGGATCTGTGACGATGGTGAGATGAATTGATCGGACGGTTGAGATTAACTTCAGACTTTGCTGGGCTTTTTTTTTTTTTTGGTTCTTCAGAGGCCGGTTGTGAAAATTATGAAGATAGTTTTTTTTATAAATAAGATGAACGTCACACGTGTGAATGTATGTACGCGTGTGAAACACCATCCTTGTTGTAATTTTTTTTATTACCTCTTTTTTTCTACCTACCCCATTTTTTATTACAGTGTGGGAACAAAAAAAATAACCATAATTGTTGTTTGACATTTTAACTTTTGAAATTTTTAAGTTTCATTTTTTATTGGTTAAGAAACTTGATCATTTTTACAAGTTTTCTTACAATTCTCTAATATTTTAATGTGTCTTTTTCACACTATAATTTTTTATTTATAATATAAACTTATTTTGTAAAAGAAATTATCTTGATATTATAAACTTTAAGAATTCTTATATGATATTGTAGGGTATGTTAAAATTAACATTAGTTAGATGTAAAATTTGTTAGATGATAATGTTAATCTTCTTTGACACTCCTAATTCTAAATGTGCAATTATAATATAAATTTTTAAGTTATACATGCAACCTAGATTAAATCTAAAAATACTACAAAATTAAAATCTAACATTTATCTAACTTTTAAATTAAATTTAAAAGCCTAAAATCCTAACATCATATTTATAATAATAAAAGTTTATTAGCTTTGAAAAGGCTAATGAAATTGGAAATTCAACCATCTATCATATTTTGAGATTGTACACATAAAATACATTGGATTGAGAGCTCAGATAAATTAGATCACACAAACCTTTGATAATTTGGTACTAAACCCACACAAACACTCTATGTCTTTTGATCCCAAAGAATGATGACTTGAATAATAGTAAGTTTGACAATAAAATAATTTTGGAGAGTTCATTAATAGTTTTAGAGTCACGATTTAAAATATACTTAAAAGAATATACTAAGAATGATATTTTATTTGTAATACCTATTATAATATTTTTCAATTTGGTTCTTTCATTTTCATAATCCATACAGATGTCAAGCTCTCTTAATCTCCAAGATCTGATAATAAAGTAAATATATTATGATAAACCAACTAGTTAGGGGACTAGGTGTATTTATCTATAATTTCAAGATTCATAGAGTGTGTTTTCATAATAATTTCAATATGGGTCATATACCTTTTGGGATAAACGAAACAATTGAATATTTTTTTGTCTCATTTTAGTGGTCTAATCTATCACATAGGCCATACAAAATTCCAATAGTATAATGTCGGTCTAAATAAGAAAATGGATTATAGTATAATTACTTTTTTATATCCTAACACATGATCAGATCATGCATATTATCTTAAATTTAAAAATGTAATCTTATTTAATGTTAGCCTAACTAAGAAAATAGATTAGCATTGCTTATATAGTTATATATATCCATAATCATGCATGTTATATAAATTTGAAACATGCATGATTTATAAGTACTTTATATATTGTGGATTTAGAATACTAAATAAAATGGTCGTATTTTTTCTTCATTCGAATCAAATCTATATATATATTTGTATTACATTTTCCAACAACATGGAAACGACGATACATAATCTTTACACGAGATGCAGTGCAACATTTAATTGGTAGATATATGTAATACTATTGTTTATACAAAAAGATATGTAGTTTTGTAGAAGTAGAAACAAATATTAGAGTAATAAGAGATAAATACATAATAAAGTTATTGCTCAAATTTTTGTTCCATTATTGTTAATTTCATAATTTGTTTCAAGAATTTTGATTTCCTAAATTTTAATATTAAGCTTTAGAAAGAAATTTTATGATGTTTTTAAAATATTGTTTATTTTGTATCCCAAAAATCTTTAGAACTGGTTCTAATAATAGGAACGGTATCCCTAAACAACACAATAACCTTTTTGCACTTGCAATAGTGTAAGTGTGTCACATATATCATGAATATATGCGTTATGAGGAGGACATTCCTAATTATGAATACACTAAACAAGTAATGTCCACAGGTCAAGTCGGATATGCGAAAAAAGTTGGCATACAAAAAAATTGTTTTAAAAAATTAAAAGAAGAAAAAGATATCAATATGGACCAAAAAAAATAGAGATTACATATGGTGTTTGTATCTATTTTTTTTTTTTTTTTTTTGTGTCAACAATAGAATTAACTCAAACGAGCTAATTCAGAGGAAAATTGTTTACAAACGTAATATGGTGCGGACTGACACGCACTTGGCGTGCCAAAAAATCCACACTAACATTAGCATTGCGAGAAACATAAATTAAAGAAAAAGAAGAAAACTCCTCCCTGTCCATCTTTATGTCGTCCAAATACGGTGTGAAGGCCGGACAGTCGTGAGGAGAAGACACCATCTTCACCAAGTCGGAGCAGTCCGTAACGAAAGTCACATCCCGGAAGTCATGACCAATCATACATCGCATGGCCCACCTAAAAGCTTCAACTTCAGCATGTAGGAGAGTAAGGCTGCGTCTGTAATTGGTGGCGCCGAGCAAAGGGGACTCTCTCTGTACAAAAGTACAACACCATCCTGCACCTGAAAAAGGGTCGGACTCTTTCCAAGAGCCATATAGAAAACAACGATACCCCGAATACTCCGAAGGAAGAGAAGAGCCACGCCCCCGAGACGTCAGACGAGAATGAGGAACAGAGGCGAGGCCCCCCAAATCCTCAATTTCCGTCTGAGCCTGAAACCAAGAGGACGCCTCCCCTTCTGCCAGTTTTACCACTTCATCAGGATGTTCCACCCGATTTTCAAACAGCTTAGCATTTCTAGCTTTCCAAACATACCACATCAGCCATGGGAAGAAATGAACCTGTGAACCTGGGTTTCTCGGCCCTAGGAAATGGTCAACATTAGCATAGATCAACTCCGTTGGAAAATTCTGCGGACCCACGGTACATGGGCAAGAGCCAGGCCTGACGGGCTGGCGGACAAAGGAAAAGAGCATGATTAAATGTCTCTTCCTCTGCCCCACACCGTGAACAACCCACACGAAAAACCTCGGCGTTTCAGGTTCGATGAAACAGAAATGCACCCAGTCAGAATTTGCCACATGAAATGTTTGATTTTAGGAGGACACCGGACCTGCCAAACCCCCGCAAGAAGATGTGTGATATCCGGCCCCATCCCAATGGCCTTAAAAGTTCTTGGTACACCCAACCGCGCTGTGTCATACCCTGATTTAACCGTGTATTTTTCCGGATTTTGTAAAGTGTCATCCCAATGAATCCGGTTGCGGACAATTACTCAACGGAATAGCCTAAATGAAAGAAATATCCAGAGGATCGAAATGCTCTAGGAGCCGATCCCGACGCCAAGTACGTGTGGAAGAATCTATAAAAAAGGATAAAGAAAGATTAGGATCTGTAACAGATCCGTTCGATAATGCTGGTCTTGGGGATTAAGCTGGAACCCAGGGGTCAGACCATATATCAATGGTGTCACCCGAGCCAACCCGTTTAATAAGTCCTTTATTCACCAAAGAGCGAGCAGAGACCATACTCCTCCAACCATAGGAAGGAGAGTAGGAGCGAAGCGGTTCCAACGGAGAAGAATTCTGGTAATACCGACTTTTGAAAACCCTAGCAAACAGAGAGTCCGGGAACTCAATCAACCGCCATAACTGTTTAGCCAATAAAGCTGTGTTGAAATCATCAACATTCCTAAAACCCAAACCACCCATCTGTTTACTACTACAGAGTTTATCCCAAGCTAACCAATGCAGACCCCCTGACCCGAAGAACACCACCAAAAATTTGCGACTGCACTCGTCAGTTTGGATGTTATTGTTTTCGGTAAACGATAACATGACATCACAAAACTCGGAACTGTCGTCGCCACAGACTTAATCATTACCTCTTTGCCCTTTGGAAAACAGTCTAGTCGTCCAACCAGTAGTGCGGCTCTGAAACCTATCCCTAACAAAAGAGAAAACTTTCGTCTTCGACCCCCCCCCAAACTCTCTGGGATTCCTAGATATGATCCCATACCACCCAGAGTGGAGATTCCTAGGACCCCCTGCATTTCCAAACGAGTTGGTTCATCAACCGTGTGGCCAAATTGAATAGAGGATTTAGCAAAATTAATCTGTTGACCAGATGCAGCCTCATTGATGCGGAGCGAAAGTGGTGTAACGGTGGACTGAAGATAGTGAGGCGGTGAGACTTTGTTTTAGGTAACAAAATAGAGCAAGTGGAGTGTAACGGTGGAGATGACAAATCGGAACCGGGTGAGAGTCCTCCTCTCAGGTCTTACATGACGCAAGATCTTTGAGCAATTTAAATTGCCTCTTTTTTGGGTTTTTCTTATTCAATTCAACGATGGGTTACATAGGTGGTCACAAGCTCTATTTATAAATTTGTGTAAAAGACTCACGAAACTGATCCTAAAAGAAAGCGATAAAGCCAAATAAAAACCAAAGCATATCCTAATCTAAACGAAACTCAAAAGATAAGATCAAAAACTGACTCTATCTTGACGGGCAAGCAAACAACGATGCCGGCCCATCAAGAGTGTAAACCCCGCTACATCAGGTCTCCCTAGGTGGGAGAGGATTCGTCCTCGAATCCAAGGCGTCATTGTCACCACGAAACAGAGACAAATGCTTGACATTGAACACATTCGACGTACGCATGTCAGGAGGCAGTTTGACGCGGTAAGCATTAGCGTTGATACGCGCCAGGACTTCGACAGGGCCTATCTTGGGCGACTTGAGTTTGTTATACACACGGGTAGGAAAGCGCTCCTTCGTCAACACAACCCACACCATGTCTCCCGGCTGAAAGATTAGCTCATGACGCTTGACATCAGCCACTTCCTTGTACTTGTTTTGTGCGATCGTTAAGTTATCCTGAGCCTGCTTATGAAGAATCTGCAAATGATCAACAAAGTTCAAAGCCTGACCATGAAAATGGTCACGATCGGGGAGAGTGGTGAGGTCCATCGGACACCGTGGCACAATGCCGTAGACCACACGAAATGGCAAAAACCCAAGACTTCGGTTCAACACATGATTATGTGCGAATTCGGCCTGGCATAACTTCGTGTCCCAACTCCTAATATTGTCACCCACCAAACAGCGAAGCAAATCTCCCAACGAACGGTTCACAACCTCCGTGACCATCAGATTGAGGATGGTATGCGGAACTCATGTCCAAGCTGGTGCGGAGAAGCTTCCACAAAGATCTCCAGAAGTGACTTAAGAGCCGGGTATCCCGATCAGAGACAATAGACAACGGCAGACCATGTAAGCGATAGATCTCCCGGAAAAACAAAGCCGCGACCGCAAGAGCATCCGTAGTCTTCTTACAGGGAATGAAATGTACCATCTTGGAGAACCGATCAACAACGACAAAAATAGAATCGTTACTGCGTTGAGTACGAGGGAGACCCAAGACAAAGTCCATACTGATGTCAGTCCAAGGCTGAGAAGGCACCGGTAACGGCATATATAAACCTGCATTCGTCGCTTTGCCCTTAGACGTTTGACAAACCCGACAACGTTCAACAAAGCGCTCCACGTCACGACGGAGAGACGACCAGTATTAAGACGAGGCCACAAGATGAAGAGTACGGTCTCTGCCGACATGACCCTCGTTGTGAAGCTCTTGAACAATCTGCAACCTCAAGCTACACTCAGGCACACACAAGCGTAAACCCTTGAAAAGGTAGCCTTCGTTAACAACAAACTCGGCGGAGGCACCGTTCTCAGCGTCTAAGAAAATCTTCCCAAAGAAAGGATCAGCCTGATACATATTAGCAAAGGCGGCAAAGCCAGGAGCCACCGCATACATCGTACCAAGCAAATTATGACGACGACTCAAAGCATGGGCGACACGGTTCGTAGCTCCAGACTGGTGACGAATTAAGAACGTGAACTGTTGCAAAAAGGCAATCCATGAGGCGTGACGGGAAGAAACCTTAGCTTGGCTATCCAAATGGCGCAACGCATCATGGTCCGTGAAGAGGATAAAGTCGCGGTGTACCAAGTAGTGATGCCAATGCTTGATGGCTTGAACAATAGCGTAGAACTCCATGTCATATGTGCTATAGCGCGAACAGGCTCCAGCGAGCTTCTCACTAAAGTAAGCAATGGGACGTCCCTGTTGACTTAAAACAGCGCCAATACCGACCTTCGAAGCATCACAATGTAGTTCAAAGGCAACAGAAAAATCAGGTAACACCAGGATAGGAGTGGATGTGAGCGTGGGCTTGATCAACGTGAAAGCAACAGCAGCCTCGGAGGTCCATTCGAACATAAAGTGCTTCATAAGGCTAGTTATAGGTGCCATAATAGAACTGAAATTAGGAACAAAACGCCTGTAAAAGGAAGCCAACCCATGAAAGCTGCGGACATCAGTCACCGTACGAGGGGTCGGCCAAGAACGAACAGCGTCAACCTTAGACTTATCAACGGACAACCCACGACCAGAAATCACGTAACCGAGAAACAACACTTCTTGCGCTCCAAACTCACTTATGTTGGGCACCAAACAGCTTCTCACGACGCAAGACACAAAGAACCTCACGTAAGTGTTGTGCATGCTCGCCCATAGAGGCACTGAAAATAAGGATATCGACAAAATAAATCACCACAAATCGACCAATAAACATGCGGAGGGCTTGGTTCATAATACGCATGAATGTGCTCAGAGCGTTGTAAAGACCAAAAGGCATGACAAGCCACTCGTATAGGCCCTCACGCGTTTTAAAAGCAGTCTTCCACTCATCACCAGGCTGAATGCGAATCTGATGGTAGCCGCTCTTGAGATCAATTTTGGAGAAAACAGAAGCTTTCCCTATTTGATCTAAGAGATCATCTAACCGTGGAATCGGAAACTGATAACGAACCGTGATCTGGTTGATGGCCCGACAGTCAACACACATCTTCCAAGTACCATCTTTCTTGGGAATTAGTAAGGCGAGAACTGCAGAAGGACTTAAACTTTCTCTGATGTGGCCTTTCTGGAGAAGATCCTCCACCTGACGCGGAAGTTCTTCATGCTCCGTGGGGCTCATGCGGTAATACGGACGATTAGGAAATGTAGCACCCGGAACAAAGTCAATACGGTGTTGAATGTCACATAATGGCGGTAATCCGGTGGGTAACTCCGACGGAAAGACATCCCCAAAGTCAGCGAGAACAGAGGCCAAGATCGGAGGAACAACAACCTTCGTGGAAGTCTCGGGAGAGGGAGATAACAACAGCGCGAAATCTAAGCCTTCTTCACGTAATTCTGTTTCAAAACGAGCGAATGAGCAAAGTAAGGACACATCGCGGTTGGGAGGAACAGAAGACGGCGGAGACGAGTCACTAGGCGTTGTCGGAGGTGGAGGAGACAAAGATGGTTCACGAGACGGAAGCAGGAAGATCTTGTGCATCTCCCAAATGAACTCATACGTGTTCTTGGCACCATCATGTATGATCTTACGAGTCGTATTCCCAAGGTCGACGAAGAACCAAATGGCTCACATCCATCTTAGCAATGTCGAAATCACAACGATCCTTGTAGAAAGGACCTATCGAAAATGGAACAAATGAACGGTGGCTGACACGGGCCGCGACACCGTCTTGCATCCACGATAAGGTATAGGGAGTGGGATGAACCTTGACAGGCAGACCCAACATCTTGACTGCGGACTCAGCAATAAGATTTTGGCAACAACCGGAATCAATGAGAAATGTGCAAATCCAGCCGCGAATGGTACAGGTGGAGCGGAAGATATTGGTACGCAGCCAATGGGATTCACGTTGTTGAGGTGTAAGGCATACGTGACGTGCGACTAACATCTTGCCCTGGTCACTAGAAGTGGGTTTGATGTCTGACTGAACTCGAATAAGATCGTCATCATCCTCCTCCTCATCCACGATTTCAATATCGGCTAGTCGACCACGCTTAAGTTGACTAGGACACGCGGTTTGCCGATGTCCAGGCTCGTCACAGGTGTAACAATGGAGCACGTTTCGAGCAGATCGACGCAAAGCAGGATCCTCAGTTGTCTTGCCCACATGGTCATTGGATTGTACTGACTCATCGATGTGAGAGGAACCACTGGGTAAAGAACTAGTCTCTGTGGGTCGAGAACGATAAGAGGAGCTCCATGTAGTGGACTTGAGCTGTTGTTAGAAGGAAGCAGCGCGACGATGGGCTTCCGCAACCGTAGCTGGATCGAACTGGGATAATGCATTCTGAAGTTGAGGGCGAAGACCACCAATGAAGCGAGACACCCGCTGGATGTCGCTATCATGAATCTCTGTTCTCGTTAAGAGAAGATAAAATTCCTCTGCGTAATCATCCACCGTACGGGTCCCATGTTTCAGATTCTGAAGGCGGTGAAGACGGTGTGATCGTAATTGTGGGGCAGGAAGGTTGCTTTGAGCTTACGCTTCAGTTTCTCCCATGAATCAATTGGTGCTTTGCCGCTACGGGACCGGGTCGTCTTCAATTGTTGCCACCAAGAAGCGGCATGACTACGGAAACGTGTGGCAATAAGCGGAACACGACGATCATCCGAAACGTTTTTAAACTCTGGGATTTCTTCGACTGTTACGATCCAATTGAGAAGGGAATCTCCCCGAATGCCTCCATGGAACTCCGGAAGCTCAATCTTAAATCCTGTCTCCCAACGGGTATCGTTGTGATGGGGACGAGTGTTGTCATCAAGGACGCGAGGATCACGTAGGGCTTGACCTTGTTGATTCTGAACGTCCGGGACAAAAGCAAGCTGGTTGTGAGGATTGGGGCGATTGGTTGGATCTGCAGCACCCCCTTGAATAGCTTGAACGATTGTTGCACCCAGCTCTTGGAGAGAAGCGTGGAAAGCACGTTGCATGTTGAGGTGCATTGTGGTCAAGTTTTTCTGCAGAGAGGCGAGATCTGTCGGATCAGCAAGAAGCACAGGCTTGTCGTCTGTGTCAGTAGGTTGGGTCTTCATCGGTGGAGCTATCAGAAAACGGGCAGGATCGAAGTAAAGCTGATACCAAATGATGCGGAGCAAAAGTGGTGTAACGGTGGACTGAAGATAGTGAGGCGGTGAGACTCTGTTTTAGGTAACAAAGTAGAGCAAGTGGAGTGTAACGGTGGAGATGACAAATCGGAACCGGGTGAGAGTCCTCCTCTCAGGTCTTACACAACGCAAGATCTTTGGGCAATTTAAATTGCCTCTTTTTTTGGGTTTTTCTTATTCAATTCAACGATGGGTTACATAGGTGGTCATAAGCTCTATTTATAGAGTTGTGTAAAAGACTCACGAAACTGATCCTAAAGAAAGCGATAAAGCCAAATAAAAACCAAAGCATATCCTAATCTAAACGAAACTCAAAAGATAAGATCAAAAAGCGACTCTATCTTGACGGGCAAGCAAACAGCGATGACGGCCCATCAAGAGTGTAAACCCCGCTACATCACTCATACTGTGTTAAAATGTCCAAAACTACCCCACACTGGTCCTTATCCACCTTACAGAAAAGACTATCATCCGCAAACAACAAATGAGTAATGGGGGGGGCACTTATTAGCCACCTTGATTCCCGTAATCCGTTTATCCGCTTCCGCCTTGCGAATATTTGCAATCAAGACCTCCGTGCATAGAATAAACAGATAAGGGGATAGGGGATCCCCCTGTCGTAAACCTCTCTCAGGTACAATCTGGCCATGAGGCTGACCATTGATAAGAACCTGATACTGGACCGAAGAAACACAGAACATTATCCATGAAATCCATTTTTCCGCAAAACCCATCTTGCGAAACAAAGCTGCGAGGAAACCCCACTCCACCCTATCATAAGCCTTACTCATATCTGTCTTAATTGCCATAAACTTCCCTTTACAGGATTTATTGGTTCGCAAACCATGAAACATCTCTTGAGCAATCAGGATATTGTCTGAGATCAAACGACCGGGAACAAAAGCGGATTGAGTTTCTGAGATTAACTCAGGAAGGATCTTCTTTAACCGATTACACAATACCTTAGAGAGAACCTTGCACTCCACGTTGCATAGACTAATTGGACGTAATTCTGCCATTCGGGTCAGTTTTGTCACCTTAGGAATCAAACAAATGTGTGTCTGGTTCAGCCCCGACTCAAACATGCTTTCCCGAAAGAAATTATTTACCAAAGACACCAGATCACCCTTTACAATATCCCATGCCTTCTGGAAAGACAAAGCTGTCATCCCGTCCGGACCCGGAGCTTTATCCGGATGCATCATAAATAATGCATTTTTGACCTCCAACTCCGTGGCAGGGGCCGTTAACCATGTATTATCTACCGCACTAATAACCGACTTGACCTTCTTCAGGATATCGTCAAAACTAGACGGATTGATAGAAGAAAACAAATCTACAAAATATGATACCGCTGTCTCTTGGACCTTCACATCATCCGTGGACCAAACATTATGTTTGTAACCGACCATCCGATTACGGGACAGGCGTTGCTTGGTTTATGCATGAAAATACTTAGTATTCTTGTCATCCACCGGTTCGTACTCTTCAAATACCAGTGCACCTCCTCCTTCTTATACGCCTCTCGCAAACGACCAGTTATCTTGAAAATAAGCTGAGGAGGTATTTATATCTAATTATATTTCAAAATCTTTACACTAACTTTTGATATTTTGTACCTGAAAAAAAAATATTAATATTTGTTTTCCCCTCTAGAAAAAAAAAACTGTTTCAATTTCTTTTTTTCATTAAAAAAAAGGAAATAAACAATTCTGTTTCACCGAAGGACCAAAAAGATATTTTCCAAAGGTATCTAATAAAGTTGGGCCGATGGACGATGGTCCTGACAAGTGACAAGTGACAACAGTTGAAGCTAAAATGGTCCTTATGTACAATGTATATGAAACCGAGTCAAAGTAGTTGCGGTAATAAGAGCAGAGCAATAATGTCTTAAGACTGTAAAGGACGTTCACACGATGAAACCCAAATTCTATGAACATGTCTAGAATTGTAGTAATTGATTTTTAATAATGAAGTTTAATTTCGATGAAGATCATAACTATAATAAATCTGATTTTGCAAGGTTAAAGCTTGATAATGCATGACTTGTCTATAACTCACGACAATTAATGCTAGATAACAGTTCTTCACAAACATCCAACTGAAAACGCTATGAATTGATGATGTTATTAACAGTAGAAACTAGAAAGCATTAAAAAAATCTCCCATTGATCAACTTATCAAAATAGTTAAAACGGAATAGGTCTGCTTTACAAAGTCAAAGACCTTTTCCATAATTTTCGATACATTTTTCTTTGTGGCCTACTTCATAGAGATTTTTTAAAGCAGAAAGATTACAAATCTGAGAAAGATCAGTAGTTCAGAAGAGAGAGACTTTAACTGATTCACAGATTTTCGAAAAAGAGGAAAACAAAAGAGATGTAAGAGGCTTGTTCACTTTTTTGAAGACACTGTCGTTGAATCAGGCTCTTTCCATGCAGCTTGCCATTGCTTGTCATATAACGTTGTCTCATCGAACAGATCCTTGAGTTTGTCAAAATCTTCATTCTTTCGGATGAACAGAACTCCAGCTACAGACACAAACAAGAGTGTTTTACAGAAGAAGTTGCCCATTTGATCAACAAGTCCTACTCCGGTAAGGCTATCAACAAAGTAAGCCATAAAGAACCCTATCATCGCAGCACGACCTACACCACCACCAAGAAAAAAAAAACATTAAATAAAACCACTTGATGTTGCAAATGTCTAACTCCTAAGTGTTTTGGAAATCACCATTGAGTAGCTCAGCTTCAGGTAGATGGTATCTCTTCATCCATGCCCACCATGGAATAATCGAAGTATCAAAGAGTACAGGCTCATCATTACTAGTTGTTTCCGGGTTATCTTCAAGCCATTTTCTCCTCTTTGCCTCTACAATTACATAATCACACAATAATCACTCATCTTCTTATACACTAAATCTTACAAACGAAAGCAGAACCATTCCCAGTAACAGAACATAAACAAAGATCATGTTTTTTTATGCTCATTCTATCTAAATTGCAACAAAAAGTGAAGCATTGGATTCAAGTTTGAAGGATCTAACCAGAAACGATAACAGAGTCCCAATCTGTTTTGCCATCTTTCTCGAACTGTTTCAGATCCCAAGTTCCATTAACCCACTTCGCATTCTCGAATTTGATCACCGTCGTTGTTGTGCTCGAATCAGTCTCGACGGCGTCGTCGGTTTCAGAAGCGGAGGAGCTTTCAGCCGGAGATTTCGTCGGAGCTTCCTCTACAGCCACAGCCTCAGGTTTCGGAATCTCCGCGACGGTGGCGGAGACAGGTGAAGTCGTACCATTATCGGAGGAAGCTCGAGGGACAACGGAGACGAGAGAGAAACGTCTGGTGGAGGAGAAGAGGAGAGAGGATGGGATTTTGGGGATGAGATTAGGGTTTTGAAGTGATGATGAGATTGGTGGAGAGAACAACGCCATGGATATAGACATAGATCTCTCTCTCTCTCTCTTCTCTCTCCTCTTCTCTGAAGTTTTTTTCTGTTTTCAGAGTTCGTTTTTGAATGTGTGGTTTGAAATGAAGCTTTGAAGTGAAGTGAAAGAGATGTGATTATCGTTAGAAACTTGGAATGTATGTCGTTTTCGTTTTTTAATTTCAGGTTAAGGAAACTACGTGATGTTTATTTTTATCATCGAAAACTAGAATGGGCTTTTATATTTAGCGCTCGGCCCAAATAGAACTAGAATTCAAAACCGACTTAAAACCACACTCTTTCCGTCTATATCGACGCGTGGTTTACGAAATGACTAGACGAATTAAAAATGTCCTCGGTCTTTTTTCTTTAATAGTAGTTTTTATTTTATTTTCTAACAGATATGTAAATCGATTAGGAGATTTTCAATTTGTCATCTCTATAGATTATCCAAAACACTTAATCATAAAACTGAAATAGAATGATTCCTAAGCCATAAACACTATAAAAAAAAAAAAAAAAAAGAATTGGTAAACTCCAGACCTAACGTCTAAAATTGTTTGCTGATTTGTTTAACGCCTAGAAATTTTCTTTGACATTAAATCATAACGTCCAAAAGATTTTATAATATGTAATTCAAAAATAATCCTACGTGGGCGGCTCTTATTGGTTCGATGACGATTTTTAGATATTTTCATTTGCTTCGCGGCAAAGTCTCAACTCTTTAATTTAATGGGACGACGACGATCTCAATGTTTCAAGAACTTTCCAGAACTGCCCTTTCCCGTGTTATTTCCGTTACACGTGTTGCGAGCGAGTAATTTACATAAAAGCATCAAGGGTATTTTTGTCCAATTCTGTCCCAATCATTAGCCCTATAAATTACATTATCGACTTTTCAATAATAATTTTCATTATCGATTTCGATTTCTCTCTCTCAAGTCAAAAGAAGAAAAGAAAACAATGGATGCGTTCTCGTCCTTCTTCGAATCTCCTCAACCAGGTAGCAGAAGCTGGAGCTATGATTCTCTTAAAAACTTTCGTCAGATTTCTCCTTCCGTTCAGAATCATCTCAAGCGGGTAAGTTTCTTTTGTCGCCGATTCTATTCAATCTCGTTAACTTGGATTTAGAGACTATCGTTACACGATTGGTTGTGATTCAGATTCGTTTTCGTTCAATTAATCGCTCTGGGTATCGCGATTGCATCTCAATTTCTATGATTTGAACGAATCGTTGCGATTGGTGCTTTCCATAGATTTCTAGGGTTTCTAATTGCGTCTCTCCATGAAACTGTTGTGCATGATTCTCTGGAGTGTTTAGGTTTATTATACTCTCATCCAAGGTCGTTTTGTTCATTGCTCGATCCTCGTGATTCATACGCATCTCCTAAAGGGGATTTGATTTTGTATACTCTCACTTATGTGGGTGCTCACCTGGTGTTATATATGTGGTTGAATTTGTAGGTGTATTTGACATTATGCTGTGCTCTCGTTGCGTCTGCCTTTGGAGCTTACCTCCATGTGCTCTTGAATATTGGTGGTCTTCTTACAACTATTGGATGTGTTGGAACCATGATTTGGCTGCTTTCATGTCCTCCTTATGAACAAGTAAGTTGTTTGTTGTATCTCGAATTGTGTTGAAAGTTTCAGTATCCTGACAATTGTTGTTTCTTTATAATATGCAGCAAAAAAGGCTTTCTCTTCTCTTTGTTTCTGCTGTTCTTGAAGGTGCTTCTGTTGGTCCGTTGATCAAAGTGGCAATTGATGTTGACCCAAGGTACTTTATTGTTGTTGATATTGGATATTTGGATGCTAACTTTTTTCATGTTAATTATCTGTGAGACTTATACAAGTTCTCACATTTATTTCTGTCTTTTGGCTTTTCCAGCATCCTCATCACTGCCTTTGTTGGAACTGCGATAGCGTTTGTTTGTTTCTCTGCTGCAGCAATGCTAGCGAGACGCAGGGAGTATCTCTACCTTGGAGGACTGCTTTCTTCTGGCTTGTCCATGCTTATGTGGCTTCAGTTTGCCTCTTCTATCTTCGGTGGCTCTGCTTCTATTTTCAAGTTTGAGGTAAACCAAGCATCTCCTTTTTAGAAAAATTTGTTCTTTATGTTAAGAAAGTATCTTGATTTCTCAGACATCTCACACTTGTTGTGATTTTCTCTTGGCGCAGCTGTACTTTGGGCTCTTGATCTTTGTGGGATACATGGTGGTGGATACACAAGAGATTATAGAGAAGGCACACCTTGGAGACATGGACTACGTGAAACATTCATTGACCCTCTTCACCGACTTCGTAGCTGTATTTGTTCGGATTCTCATCATAATGGTAAGTTCATATATCGCCTGATATTTAAAAATTGGCATTTATCTGTTAGTAAACCTCCACTGATGGGTTTTTATTTTTTTATGCAGTTAAAGAACTCTGCGGATAAAGAAGAGAAGAAGAAGAAAAGGAGATACTAAGACTGAAAAATGGCAGCAATGAAAGTAAATAGAGCGAGTGGTTAGTACCTGAAAGCATTGTAATGGGGCTTTACATTGTCATCATGTTAAGCCGCTATGGTGTTTTACTTGTCAGAACACTCTTTTTGTCACAATACACGTTTCTCCCACTTGAAAAGATTTGTTTGTTTTTCTTCCTTATAAATGTTAACTTAAGACTGTAAATGGCCGAAGTGGTTTCTAACTTGGTTTTATTCTCTTTCATATATCGTAAGCTGAAATTCATGAACCTGATTCCTCAATTTGTTTAGTACGGTTCATACGAGAATCTAAAACTGTACCTGAAAGCATTATGGTGACTTTACATGGTCGAGTTGTTATGTCACGTTGGTGTTTCCACGATAGGTTAAGAAATGTGATACGAGCATCATGTCTCTGTGGTTGGACAACTTGGCAGATGAAGATCATAGTGAAACTGAACGGTGTTGGCAATGAAAGTAACTAGAGTGAGTGTTCAATACCTGAAAGCATTATGGTGACTTAATTACATGGTCGAGTTGTTATGTCACTCTGGTGTTTTCACTAGTTAGGACTCTCTTTTGGTGACAACACATATTTCTCCACTTAAAGAATTTGCATAACTACTACCTTCACACTGTAGATGGCCGAAACTTGGTTTTGTTCTTTTCATCTTTCAAGCTTTTCTTAGTCTTTAGATATTTAGGCGTATTGGACCTTTATTTTGGCTTCTTAATCCGCAGTAAGCTAAGAATCACAAGTAGGAAAAGTGACAATTTTATGGAACCTGATTCTTTATATGTTTATGGTGGCCAGTATCAAGGTATGGTTCAAACGAGAATCTATTTTCAATTAGAGGGTTACACAAGATGAATGGAACGAGTCTAATCACCAACGATAGATAACAAGTGATACCACCAGAATCACTCTAGTTGATGAGTTTTCTTGGGTAGATGAAATACCAAAAACTCTAGTTGGAGAGTTTTCTTTTTCTTGGTAAACAATTGTCTGTAGAAAGAAGAAAGAATTTGGTAACTATTATTTTATGATGAACATTTTATCTAATAGTTGTCATTTTGTGATGTAGTGGTTGTGTGTTTTATTAGCATGATTGTACGAATTATAAGCAGATCAGCTCTCATATCATATGATATAGTGTACTTTGTTTTTATTTAAGCACTACTACTCGTGCATTACCTTTTGTTATTGTTAACCTTATCCCATCCATTACCATTAGTCACATCGCCTCATCTCCACCGTCCGATTCTATCCTCATCACACTATTTCACCAAAAAATTCGTAAGAATTAGCAGGCAGTCCAATTTACTCTCACGAGGTTTACACCATTTTATTTTTATATTCCTTTTCGCCCTGTAATTACAACATTGTATTATATATAGAAAGCATAGAAATTGTATAACTGAAGTGTGACTATTCTTTTTTGTTCAGATGAGCATCGCAAATAACAAATTTACAATACGTTTTGGACAATTTAATCATGTGATTTGATTTTGTAAACATTTGGTTTTTAAAATAGATATTTGTCTTTTCAATATAGATTATATATATATATATATGAATGATGTGTTATATATTAGTATATATATATATATATATCTATCTAAATAAGTCCTTGATATAAAAAATATTCTAAATGTGAAATCAATCAAATTACATGTTAATATTTCCCCCCAGTTATTTGGTATTTCTTTTATCATTTGCTGATAACAACTTTTCTAACAAAAATGTATCTAACTAGTAACACTTTTTTTTTTTTTTTTTATCATCTATAAGATAACCCTATGTATTGACGTCTAACGTTTAATACTATGATTTAAAAAGTATTTAACATTGCAATTTACATATTGTTTTCATATGTCTCTTGCCAAAAGTACTATTATTTGATTGAGACTCCACATTATATTTGGAGTTACGTAACAATAATCACAGTTTCCTACAATTTGCTTTTTTCCTCCAAATAAAAAAAAAACCTAATTTTTTTTGGGTTAGATACATCTCATCGATCGTGAGTAACATGCTACAATTTCACCAAACCTCAAAATTATGTGGATCTTGGTCATTGATGATTGCATTATATTTTAATAAGAAAAAAAAATCATATAGTTAAAAAAAGAGAGATTTGGAATATTAAAATACGCGTAGACACCGAGAAATGTACCCCAAAAAAAAAAAAATTAGTTCACTAATCACATTCACAAAACCACAAATGGTGGGACCCATCATTACAAAATACTTTAACACAAAACAAACGGTGCAGAAGAGAAAAGAGTTGTGTCCATGATCATCGTCGTCGTCGTCATTACGGCCGGTGACTTCACAAACCATTTAATTTTGTTTTCTTTTCTTTGATATTACTAATTTATTAATTTTACCAAACGTCATGCCGTCGCATACTTTAGAACAAGTTAAACCTAATCTTATTATCTTTAATAAAAAGACAATATCAATTATTCACTATTTTATCTTGAAACTTTAAAAAGTGGACAAAAAAACTAATTTTGATACTTTCTTTTCCATCTTGGCCTATTTATTAAAAAAATCCGTGTCATGCTCATACATAACAACATACACTTACCTAATGTATAAAAAAGAAATGAGATTGTCCTGTAATTGGAAATTAACAGAAAACTCCAAGTTTACTTTTAATATATTGTTGCAAATATACACCTGTAATACAATACAAATATTTTTAGAGAAAGGTAAAAATTTCTATTTGTTTTCTCATGATTGTTATTGTGACAATTAAAAATGAGTAAATCCCCTTTTGGAATATATTTGGAAATAAAGAAAAGAAGAAAAAAAAAAAAACAAGAAGGGAAAAAGTCTATAGTCAACAGGAAGGAACCATAAGGCACAAGCAAATGATATTCCTCCAGCCCCTCACTTTCTAACCATTAGAGATGTTTCTCTCTTAAATTATTGAAAGATTATAATATCACACTTAATATTTAATTAAAATAACAATATGGAAATATATATTACTTTCATAGCATTTTCACAGAGGTTTTTGGACACATGGAAGAAACACAATTAATATAAATCAGCTAATATTAGTTAACTTATTATATATATAGTATTTTTAATTACTACATTAACTAGATGGGAAAAAAAATCATTTTAGGTAACTAAGTAATTAGAAAAAAATCTGTAAAACATTAGATGAAAAAAGCTAAGTCAGGAGAAGAAGCTTAAAACAGTACCTTTCATTACATACAAATTACAGACCAAATTAAATAATTTAAAAAGCCATTTTTTCACATTTAACACAAAAAATGCAAAAAACAATCACACCCTCTCTATAAACCTTCACACCACACTTTCTCTCTCTTTCCCTTTTTCACAGCCATTTGTTAGATTCCTCTCTCAATAAGTCTCTTCTCTTTTCTATTGGAACTTTTTTGTTTTTCTTGCATTAGACTGATTAAGCTCAAACCAAAAAAAAAAAAACCCATAAATAAAAAACCTTCTTCTTGATTTCGGATTTTCTGGGCTGTTCTTGTTTTTAATTTTCTTGGTTGAGGTTTTTTATTTTTTTTAAACACTTTTTTGTGTTTTGTTTTCTGGGTTTTTATTTAGCTTTCTTCTGCAAACATAAAAACTCTTCTTTTTTTTTTTTTTTCTTCTGGTTTTTTTTTCTTCATAGAGAAGCTTCTCAAAACCCAGTCTTTGTATAGCTGAAATTAGTAAACAACCTTAAAACTCAATTTCACAAATTCTCTGAAATTGTATAATTTTTTGAAAAAAGTGAAAAAAAAAAAGGATGGGTAAGCAAGGGCCTTGCTATCACTGTGGAGTTACAAGTGAGTTCTTGTTTCTTCAATTCTCGATTTGATTTCTTTGACTATTCAAGAACTGTGAGTAATGCAAACGTTTCTTTTGAGACATGAACAAGATTGAGAGCATTTGAAAATGATTTGGTTTGGTTTGTGTCTGTGTTTATTATGATCACAAGACCACGTTGTATGTAGGGTCCTTTGTTGCTTTTGATCACTCTTATTGAGCTTTGAATTGTTTATCAAATGAATAGTGAGCTCATAGTTTTTGTCTGAGACTCAATATATTATGATGTTAAGACTTATTAGGATTGTTTGGTCTTGAAAGTATCATTCATTGTTCTTGTTGTTGCTATTGAGTGTTTGATCGTTGGGAACATTTTTGTAAACAGGCACACCTCTATGGCGAAACGGGCCACCAGAGAAGCCGGTGTTGTGCAATGCGTGTGGTTCGAGGTGGAGAACTAAGGGAACATTAGTGAACTACACACCGCTTCATTCTCGTGCTGAAGGTGATGAGATAGAGATTGAGGATCGTAGAGCTCAAAGGGTGATGATTAAGGGAATGTCTTTGAACAAAAAGATTCCAAAGAGGAAATCATATCAAGAAAATTTCACAGTTAAAAGAGCAAACTTGGAATTCAGTACTGGTTTCAAGAGGAAGGCTCTGGACGAAGATGCTAGCAATAGATCGAGTTCAGGTTCGGTTGTATCAAACTCTGAGAGCTGTGCACAATCTAATGCGTGGGAAACGACTTTTCCTTGTAAGAGGAGGACAGGTGTGGGCCGCCCAAAGGCTGCTTCTTCTGTTGAAAAGCTCACAAAGGATCTCTATACCATTCTACAAGAACAGCAGTCTTCTTGTCTCTCTGGTTCTTCAGAGTGTGATTTACTTTTTGAGAATGAAACACCAATGTTGTTAGGACATGGGAGTGTTCTTATGAGAGATCCTCACAGCTCGGGTGCTCGAGAAGAGGAATCTGAAGCTAGCTCATTCTTAGTTGAGAGCAGCAAGTCCTCATCAGTTCATTCTGCTACATTTGGTGGCAAAGCTATAAAGCAGGAGCAACTGAAGAGGTAAATAACTTGTGGACATTAGAGATCGAAGATTTCTCTTGGAGATTCTGATTTCAGTAAGCACAAACGACGTTTTTTTGTTGCAGGAGCAAATCTCAAGTCTTAGGAAGACATAGTTTACTACTCTGTAGCATAGATTTAAAGGTAACTTCATTAGCATCCCAACAACTGTGTTTATTCTAAAATCAATTGATTGCCTTAAGTTGACTTGGGAACATATCTCTGTAGGATGTTTTCAACTTCGATGAGTTCATAGAAAAATTCACTGAGGAAGAACAGAAAAAACTGATGAAATTACTTCCTCAAGTTGACTCTGTTGATCGTCCTGATAGGTAGTTAAACTCAATGAAACTTCAGTATTTACAGATTTCAGTGGCTTATTCGAGTTCTTATACTTCCTCTTTTCTCCTTTGCCAGCCTCAGAAGCATGTTTGAGAGTTCTCAATTCAAAGAGAACTTCTCCTTGTTTCAGCAACTTGTAGCAGATGGTGTTTTTGAGACATCTTCTTCATCTGGATCAAAACTTGAAGACATCAAGACACTTGCAAAGCTTGCTTTATCCGATCCTAACAAATCCCATTTGTTGGAAAGCTATTACATGCTCAAGGTTTTCAACATATACTCTTTTCTTGAACCATATAGTTTCTATACTTTTGGAGTTTGTTCACTTAATCTCTTTGCTTCAGGAACAGAGAAAAGAGATTGAAGACTCTGTCACTACACCATCAAGGGTCTCAAACCTGAGTCCATCAAATAATAATAGTCTTGTAACCATTGAAAGACCTTGTGAAAGCTTAAACCAAAACTTCTCAGGTCAGTTAAGATTCTTGAGTCAATCCATAACTTTCTGCGATTAAATCTGTCTGTTTCTGATGATATTGAGGTTTTGTATCCTTCAGAGACAAGGGTTGTGATGAGAAGCCCCAAAGAAGTGATGAAGATTAGATCAAACCACATCAAAACTGAAGAGATTGTAGAGAATAGTGTCTCTTCCTTTAATCCTATGAGCTGTGGTGGATCTCTAGTGTTTAGCTATGAAGATAATGATAATTCTGATCAAGATCTTCTTCTTGATGTGCCGTCGAATGGATCATTCCCTCAAGCAGAGCTTCTTCACATAATATGAAAGAAGATAAAAGTTTCTCAAACTCATTGGTGTTCTAAGACTTTACAAGATCTCCCTCTCTCTCTCTTTCTCTCTCTCTCTCTTGAAGGGAAAACTCTTTTGCTATTTAAGCTTTTCTGAGAGAATGTGGGCAAATGAGTTTTTTTCTGCACTAGAAATTGCAATTTGCAGATAGAAAAGGAAAGGATTTTTATGTAAGGGCACTGTTTGATGGTCTTATATGTATATGTTGATACATATGTCTTATTGTTCTTACTAAACTCCAAGAACACAAAAGTTTCGTTTTCTTTTTATCTTTTTTCTTTAAGTTTAGATATGTGCTTTTATATTTTGTATAGGATGACAATATTTAGTAGCATTTTGATATCCAAATGCAGAATTGAAGCAATGAATTCTTTATCTAAGTGCATAGCTTCTATATAAATTTAGTAGGTAACTTTGTCGAGTCTTGTATTCCATGTAAAAAAGATAGATGAAAGAAGCATCTCTTGTATGTGTTTGAAAAAACTCTTCTATGTGTTAGTACTTAGAAGTGAATAGTGATACATAGAAGAGTTATTATTTATTTATTAAAATCAGTTACATTTTAATAAAAATCAATATCATTACTAGCACATAGAAGAGTTTTTTTTATAGATTTTAATATTGATTTAATATTGATTTTCAGAAAAAATATTGATTTTGTATTAAAATCAATATTTAACTCTTCTATGTATAAAATAAATATTAAATTCAGTTACCTCCTAATTCTGATCTTATTTATTAAACAGATTTTTTAAAAACAATGTTAAAATATTTAAAAGATAACTAAAAAAACATATCAGTTAACTAATATACTACTAAAACTAAGGAATCATACAATAAGTTAATAATCCTATAAGAAAATAGATTGTAAATACTCACCTCGATTTAAACAAATATATTGTGTTATAATTATCTCATGAAACAAAAATAATTTTGTAAAAAACACCACCATTGCTTCAATTTTGTTATATTGGTAAAGTTATTTTTTGTTTATATGTTATTCTGGTTTTATGTGAAATTCTTATTAAACTTTTGTAAACAAACAAAACATACCTAAAACGGTGAAAAATATGAACTTAACTTGTGGTGGATATGTATATGTATATTTTTATTTTTTTTTGTGAACAACTATATAGAATTAGCTCACGCGAGCCAATTGTGGTGGATAAACTATGAACTTTACTTGTGATTAATATGTAATATCTAATTTTTAATGACTTTCTAAATAAATCATAAACTTTCCGTTGACTTTCTAAAAGATCATGAATGTTCCATTGAGTTTGTTAAATAGTAAAACTAAAGTTCGTGATTTACTTGGAAAGAAAATTTAACAGTTTAATTCGATTAACAAATTTTGTTAACGATATGCATTATTTGGTAAAGTCAACAAAAGTTCATGATTTATTTGAAAAATCAATAAAAATTAGACGTTTGGTTCATCACCAACAAAGTTTATGTTTTTCACCATTTTAAAAAAAGTTCATGTGTTTGACGTTTTTCCAAAATTGTACCTTTTTAATTATCTAAGTTAATTTTAGAAATGAGATTTTTTTAGAAATTTTTTTTTGAGATATCTCGTTTCAAAAATACTCCCGTTTTAGCCATTTTCATTTTTTGTTTTTTTACACAATTACAATATGTAAAATTAATTTTAGAATTTATTGTTTAGGTTTAGATCCTCTATTTTACATTTAGGATATAGTCTTGAGGGGTCATAGTTTAGTATTTGAAATTTAGAGTTTAGAATTTAGTCATTTTATATAGAAAATTAGTATTTTTGAAAATGGACAATATCTCTATATACTTATTTAAACAATGTTGTTAAAGTTTAACCCTACTATCATTTAAGATATTAGAAAAATGTCATTACATTTTAATTAATCTAATAACTAACAAAAGAAAAAATTATATTGGTTTATAAAATAATAAAATAATTTTTTCAAAATAATTTAATAAAATTATTTAACAGATTCTATTTATAGTTTCAGAAATCTTAGGAAACAATAACAAACTATTTAGAACAATAATAAAACTTAATTTTATTTATAAAACTAAGATTAAATATTTGCATTTATAAATGTTTAATAATGACATATATATTAGAACTAAGATAAAACATTATTTATATTTTAAAAATATATCTATTTACTTATTTAAGCAATGTTGTTAGAACTTTAACCAGCGTTGATGTGACATATTACGAAAAATGATATTACATTTTAATTAATCTAATAACTAACATAAGTAAAGTTTATATTTATTTACAAAATAAGAAAACATTATTTTCAAAGTTATTTAACGAAATTATTTAACAAATTCTATTTATTGTTTCAAAAATCTTATGAAACAATAACAAACTATTTAATTGGCTAAAACTTATTTAAAAAAAAATAATATTCACTATATAAACAATACTAAGTGTATAATGTTGTCAACATACATATACATAATCTAATTTTTATTTTCACATAGAAAGTTAATATATACTAACATGTTATACCAATAATTGCAATGGTGTTAATATTAAGATTTCTAAACACAATTACATCAATTTGTAATACCAGATCGCAAGTTAATACATATTTTGTTGGATTTTCTTAGACTTTACCGAATTTATAATTAACGAATTTGATATTGCACCCAAACCAAAATAGTAGTAAATTAAATAAATAATTATATAAAATATATAAATAAGTAAAAATTTTATTATTATTTTGTAACAAATAAATCCAAATTTACGTAAATATTTCCCATGCTATACAGCATGGATCACTATCTGGTAAAAGAGTATTTGTGAAAAGTGACACAAAAATGATATTTTTGAACATCTCTTTTAAAAATTATGGTCAGCAATCCGAAAACTATAATTCATATTAAATTAATATTTTGTTTCTTATACATATAGATAAATTTCAAAATAAACCAGAACCAAAGTAAAATATGGTTTCGATTTCGAGTTCTCTTTCTCGTTTCTTGATCAAGAATTTCTTTTTAAGAATCAAGAAAAGTCAACGAAGAAGAAATAGTTGTTATATAAACTAAAAAAAAAAAAATTGAAACCGGTGAAGTCCTACTGCCCTACAAGGCTGTAAACATTGTAGCTATTGTGACACAAAAACCTAGCTAAAGCAATTGATATCGTGTTTACTGTTTATAGGTGAACTATATTAACTTACTAGGAATTTAATCCCGCTACGCACGGTCGAATTGTTTTAAGAAATTTTATGTATTTTTTAGTATATCTTATTCTTTTGGTCACAACATAAGAGTATGAAATTATATATGCTTTCAGAAATATGAGCTTTCACATATCAATGGTTTACAATAAAATATAGATTAAAAAGGAGAATTTAGAAGAACTGAGTTGGTTATTTCATATACATGAGATTGAAGGGCCTCAAATTTTTCATCACCTTTTGTGAACACATTTCACATTTAAAGTTTTTATCTTTGTTCCACTTGGTTATTTTCCTCTTTTTAGAAAATCATTTCATTGGTTTGGAGCTAGTAAAATGAACATTTGTAATAAATTTAAATTCAAACAAAAATGAACAAAAGTGAGAATAATTTATAAATATTGAACCCAACTTATTTCTTAAGGGGTTTAAACTATGTCTTATGGAAAATATATCAAAATAAAAAAATCATGAACCTTCAATATGCCCATCTATCTAATGGTGATTTGACTCGCTTCCCGGTCCTGATCTTTCTTAAAAAGGATGAAGACAATTCCATCTTTGAAGACAATTCCATCTTTACATGACTCGCTTCCCGGTCATGAATTACTTTTGACCCTTGTACTTAAAATTCTTTAGTAAACACTTCATTTCTTTCTGGATTAAAGGATGTCATATGAAAAGGGCAAGAGATTACTATGGAATTTGCATAATTGAGAACGTTGAGTGGATGACATGAACTCTGAACTTTCTTGGCATAGGCTCGATTACACCACGATTGAGAAAAACAAACATTAGCATGAATCATAAGTTATTGCATGAAAAATATGTACGCACAATATTCAAGTAATTGTTCACTTGAATATGTCAGAAGGAAACTAATAAACCTCCCTAGTGAAGCTTGAACTTGTTACATATTCTACTTTCATTATAGTAGGATTAATTCGAAAGAGTAAAAAAGCAGGTTTTGAACATGAGATCCTGAACTTAAGCATTTTTTAACTACAGTAGAGCAAAGTGAAAATACATTATATGCTTACAAAATTGGTTTACATCTAACTTACCCCATAAACCATGAGGATTCACTTGAGCTTGATATTCATGTGATCTTGTTCATTGAATAACCTGCACGTATGCCAATTGTTTCATCCCATTTTAAAGTTATTTGATGTGTCTAAACATATAAATGAGGCAATGAAAACCAAACTAATACAAATGATATAACATAGTTCTTAACTCTTTCTACTGTATACCATAATGTACATGGAAATTAAACAAAATCAAATACCGAGATATATAATATCATCTCGATTTTAGTATTCTTTGGAGAACTAAATTCTACATAGACATAACCATAGAATAAAATAATCTCTAGTGCAACATGGAAACAAATAGTTGATCTAGCTATGAATGTTTATGGATTCATGTAGCTTGAAGCTTGATAACAGATCATAACAGAAAAACTGGAAGACCTATTATTTAAAGACCCAAAAAGCTACCTAGGACGATGTAGTATACTTTTATTATAAAAAGCAGGCAAATTGCTCATTGAAGTTGTTATTTAGAGCCTCAACATAGAATATATACTGAGCGAACCATGAAAACCACCAACTATGAAATAAGTTGCCCCGACTTGAGCTATAACGGTAAAGCATATATATTATGGTAGGAGACCAAAACTATATACAAACCATGTATGACAGCGTCGACACATGTGTTATGAGGATGGATACTTACATCATACATTGATACATAAACAAACATACATACATCTGATTTAAAAGAAGTAAAGAACCGAACAAAAATCCGATTAAGAAAGAGACATACCCAAATTTAGTGAGAGTATTTCATCTAGATCCTCTAGCTTCAGCCTTCCTCTTTTCTGCAAATTAACAATTTCAATGAATTAGATATAACTATTAATACATGTATGCAATACACCGTATATAGATGTCCATACACATGTGATTATACTGATTCAAGCCAAAGATGAAAATCATATCAACAAAGAAAGGGTAAAGACCTTCATAACCCAAAAAAAATGACTAAAACCTAGCCGCCGTTCAGCAGATTGAGCACTGAACATTGAAGAGAGAAAGGAAATTGTGAAGAGAAATTTCATCTAGTCCTATATAATCCATGTAAGTAAAGAGAAATTTCAGAGTGAAAGGAAATTGTAAGAGGCATGAAACGGGAGGAGATGTCATTTTATAGGACATCAACTTACACCTATTGAATAAAAAGTAGTGGGACTTCAATTGAAAGAGACAACATTGAAAAACTTGAATTACTGTTTTAGAGGAAGACGTTACGATGGAGATGGAAGTCAGGAAAGACAGCGAAAGGGTGTGGAGAATTGTCGAGGGACGCTTCAGGTCGCACAACGACGGATGGCGGAGTGGAGCTTCCTGGAGAAGGGTTTACATGTATTATTATTGGATTGGACTTTTACAGTAATATGAAATTGGGCTTTTAAAGAAATATGAAACAAAGAAAAAAGAATTGCTTAATGAGTTATGTCAAAAATTTGGCCTTATTAAATAGAGAGGGTGGCTAATGTGGCAGCACCAGAAGTCAGTAAAATTAACTTTATATATATAGACTAGCAATTGACCAGCACTATGCGCGGTTGTTAGATTAAGTTGTATTTCAGGTTTTGTTGTGTATATTATTGTTTTTGATTAAATAAATTCATCTTTACATTTGTTTTTGTATTTGATTTTGGTTGCTTAAGTTGTTTTGTTGGATATTTTTATAGAAATAGATTTTGCATTAAGTATAATTTAGTTTACTGTTTTTTTTTTAGTAGAAGAATAGGATTATTTGTATACAATTAGCTCAATATGAAAATTAGTTGCACTAAAGTCCAATAAAAATCGAATGAGTTGGTATTTTGTCAAAATATGAAATTTTTTTTTTGTTAAAACTAAATAAAGAGTTTAATATTTGTATATGTATAGTTGACTAATTACAGTTAGTATTTTGTATAAACTGATTTATTTTAAATATGTGTAAGAAATTTTCTTATTTATTTTTGACTGTATATATGCAAGTTGCTTTCTTGTTCTACCAGAATATTTTCAGCAAAAGACCTTCATAGTGTACACGCTGAACTTTTATCCCTTTTAAAAAATAGTATTTCATTAGCATAATGTTAAAAAAATCTAAATTGCTATATGTATAGAATAAACCTTAAACTCATTAGTATTTAGTACTTTGTGTCCCTACGTTCAAACTCGATTTTCTTTGTAAACTTATGAAATTTACATGTTAACATTAGACCTAAGTCTTTAACCATAAACTAAATTAAACATCGATTAGACATAATTTTAAGATCCAGCAATAATAATAGAGATGATAGAGTACATTATTCTCTATAATTAAAGGTTCAGAATTACAACAACCTAATGACCATACTAATAAAAAGGAAATGTAACATTAAGAAATAAAAAATTAAAGGTAGCATATTTGGCCAGTACAACTACTAAGTTGAATCAATCTCTTCTTCTTATGTTCCCTCATAATCCTCATCATCTGACGTCTCATAAAAGCAAACTCTGAAAAAAAAGAAAAATAATGTATAAATTAAATCACATATGAAATTGATATTAAAATTATTCAATCAACATACTATGAACTTCATCACTATAAACTATAGCAGGTTAGTAAAAATATATGTTCTATATACAATTATTAATCTACACAGGTCTTTTGCATGTACTAATTTGTATGTACTAATTGTAATATTACAATAAATTTATAAATTTATAGAAAAATGATAGTTACAGATAAGGACAATTCAAAAACTGAAAAGAACTGAATTAATAGTGTTTAATACCTAATTGAATATTATGGTAGTGAATGGGAGTGGCGTAATCGTAAAAGGTGGGACAGTTTCTTATGAATGTCATTTGAATTCACCAATCAACATAATTTTTTAATGATGTGGTGCGTTTTCTTTTTTACGAATAAAAACTAATAGTTTGAAGTTCGGTTCAATTTTTGAAAGAGAAAGTGAAAAACGCATTGAATAGTAATAATGCTCATATTTCATGTGTTTTGGAAATTTTTATGCGGTTTTGTAAGCATATATATATGTATTGCATGCTAACGTTCTTTTTTTTTATCAGAAATGTGTTTCTCTCACATGTTTTTATAAAATCAATTATATTAAAATTGTATTTACCATAGTAAAAGATTATTTTTAGAATATTATTTTGTAAAATTTGTTATCCAATTTACTTTATTTTTCAAATTATACATGTTCCTTGAATTAAAATAATATATTGTGGTTTACGTACGTACGTGCTTAAGTTTAACAGTATCAATTATTTATGTTATTTGGTGTTATCTGTTTGATCAATTTAAAGATCACTGAGAGTGACTGGAATTTTTTTGAGTCGTTGATAATTTCATGCTGTAATATTTTAAATACACCTTTAGGAGTATCATGTTATCAATAGTTAGATTAATACACCTTGTGCCAACATGATATGGTGCGATTGCAGAGGTGCCATCTTTTTCTCTCCCCTTCAGCCTGTTTGGTGGTGTAGTTAGACATTGATATAGGTTGAATATTAAGATTGAATATGTGAGTGAATTACAGGGGGTTTTCAAACAACCATTCCAATACCTTTCAGCGAACTCTTGTGTCGTTGTCAAGTCTCCATCAGAATAAAACTTGCTCCCAGACGTAGCATTTAGATAAAGTTCACCTGGAGAGTATGGCTGGGTTAGAAATGACATAATATTTGAAAACAAACTGCACATTTTATTGACCACATATAATTACGAACATGAACTACTTCACCTGCAAAGATCTTTGGGTTTATATTGGTCGCTAAGAGTATATAAGTCCCCTCATCATTCTTGCTGAAGACTTTCTCCAGTGAGGTTGCCTGGTCGTCAAATGCACTTATACGGACATTCTGACCACTATAACAAAAGGCAACATATGGTGAAGATAAGAAAATGCTTAAATGGAGAGGAGAAGTTCTGTATCTTTAGAATTTGATGAAAGACAGTGAGGGGAAACCTTTGAAGACGCAGATGAACTAATATCCTCTCCAAAGTTTGTGACATCCCATTACGATACGCTTTGGTGGAAACTACTTCTCCCATGACATCTAATAAGAGCGAAACGCATATGTATAGATTTTAATTACCAGGAAAATATACTATTGATGCAACAAAGTTAAAACACTTTTCAAAGATAGTCTACATAGTAAGAGCTAGAAAACTTAGACAAACCAGGGAGCTCCATATTGGTGTTTGCAATCAACACTAACTCTTCATGAGTCCTTAAGCGAAACTCTTTTGGAATAACAAAGAGAGACTCTTCTACCTCCTTAAAAAAAGTTGCTGCTGTGAACCGTATAGAAAAATGGAAATCCGACAATTTAAAACGGGTGTTGCTTCTAGTGACATCAAACCCGGATATTCTATACCTAGCCCCATCACGCAAAGCGTGTTCGAATTTGAAAAGGTGCGTAACGTAAATGGAGCCTTGCATCAAAGTAGACTGCAAAAGAGGGAAATAAAAACAAAAGAGTAAATAAATAATACAGAATGAATGAAGGAGAGAATGGAGATTGAGAATACCTTTTCGTCAATTAGAAAGAAATCAACCCCCATGAGTTGTCCACCTTTTTAAACGTTTCGAGCAGGCCAGAAACGGAGGATCCTACCTACGATTTGTTGGTCAACTCGACCAGCTTTAAGGTCAGCGAAAGAAACAAAAGAGGAGTTCATATTTCTAAGCAAAGAATGTAAGGCCAAATGTAAGTTGAGAAAATGACAATAGGAAGAGATTGGTTTATATAACAAAAAGACTTACAACATTTAAGGAAGAAGTAGTGGACTGTCCATTAAATCAGAGAAGATGGAAGAACATAATTAACAGTTATAAACGAAACCGTAGCAATTGTGATGGAAGACATGGAAGGATAAGCGAACGGAAGACTTGCAGTTCGCATGAGATGGTGAAACGGCATGGAGCGTGAGTTAAGGAGAAGAGAAACCGGTGGAGATGGAGCATCGTCGACAACGCCAAGAAGAGACATTCATAGGTTTAATCAAATAGATAGAAAAACGACTGGGCCTGAATTATCTCTACAAAAATTTGGGCCAAGTCCAATCCGAAAAACACAAAATATTTAAAAAGAAATGTTGAGGTGGCTTCACCAGAAGAGAGAAAACTAACTTTATATATATATATATATAGATAACACATGAAAGACATATAAAGAAGTAGGTGATATATATTCAATGCCCTCTCGATTTTCATGGTTGAAATTGTGATACCAATTGGGTTCAAAGACTTGAAAAAATTGCTGTTAAATGACGAGAAGAAAGCTCAAAAAGGGAAACAAATTATTGAAAAATCAACGTACATTGGATGCAACCGCAAGATAGCAAAAGCAGAACACAATGTACAAACTAACTACAACCAATTAGTCAAAAGAAGAAAAAAATGGAGAATATGGAAAATGGCTGAAGAAACTTTGATGACTAAATTACTAATGTCTATTAACAAAACATTCTCGATAGGCTTATTACACTCTCTAAATTCTGTGGAGACTTGTTTATAGAAAAAAATCGTAATAATATATATACATAAGAGGATTTACTTGTTTTTTTCTTTTCTATTGAAGTAGATATCGTTTATAATAAAACGGAAGTACACAATATTATTTTGTAAACTATATAATTTTAATAAGTTGGTTACAAATAGGCTATAGATTAATTGGTTACGAGTTAAATAGTGGATACAACTTTAATTTATTTCCGAAATTCTTAAAGAGAATATTCTAAATAATCATTTGATATCATCTAACTTACCATATTAATTTCCTTTATTAAATTATTCATCCATATTAAAATCTATTGATATCTAACTTAACATATTAATTTGTTAATTATCATTATACTTCACCTCTCATTTTTATATATAAGTCTATTTTGTGAAACAAATAAATTATCATATTAATTATTATAATTAAAAAATATTTTTATTTCCGGATATACCATAAGTTGAATTTTTAAAAACAAATATAAATTGTTCAATCTATAAAATATTCAAGATTTAGTAATATTATTCTTTAAAAATAATATCTATTGAATTAAATTTTTTTACTGAGTAACGGGTCAAAATTTGAATATTTAAATTCAATTTCATATTTTTTTGAATTTTATAATTTTATATAATATAATAAACTTTAAAATAATTTATTTTGAAATATTTTTAAAATATTGAAACTTGATATAAAAGTTAGAAACTATAAACACTCTAAAATGGTTTGTTATAGCAATGTCAATAATATGTCACTATAATATGAATTTTTTTAAAAAAGCCAAGTATATTAAAACAAAAAGTATAACAATATATTAAATTACTCATAATATAATAACTCGCTTTTAAAAAACCAAATTTACAAAACTATGTCTTATAATGACATTCAAGTCATGATGTAGAATATACATTGTTGAAATAACTTCACATACATAAACTAATATAACATATTAAAATTTAATTTTAAAATCTAAAATATACAAAATTTTGTATAAAATAAAATTTAACCAGTGTTATAGCACGAATATTTATCTAGAATCATTAACAATATAAAACTTATAAAATAGGTGTCTTTTTTCAAGCTATCATATTTAGCATATAATTTTATTGCATAATGTATTATCCAAAATTTTTTTAAAAAACAATCGCATAAATTATATTATATCTAAAAATTACAATATAAATAAAATGAATTTCAATCTAGTTGTGAATGTAAAGTGTGAAAGCATCTTTTACACTATTGCGTTTTTTTAATTAAAAAATTGTGATATGTTTTCAACTTCTAATATTTGTAGAGGATAGACGTACTATTTCCCCCTCGGAACTATCATATCGTATTGGTTCCACATCGATCTTCAACCTCTTACTCTAGCTCCCTCGGACTTCCATTCTCCGTTTATTGCCCCCCGAATTCATACTTAAATTTCTATTTCCCCATCGGACTTAAACTTCTCATCTATTTTCCCATCGATTTGGTTTTTACGGTTTACTGTTTTGATTAACCGACGAACGAACCTTATTAACCCAATTAGACCATATTAAACCGGATTACAACCCGATTACAACCCGATTACAAAACTAAACCTAAACAAACCTAAAAATCAGAAAATCCCCAAATCGTTTTTCCCCCTTTGTCGACGAACCCTAGAACCTTAGAACCCTAAATCGTATCTTCTTTCTTCTTCTCGTTTCTTCTCTCTTAGTGGTTTCGATGGCGTTAGTTTCAGTTCCTAATCCACCAATTGAAGTCGATTTCGACGCAGAAGCTGAGGATCGAGATGAATTTCATATCGACAAGATCGCGACAGACTTTACGGAAGCGGAGGAATCGATTCGTCACAACGTGTACCCAGAAAGTGACGACGAGGCTGAAGAACGAGCTCGTGGTGGTGCGGCGAGAAGGGAGACACCCATCGATCGTGGTGATGGTACAATGTATAAAGGGCAAAAGTTCTACAATGGAATCGCATTTAAGGAGTGTGTGACTGACTATGCACTCGCAACAGGTCATAATTTGAAACAATACAGGTACGATAAAGATAGAATCGGTTTTAAGTGTATTGGTGCAAAGGGGAAATGTATGTGGAAAGTGTATGCTGCTTGTCTTCATAATGAGTCGTTTTGGAGGATTACAGTCTACATGAGCAAGCATATATGCATACCTAATGGAGAGTGTGATATGTTTAAGGTCCCAGTAATAGCTAGGTTATTTGTTGATAAGATAAGAGAAGAACCCGATTATTACTTGCCTCTAAAGATGGAACAGATTATAATGGAGAAGTGGAAGATATCAGCTACTAGAGGTCAGTGTCAAGCTGCTAGGAGGAAGGCATTGGGATGGATTGAGCGTGAATATGATACTCAGTTTGAACGTCTTCGAGACTATGGGGCTGAGATATTGGAAGCGAATCAAGGTTCTGTTGTAGAGATTGATACAGTGAAGAACGATGCTGGTCAGGATGTGTTTAAGCGATTCTATGTGTGCTTTGATGTTCTTAGAAAAACATGGAAAAAATCATGTAGACCACTAATAGGAGTTGATGGTTGCTTCTTAAAAGCAAAGATCAAGGGACAGTTGTTGGTTGCTTTAGGAAGAGATGCAGACAATGCTATCTACCCAATAGCTTGGAGTGTTGTTCAAGTCGAGAACAAAGATAACTGGTCATGGTTTGTGAATAGGCTGAAGATTGACTTGGATATAGGTGATGGAGATGGGTACATTATGGTGTCTGATCGACAAAAGGTTTGTGTTTTGGATATGTTTTATGTTTTCATAAAGATGGTTACAATGTTTTAATTAGATTATAATCATGTTATCTTTGTTCCAGGGGTTGATTAAGGCTGTTGAGTTACAGTTACCACAGATAGAGCATCGAAAATGTGTTAGACACATTTATGGTAACCTAAAGAAGGCACATCCGAATAAGAAGCAATTAAAGAAACTCCTCTGGGATCTAGCTTGGAGCTACAACACTAAACATTACGAAGAGAGATTGGAGAGGATCCATGCATATGATAGTCAAGTATATGAAGATGTCATGAAGACTAAACCAAAGACTTGGTGTAGGGCATTCCACAAGATTGGCAGCTACTGTGAGGATGTTGAAAACAACTCTGTGGAGTCCTTCAATAGTACAATCAACAAGGCAAGAGAGAAACCATTTGTGGCTATGTTGGAGACTGTAAGAAGGCTTGCCATGGTGAGGATTGCTAAACGGTCTGCTATTTCTTATTCACATCAAGGTTAGTAAAACTGTACTAATGTTATATGTATTGTCTAAACGGATTGCTACTTCTTTTATCATTTATATGTATTGTCTAATATTTAATGTTATTTTCGAATGTGTCAGGGATATGCACTCCATATGTGAAACTTTTCCTTGCTGACGAGCTTAAGGCAGCTTCTGAGTGCTTTGTATATCCAAGCACAAATGGAACATATGAAGTTTACCTGGGATATGACAAACACAGGGTCTGTTTGAATTCCAGAACTTGTACCTGCATGAAGTTTCAGATTTGTGGAATCCCCTGCGAACATGCTTATGGACTGATAATCAACAAAAAATTGGAAGCTGAAGATTATGTGTGTGAATGGTTCAGAACGTTTAAGTGGAAGGAGAATTACACAGAGGGGATTGTTCCACAAAGAGGTCCACGCTATTGGCCTTCCACTGGAGGTGAAAATGTGTATCCACCACCAAGGCCGGACAATGAAAAGGTAGACAAGAAGAGGAAGAAAGGTGTTAATGAGTCACCTACCAAGAAGCAACCAAAACAAAAGAAAAGAATCATGCATTGTGGGATTTGTGGTGCAGCTGATCATAATTGTAGGTACCACCAGAAGAATAAGAATAAGAAGGCACAGGTTAGATCCTTATTTCCCCTTTAGAATGTGAATATTGTTTCTTTGTTTCTTGGGTTGACTCTAATATTTGATTAACATTGTAGGCTGGAGCTCAAGTCGAATCTTCTCAAGGCTGTTTGACTCAAGAGAAGTAATTATGGGATGGAGGAGATGCACAAGGAGGACTGATGTTGTTTCTTATGAACCTTGTTTCAGAACATGAATGTTGTTCTGTCTTGATATGGTCTATGTAATGGTTTCTTTGAACCTTTGGATGATCTATGTATTGTCTTTTTTGAACCTTTAGAACCTTTAGAAATCGGATGGTCTATGTATGGTCTCGGTCTATGTAATGGTCTCTTTGAACTCGGTTTCGAATGGTCTATGTATGATCTTTTGAACTCTTTTGACATGTTCTCTTCTTTTAAACATATTGTCTCATAAAAATGATCCATTAACATTAACAACCAAATACAAAAGATGATCCATAAAAATCATCATATTAGCTTCACTAGACCAAAGATGATCATACAACCAAATACTAAAACAATTATCACATTCATCTTAAATTTGAATTCAGCTTTTAAATCTTCAATTCTCTCAAATAACTCTTTCTCAACCTCCATTTTCATCTTCTTCTCAAGCTCCATTTGCATCTTCTCAACCTCATCTTTAAACCCTTTCATTGTCTCTACCTCATCCAACAAAGCTTCATCGATCCACTTGAAAATGTGATTGTCATTCATAAGCTAGAACATAGACAATTGATTTTGTTATCCAACAGAACCTTATCAACATTCATAAGCCAAATAATAACTTCCTATTACCTTATTCACAGCTGCATACCCACAACGAAAGTATCGTCTACCCGGATTTTGTTCAGATTTTGAATTTTTTGCCACAATTGCTTCTCCACACCAGCATCTCTTAGGCACACCAACAAATCTTCCTCTTTCGCGGACATTTTCCGAACAGCTTGAAGATCCAGAGACATTGCTCATGATTTTGAGAGAAAGAGAGAGATTTCGTTATCAATTTCGATTTTTAGGGTTCTTAGTATCAAGTTTGGGGGTTCCCGATTTAAAATAGAAGAAGAAGAAGTTGGGTCGGGTTGAATATCTTATCCGAGTAATAAATTAATTTCATACCGGTTTAATATGAGTTTCTATCGGGTTTAGTTCCAAAATCGTGTAAACCCAGGTCGATGGGGAAATAGAAATTTAAGTATGAATTCGGGGGGCAATAAACGGAGAATGGAAGTCCGAGGGAGCTAGAGTAAGAGGTTGAAGATCGATGTGGAACCAGTACGATATAATAGTTCTGAGGGGGAAATAGTACGTCTATCCATTTGTAGAACACTCTTTTTCTATACGTATACGTTTTTTTGGTAATACACTATTACACTACTCTTTCTTTTTCTTTTCTTTTTAATCTTCAAGTAAATGCAAAGCAGCAGCAGCATACTAACTGGCATGCATTATATATTTATTACTAATTAAAGTTATCATAACTTAAGAAAAAAAGCTCACATTAATAAGTTTTGGATTATTGTCTAAAAAAGATACCATGAATTTAATGGCATTGGCCCATCCCATCCATGACCATAATAAGAGAAAACTCTGTATCTCTTCATTTCCATTTCTATATAAAAACTCTCTTAGTCAAGTAAACTCAACACACAAAGAAAACAAAAGAGTCTGCTAAAATCTTCGTTTTGCCGTAGCCGGAGAGAAGAGATGATGAGGTGTAGTAACTAACCATACTGTTCAATTCGTCGGAAAACGCAGACGAGGTGGAACTCATCTCGATCACTCATTTCCTTCTCTCCCTCTCTCTCTCTCTCTCTCTCTCGTTCTCTGGTGCGGCGTTGTTTCGTCAGCGATTTTACGATCTTGTTTGAGTTAGTCGCTCTCGTTGCTTTTGTTTGTTCCCCGTTAAAAATGAAATCTTTATGCTTTTCGAAACCCCATGCTTTGATTTTGCTTTGATTTTAGGTGAGAATCTCAATTTCGTCTTTTGGGTTTCTGAAAATAATCTTATGGTAATTTTGATTTGAAATCAGTTGGAAAAATCGCATCTTGAAGCTCATGGAGAGAGAGATCATCATCATCATCATCATCGAGGTTAGTGTTTTTTTTTTTTTCCTTCAACACTCTCAGTATTGATCTCATGACCACACATGAAGATCGATTGATAGTATCTACCTCAGTGACTACACTACTCTGTTTGGATCCGTCAAAATCGAGTCTTGGATTCAATCTCTGTGTTACAAAGTTCTTCAATTTTGTATGGAAAACTAGAAATCTACGAAATGTTTATGCATTTCCGCTTTAGGGTTGTGTGTTTGATAGTTTTATACTTCTTAGGAGATCGTAGATCTGTATGATGATTTGATTACTGGTTGTGTGTTTCATCATTTTAGGAATCGAGAAATCGTACAACTGTATGATGATTTGCACTTTTTGATTCTTCTGTTGTCTACAGGAATATGTCTAGTAGTTCTCAGAAGCGATCTGTTGTCTTTGCTACTCGAGATTTCCCATCCGGCTGTGGAACTCACATTGGTCCCTGTAAGATTCCAAGACTCGGTGATGATGATGATGTTTCTGACAATCATCCGAGGGTTGCTTCTCCCGAACCTGAAGAGCCTTGTGTCGTATCAAAACAACAACCAGCTGGTCATCATGTTGCAGCTTCTAGTTCATCTCACAGACGAGTGCTAGATACTAGAAGATCATCTGATTCTGATCCTACTCCTCGTGAGAGAGTGCTTGAGGTATTGAGCCTCTTCAAACAGATATACAAACAGTTGGATCAAGACAAAAAAGCCAGGCGCGGTGTTGATCAGTTGGATGCAACAAGCAGAATCGACATCAAGACGCTTAATGTCTTGGAGAATATGGGGAAGCAGTTGAACACTGAGAAAATAATCGGATCAGTACCAGGAATCAACGTTGGGGATGAGTTTCAGTACAAAACCGAACTCCGTGTCGTCGGCCTTCACTCCAAGACCATGTATGGGATCGACTATTTGAAAAGAGGAGATCTTAGGCTCGCGACAAGCATCGTAGCCTCAGAAGGGTACGGCTACAACGATACGTTCAACTCTGGTGTGATGTTTTACACAGGAGAAGGAGGTAACGTAATCAGCAAGGAAAAGAAGACTGAAGATCAGAAACTGATCAAAGGGAACTTGGCGTTGGCTAACAGTATGAGGCATAAAACTGAAGTGAGAGTGATCCGTGGAGAAGAGAGGTGGGATCGTAAAGGGAAACGATACGTGTACGATGGTTTGTACATGGTTGAAGAGTATCGGGAAGAGAGAGAGGCTAGAGGTAAGCTTGTCTATAAGTTCAAGCTTTGTAGGATTCCTGGTCAACCTCCATTGACTTGACTTGATATATTTGTATCGTCAGATCAAATGAAATAATAACGAAAAGGAGTTGGAAAATGGAAATTTACATTTCTTAACAGGCAACTTTTACCCGTTTTGGAAGTTTTTGATTGCAAGAAATATAATCGTACATATATTCCTTTCCCCATATATATGCAGTATAAATAAATGGAAAAAAATATATAATATAATTTTCATATCGATTGGGTAACTTCCAAATTTGAATACAAAAGCATGATTTGCTTGGAGAATAAATTATAAACTTTATTCGAGTTAAATATGTAAAATGTTTCTATAGTTTAATGGAAAACCAATATCCTTTACAAAAAGAAAAGGGAAATAATATCGCATTAAGTTGAGAAAACCCTAGGAAAAGGTAAATTGATAATAACTACGAATATTTAGTGTTATATATCGAGATTTGTTTTCCCCACTATAAAAAGAGGTTTTGCATGAACTCTATAAATCATTCACCTCACAAAATTTTGAGAAAGCAGTAAAATAAGCACAGAGATCTCTTTCACACCTCTCTTGTTCTTCTTTACGATATCAAATTTAGTTTTGCTGGAGTTTAATCCTCAAAAGGTTTGAGATACGTACAGTTATAGTTGCTTCTTTTTAACAAGAGGTTGTTGTATCTTTGGAGCTAATCAATCGTAATAGGATTGATAAATATTTTCTTCTAACGAGTCGGGTAAGTTACTTTTGTTTTTTCGTTCTTATCTCAACTAGTTAAAGTTGAGATGCTAAAACACAAGTAGGTTTGTCGACCTCTCTGTGATAGGGTAGTGTTTTAAAAGTGTTAAAACAAGGGCTCTAGTTATTATTCCGGATCGGAGATATCGATTTGGGATATGTTTTGATTCGTTCTGAAAATTTGGACATTCAGAAGGGTTGGATCCGAATTCAGAGATTTAATTAGTTTTATTTTTAGCGTTTATAACAAAACATATATTTGATCTAAACGATTTTCAATTCCCTGCAACATTTGCGATTAATTCCACGATGCAGCTCTCCCGTCGACGGTTTTGTTTGCAATATTCTGGAAGATCCAAGATATTATGCCTGTTCGTTTCTCGCTGCAGGTACCTGAGGCAGCCGCATGTATTGTTGTTCATTTGGTTGCTGCAGGTGTTTGCGGCAAAACGCTGCCGTGAACGTTACTTCTGATTTTGGACATCGATTAGATGTGGTGATTAAAAAGGTTACGTTTGCTATAGCCGACTGCATCGAAAAAACGAACATGACCATTCATATCAGTTCTACTCTATTTATTTTTTTATTAATTAAAATTAAAATACGACGAATTTGTGTTAATATTTCTATGCATTTTGTGTTTTTTAAATATTATTTATTTTCCACAAAATTCTGATATATATATATTTTATTTCTACGTAGATAAAACATATCACACTTTATGCAAGCAAGAGACGTTTTTCCGAAAATTGAAGAAGATTGTATATGGACGTTTCGAATCTCAAACATCACAACTTAAAAGTACAAGCTCAAAACCAACTCAAACTCTACTCATTTACATAAGGTAATGTCTACCTCTTTATCTTTCAATTTTCTTTTTGTTTCATGATCTTGTGTTCTTTTAGAAAAACCTAATAACTTTACATCAAACTTAGTTCATAATTAAAGTTGATCATGAACAGATGGTAGCCCTTGTGGCTATAATTATTTTAGAGGTCAATAAATTGATGAAATCTTAGTCATTTTTGTTTCATAGTCGTTAGCAGTTGTCTGTTTGTTCTGTTTTGCTTTTTAATTTAATTATAATTTTATTTTTTAAATGAAATATTATATAAAAGATTCTGATTGGTTGAAGATGATCCACTCCTAGGTTTCAACCTAAGTATTTTTCTATTCAAATTAGTAGTATATGTGATTTGAGTTTTTATGATTTTTTAAATATGATTTTGATGATTTTAGAGAAGTTTATATGATTTCTTGTAACATTCTTTTAAATCTCACTTAAAACTATTAAATTTTGATTTCTCTATTTCAGTAGCAATAGATTTTAAGGTAGGTTTCATTGATTTTTTTTAAATCCATGATTGAATAACGTATAACTTGTAAATTTTACACAAATCACCTAAAATACTAGTTTGAATACACCTCTCAAAAAGTTGTAGAAAACTCACTTTTGTGAGTTTTCGAGTGATCTCGTGAATGTGTTTAACTACCTAGGTTTTTTTTTTTTTGCAAAATCCAAAAGTTAAAACCCATCAAACTTAGAAAACTTTTGATGTGATTTCTAGTTTTAGGGTTTGTCTAAACATTTACTTTGACCTTCAATGGATATGTTTTCCAAATGGTTTTTGGTCTTAGTGTTTCAAAAACCCATCTTTTTTTTTGCCATTAAAGATTTCGAAGAAAGTGGATTACCTATAAATTCCTATACTAGATTTTTTTCTCAAAGTTTCATTTGTTTTTTCATATACATTATTTTTGTAAAATAAAAAAATGAAAAACTAAAATCTATAATCTAAAAGCCTCTTAAAATATCTTAAAGATCCATGGCCTTTATAACCTATCAAACTTAAAGAAAAGTGATTCTTCTAAAAAATTAGAAAATTTAGATTTTGATGGGTTTTTTCAATCTTCAAAGAAAATCTAAATTCTATTTTATTGGGTTTTTTTTTCCACCTTTTCATGTAACTAGCTTCTTTTCTTTTCTATTTATAATTGTTTTTCAAAGTTTGTAGCACAAAATCTAAAAAACTATAATCCAGCAACCAACAGTCATGGTCTTAGACTCTTTTTTTAAAAAAGAAAAAAATTGAAAACCCCACTTCTTTGTTATACATTTTCTTTTTAAGTAGTTTTACCAATTTACAAAGAAAATATAATAAAAACCATTTGTTTCTTACTTTAAAAGTGACTTGTATTTCTCTTCTTCAATTCCTATATTTTGAATGAAAGATATAATTAAAAACCAAAAGCCAAAATCCAAAACTTTTGAACCCCAAACATTTCAGGCCTTTAAACACATTAAATTTTCTTTTGAGAAATTGTTAGAAATAACCTTATATAGATACCCTTTTTCAAAAATAACCATTTCTTTTTTTACTATTTTCATTTTTGCCCACTTTTGCACAATTACAATGTGTTAAATTGATTTTTATAATTTTTTTTTATTAGGTTTAGGTTCTCTATTTTACATTTATGCTATAGTTTTGAAGGGTATGATTTAGTATTTGGAGTTTAGGATTCATAATTTAGTAATTTTGTATATAGAAAATGATATTATTGAAAATGAACAACAAAAAAGAGTATTTTTGCAAAAATGTATAAAAATTGTTTTTTTTTTGCAGATGTCTATTTTTTTTTTTCATCCAATATTCCATTTTCTGGTCTCCATTTATTATCTTTTATTAAAGTACAAAAACATTAAAACCAGTATAGTACTAACCTATTGCCCAGTAGTTCAAGTAAAACAGACATTTATAATAAAGAAATTTTGAAATTCTATAGAGTTATGAGTTTTTGTAACTAGTACTAGTAATAAAGTGGTTGACAAAAAAAGAAAAAAAAGTGGATGAGAAACAAAAATTAAATGCTATAGAGAGAACTTAAAACACCACACCACTACTCATTTGGTATATAACGTAAACATTAAAAAAAATGATAATCATGACGTAGTAAATTAGTTGCTTATAATTCGCATTAAAATTTATAACTGAATATTAATGACGTTGTTAGTGAGTGACTTTAGTGGCTCCGTTAAAAAACAAAGAGAGAGATTTAAAATCCAAAACACATAGTTTATTAAATTAAAATGTTACAAAATATTTTGTATAGAAATCCCTACCAATTTAAGTATGTCCAATAAATAATACATTAAAGATATAAAATTTAAGATTAAAAAATCATAAACGACACTTAACATAATAATTTAGTTGAAACCGCCTCTCCTAAGTACTACTCACTTGCGTCGTTTTCCGAGCCTCAGAGATTATCATCAAGAAGAATCCAGAACCTAAGATACCAAATTCATAAGAAGACGAATCAATTGTTGTTACTTGTCTTCCTCGCGAGATTCTCTGCTTCTTGGTTCGGTGAATCTTTCTTATTTTCTTCCTAATTGTGTTCGACGCTTCATAAATCATAATTGTTTTTTTTTTTTTTTTTTGTGTGTGTGTGTGTTCTTCAACCTTGTCCCTCATACTCGCATGGTGGTCTTTGATTTCAATTTCGCATTTTTACTGTAAAATTCAATGCATTTTTTCGACTTTTTGAACCCTTTAGGCGTTCCTTGTTCTGCCATTTTCTTGAATTTTTGTTTATGTTAGGTGTAAATTTCATCGAAGTTAGGGTTTTGATATTAGGCTGTAAAAATCGAGTCTTTGACTTTGTTAAGATCCAAGGTTCGTAATTTTTTACAATTTTGATGATTTTTACACTTGATAACGGTTCGAATTTCAAAATTTTTCCCTTTCCGCCATCTTCGTATTTACCCCTTTGTCTTGTTGTTAGAGATCACACAATACTTATTGTGTTCACACTACTTGCCTCTTGTATATTCTATTCTTGTTACCCATGTCGTTTTCTTGGAATTTTATGCTTGATTCTGAGTTAAAAACTTCGTCTTTCTCTTAAATTCTTACGTGTAGGGATTATTAGGGAAAGATTTTGATAGTTTCTTCTTTGATTGTTTCTTTTTAAGGTGTCTTTTGAGTTTGTGGAATCACATAGTGCTTTAGTTGTTTACCAGAAACAGTTGATTTTGTGCACATATTGTAGGATGATGATGATGATGATTCAAAGGACCTCCCCTGCTTTAAAGCGACGAAAGGTCGCTTCTGTTAGAGATTTCCCACCTTTTACTGCTAAAGATGAGTTTGGTAGTGCTCATGTTGCAGTCATACGTGAGACCAAAGAGGAGGATTTGGATGGATATGGAGATGATACCAAATGTGTTGCCTATCACAGGACCTCCCCTTCTCTTAACCGACAAAAGGTCTCTGCTGTTAGAGATTTTCCACACTTTACTGTTAAGAATGAGGCAAGTGAGATTGGAAGTGATGATGTTGCTGTCGAAAGTGAGACAAAAGAGGATATGAAGAATGGTTATGAAGATAGCAAATGTGCTGGGGGTGTTGCTCTTCAGGATTACCATAGGCCTAAAGAAGTCGAATCCTTTGATTCGATTATGAAGAAAGCTGGCTTCAACGTAGCTGCAGGTACGGGTAATGTTGGCAATGGGAAACTTCCTTCAGCTAAGACGAAGGTTCCTTTACTTTCTGAAAGTAAAGTGAAACCTCTAAGCGAAGAGGAAGGTATTAGGCTAATGGCTTCCCATGGTAACTTTCAGAAGTTATCCAAAGGTTTGCAGATACCTAGACACTCACCGGTGAATAAGACGTTGAGTAATGCAACTGCGTCTAGATTAAGAGCCAATGCTGTGCAGAAACATAGACACTCACCACTGGCTAAGAAGAAGTTGAGTAATGCAGCTGTGTTAAGACCAATAATGACCAATGCTCATAAACCAATTCATCAGAGATATGAAAGACAGTCAAATCATCATGGACTCATCTCGGTTGTACGACAAAACCGGATTACCAAAGATCTTAGCCCACGCGAGAAAGTTCTCAAGGTGTTACGTCTTTTCAAACTTGTGTTTGATGAGCTCGATCGTGACAGGGTACCACGACTAGGTGAATCAAAGACTGCAGCGAGCAGGGCACATCTCAGGACTCGGGAGGTTCTCATGGAAAGCGGTATGCAACTGAACGAGAAAAAGATGATTGGACCAGTCCCTGGAATCGAGGTTGGAGATGAGTATCAATTCAAAGCAGAGCTTAACCTAATAGGTCTTCACTTTAACATGAGGGGTGGGATTGATTACATGGAGGAAGGGAAGATGAAACTAGCTACAAGCATTGTTTCATCGGAAGGTAGTGGTTACACCGATAGTTGTGGTTCTGATGTGATGTTTTACTGTGGTGAAGGAGGTCACAAGGGTGTTAAAGTAATCAAAGATCAGAAGCTTGTTGCGGGAAACTTGGCTTTAGCTAATAGCATGAAGAGTAAGAATCCAGTGCGAGTGATACTTGGCAAAGAGAGATCGGACCATAGAGGAAAGGATTATGTGTATGATGGTCTATACATGGTTGACAAGTACTGGACAGAGAAAGGACCTCAGGGTAACATCATATACAAGTTTGAGCTTAGTAGAATAGCTGGTCAACCTTCTTGCGACTTTTTCAAACGATTAGTGTGAAGATTACTAATGTAGTAGGTCAGGGACCTGTAATATCAGACCGTAGTGTGGTTTGAGAATTTTCTTTTTGCAGTAGGTTCGGGATCTTGTATTGTACAAATACAATGATGCTTCTGATGTTTTACTTTTTTTTTTTTTTTTTTTGTCGGCAAACTAACTTTGTATTAAAGCCCACATCGGACAAATTGAAAGTACGAGGCCCAATACATGTTGCATTACGCTAAAGATAGAGATTGAAAATTATCAAACATGTGTATGCAAATACCACACAAACTCAAACAATAAGGTTCATAAATCAAAGCTTTAGGGGATACTTCTACCAGGGTTTTCAGAAGATAGAAGTACCGCGATAGTAAAAATGATAAATTACTTCTCCAATGGATTCCATAAGCATCATAATCTTGATCACATCGTCGACTAGGCTTTAACTTCGACAATTTAGATATTAGGCCGTACCTGGGCTTAAGCGGATTTGGAATTGAGGCACACCTAAAGGGCTTAAAAGGTTGGGCCTTGATGGGCCAAAAGCTGATTGAGGGTCCACCAAAGACAACCCTAATCGACCTTTGGCTATAAACAGAGAGAGACCAAGGCGGCTGACCAGAAAGGGTTGAAAGGTTTGCTTTGAACACATGCTCATCGGAAATACACGATGCATCCATAGTTTGGTATGAGTTTGGTCCGATGTTACGGCGGAGAGGCAAGAAGACTTACTCGTTCCAGATTGTTTAGCAGTTGCCCCCAGAAGAAGATCGCCTTGCGCCGTCGGCGTCTCCCCTGAGCATGGCGAATCTACTGGTCCAAGAGGGATGCCTCCTGCCAGTAACGAAGCCCAGGGTGAGGGTTCTTCAGGGGTGCAGTGAAGTGCAGTGAAGTGCAGATCGAGAAAATTTCAGATCCGAAAGGGGATCCAATTTTTGTAACTCGGTGACTTGCAGATGCTTCTGTTTTTGTGGTGCGGATAAAAGTTGAGGGAGGGAGTTCACCGGAAACCGCCTCTATCCTTTGATTGATAAGCAGTCGTCGGGGTATAAAGGGTTCAAAAGAGCTTGAAAAGCTTGGACAAAAGGGGAAAAAATGGGGAAAAACTTAAACAGAGAGAAAAAATAGCAGAATCTTGAAGCAGAAGGGAGTATCGGTTAAGTTTTCCCGACGCCGGCGAGCCGAAGCTCCACCGGCGCCGAGAGTGTTTAAAGCAATAGGTTCCTCGATAACGTCGCCTGAGAGAGTTTTTCTTTTCTTACTTTAATTTTTCAAACACTTTTGTTTATGAGACAATTATAACATAATCTTATGAGAATAATATGTATATATTTTTAACGTAGGTAACATAGACCAGATGAATCGATCAATAAATTTGATTCTAATTAATATTAGGTATTATTTTTATAACCTGAATTCTTCTATTGATTGTATTTTTTACTGTAATTGTCTTGATTGTTATAATTTTTTAAATTTGAATAGCCATATTTACAGGAATCTATGATCGATTAAATTTGAATAGCCATATTTCCGGGTATGTACAAACGGAATTTTTATTTATTACTATAGCTATAGTTTCATGTTAATTATTTAAATAATCATGTTATAAAACTATTTTAGAATTCGCTAATGGCAGGAATACAATTAGGGATGTCAAGTTGGGTAAACCAACCCAAAACCATAGAGATTGAGTATTTAATGGATAATGAGTCAAGTCAACTCATTAAGCAAATGGTTTGGATCAACCCACAACTCATTTAGCTTAATGGATGAAACAAGGTATTTATGGTGGAAATGTTAAAGATGGAATTGATGATGATGAATGTATGCAATGAATGGATGGATGGATGGGTGTTTCAATTCCCCTTATGCAGTTGCAGTATAAGAGGTATCAATCCAGTTTGAGTGTTTGTAAACAGTTAAGATATGCATAAAGATCTAATTTAAGCCAGATGTAAAGGATGTTTGTCACTAACAATCCTATGATGAAAATGTAAAGTGCAGAAGGTAAACTAATTGAACTAAGAACTAAATGCAAATGAAACAGGATGATTAAGACAGTAAGGATGCAACCAACAGAAATAGAAACTAAGCTAAAGAACTAATGCAAGACAATAATAAACAGGACACTAAATGAATGCAGCAGAAATTAAACAGGAATGAAACAAGACAATCACAAATCATAAACAGCAGTTCTGGGGATGAACTCGAGCCAGCACTCGACCGAGTGTAGGTCGAGTGAGTGGTCGAGCTAGACTAAACGCAGAAACAGAGCAATGCAATAAAAACAGAGTAATGCAAAGACGGATCAAACTACAATCAAGCAACATGATTAAGACTGTAAAATCAATAAACAAGGAAGGACTTGAGGAGGGATTCATGGGCTGGACTAATGATTGAGGCTATCTAACTTGATCAACAAATCTCAAACAACATGAGCTAATCTCTAGACATATGTATCTAAGACAAGTTTCTCCCACTCTCATGGTCAAGAAACAATCAAACCTATGCATTTCTAGACTTGCTCTCACATAGTAAAGAATCTACACAAGCAGGCAGTAAGAAATATGTCTCATACCAAACAAAACCTCTAATCTCTTAGCAAGCAAGATGGTAAGCTCTAGATCTAGCCTTATCTATGCCTCTTAAACATTGGTGTGATGCTAAGATGCTTGAAATCAGATCCTACCCTCTCAGATATAGGATCAGCATTAAGAACATCTACCCTAGAAGAGATCTACAACAATCAAGCTTGATCAAGCCAAACAAACCTCATTCACAGCCCAACCTAACCCATCCTCAAGATCCTAAACTACTACTCACAAGAACACATGATAAACATCAAAATCATAAACCCAGAAAAGATTAAAACTTGCATCATTAGAAAGATAAAACAAAGATCTACAATATTGAAAAAGAAATGAAACTTAAATTCTCAATATTAAGAAAGTTATTAAACTAACAATATTGAGGAATTTAGTCTTTTTCAAGTACAAGATCTAGAAAAATAAAAAGCAAAAGGAATAAATCCCAAAAAGGGTAAATACTAGGTTTAGAGAATATCTAAAAAGCTGACTCCCTTTTGTGGCTGCAGGTACAAGGCTTTATATAGGAGGAGAGTGGAAGCCCTAAAAATGCTAAAAGACAAAATAGTCAACGGCTCGGTCAACTCGACCTGTGCTCGGTCGAGTGGCAGGTCGAGCTGGCTTCTCTCGTGCATTCTCCACTCGGTCGAGTCCTCCTCAGCACACGGTCGAGTGTCTGGTCGAGTGTGCGGTCGAGTTGGACTCCGGACCTTGTTATTTCAGCCTTAACTCTCTTGCTTTCCCTTCTTGATTGCTTCACTTCTTCCTCATCATTGCTTCCATGCTCCTTAAGCTTCAAAATCACCTGTTTATGCATGAAAAGAAGCAAATGCAATGCAACTAAACTCTAATGCATGATTAGTCCTAAAGCTATGCAATAATGGTGAAAATGGATAGCAAAAGATGCAAAAGATGTGAATATACTAAGGGAAAACAGGGTAAAATATATGAACATCAATGGATTAATGGGTTAAATGAGTTGATCCATTTTATATCATAATCAGAAATTTAGTGATTGTGTAATTTTATAAAGTCATCAAAGCTTGTTTAATTGTATACATAACCTGTTTATGATAAACATGATATATGTCTCCAATTATTCAAATTTTGAAAACCAGAAATTTTAAACATTAATAATCCAGAAAACAACACCACCAGCTTCCTTAATCTTCTTCTAAGCTGTCTTCCTTAATCTTCTTAATGCAAAAAGAACCGGGCTTCACTTCACCTGCTGCTACTTTCAAGCTGTGATAATTTCTGCTAGGCTCTGCATTCACGACACAAACAGCAAAGTTCCAATTTGTATCAATAATTATCCTAGAAATACAATTCTACCAATGGTTCTGCAACAGTTCTGCAACACACATTTGAAACCAATACTCAGAATCACAATTCAGCAATATCTTAAGATCCATACTCAATTACTCATCAAAACCCATTACTCAAATACCAGACAAATGATCAAATTGATAAGAGAGCACATGTGAGCCCTAGTGATCTTATCAAATGGTGCGCTAGTGATCTTGCGATCGAATCAAACGCTGAAGAAAATTAGGTTTTCAAACAATTTGGGGATTTTAATCACAATGTGTCTTGAGGGATTTCCCATCTTCGATGGTGTTGTTGGTGAATTGCGACCATGGATTTCATGGCTAGAGGATTCTTTGTTCAGGAGGATTTCACGGCAGATGAGAAGCTGAATCTTGCGCAAAGTCTTGTCGAAGGTGAAGCTCTCTTGTGGTTTCAACGGCGAACACGAGTATGGGGATATTTTGACAGTTGGGGAATGATGGAGTTAGGCTTGGTGACAGAGATGAAAGAATCAGACTCTTTCAGGAGCTTAGAGAAGAGAAACAAATTGAAATCTTGGAGCAGAAGAAAGAATCGAAGAAAGAAGTGGATTTGTGTTTGGGGAAGATCACGTCGCAACCGTCGGACGTAACGCAATCACATGATGCGTTAAACTAGAATTGTAATATGAACACATGCGTGACATTGATTAGCCCTCGGTTAATCGATTCTGATTCTGAGAAATTGCAAAACGATGATCTAAGGGAAGTGGAAGCCAGTTCTGTGTTAGTCAATCTAGACAATGTGGTCAAGAACGTGAACCATGAGAAGAAAGCCATCCATAATAGAGAGAGTAATCAACTGGAATCGATTCCACAAGTATCTCATCAGCTTGTAGCGTTTTCACATCTTCAGGTAACAATCCCGACGTTGGAACCTAGCCTTAAGATTCGAAATGATCTTGAGGATTGGCCATCTGCTAGTGTGAGGTTCAATAGTTCACAGTGTCTTGAATGTGTCAATGGCAAGCAAAGTACACACCATGTGTTCGACATATTGTGTGAGAGAAGGAACAAATTAAATCAACATAAGAATTTGAATTTGTCTCCTAAATCATGGATGTTTAAGTACAAAAGGAAGCATGGACGGTTGGTTAGCTTTGGAGAAGCTATTGCAAGAAAGCATAGAAACAGAGTGCTTACCATACACCAAACGTTTCCAGCTCCACTTATAAGGGAAATTCTTCATACAGAGGAAGATAAACTGGTATTGGAACAGTTGGGTGACACACTTTGTGAAGATGATAGGGTCGTGTTGCAATATGATATTGAAGCTACTGTCTCTAAATCAGAAGCACTTCTATGACATTTGGCCACTTCTGCTAACAAAGTCACCAAAGTTGTACCTACATCATATAAGATTCATGATCTTGACAGGGAGAATAGGCCGGATTATATGCTTGAAAGGATACTGGAGCGGATCATGAAAAGAGACATTCAAATTATGCATCTTACTCCATTTGCAGGATATAAATCTGGAGAAACTAAGAGTGAGAGGATGCAGGTTGTGTGTCTGCTTAGCTTCTAGGTGAGGTACATCTGCACTAAGTTTTGTATGCTCAAGTGTCACAAGAAAGTATATTTTTCAGTGTGGCATTGTTGGAAGAGCAAGGCTGAGGAGATCCAGTCAGTTTCAAGGCTGAGGAGATGTCATCGACCTGCAGATTTCAATATGGCATCGTTGGAGAAAGAAGAAACTGCTGAAAACATTCTCAGAACCTGCAACTACACTATGGTACGAAGAATTAGCAGCAGCTATACCATGGCAACATCGATTGTCTTCATTTGTTTATATCTTCACTGTTACTTCACAGCTTGAGGACAAGCTGTTTTGAAAGGGGGGGGGGAGTATTGATAAGAGAGCACATGTGAGAGGCACATGTTAAGAGTAAAGAGAGGATAGAGTATAAATAGAGCTAGAGAGGAAAAATATAGATCATCCTGCGTGATCAACATTGTGAGTTTGTTAGATCAGAGCTGCGACTCTGTACATGGTGATAAGAGAGGACAACTGTAACTCCAATCTTATCAGTTAGGGTTCATAGTTTGTATTGGGGAATTGAGAAGAGATAAGAGAGAAGAGTTCTTACCTTATCAATTAGATCACTAGCGCACATGTGAGCTGCGACTCTGTACATGGTGATAAGAGAGGAGAACTGTAACTCCAATCTTATCAGTTAGGGTTCATAGTTTGTATTGGGGAATTGAGAAGAGATAAGAGAGAAGAGTTCTTACCTTCAAACTTATCACAAATCTCATCAGACAACAAATATCCTTTATTACCGAAACAAATCCATATACCAAAACCCAGTTCACATAATCTCATCAGACACCAAATTGATCTATGAAATCGATAAAACATCTTAAGATCCATACTCATCATAACCCTTAATCACCATCTGACAAACAAAAACAGAGAATATAATCAAACACTTTGAAGAAAAGGAAGATTATCATCAAACCTATCACTATGAAAAACTACGTTTCATTACAATGTCAAACTGAGAAGCTACGTTCTATTACAATGTCAAACTGAGAATGTCAAATAGCTAAGATTCTCAAACAACATGCTCAAACGAATTTGCAAATCAAAGGAAGATTCAATGTAAGAAATTGGAATTACTTGAAACAAAAAGGGAGATAACTAAGAGATCATAAGCCGAAGGAAGGAGAAGTAGTTGAAATAATAACACCAAGATATGTAACTTTCACCTCTGAATGATGGTGGTTTTATGTCTCTGATCCTGTAGGGAAGGAAGTATCCACAGAATTTGGATCCGACCGTATAATAACTGTCTCGCCATTGTCATCTACAAGACTACAATATATAAGAGAAAATATAAACTAAGTAAAGCAAACTGATAAACTATAACATTTCTTACCTTCACCATCCACCTTTTAACCATGTATCCAAGAACGGGTACATAACAGAGCTTGGACATTGCTTGGAAGAAGACAGCTCTTGTATTTGTTAATCAAATGAGCTCCAATGCTAAAAGAAGACTCAGCAGCTACGGTGGTTATGGGAATACTAAGAATGTCCATGGCCATGTAGGTTAAGGCACCAAAACGATTCTATTTTCTCTCCAATAATGCAAAACATTTAGATGAGGATGACCTTTTATCTCTAAATTTGGTTCCTCTAAATACATGAGCAAAGCTGAGTTGCCTTCTTCAATATAATTTGGGACATCATCTAAATCAAATAAATCCTGTAACATTACAATTTAAACATATTAGAAACTTAAACCATGTATCATTACAATTCAAACAAATCAAACAAACTTAAACTTACAAGTACAGAAACTTACATCTTGTACGTCTAAGCTTCCTCATCCACGTTTTGGAACATAAGAGTCTGATCTTGCATAACTCACAACTGGAGTCAAAGGAATTTTTTTTTGATATTCTTCAAAGAGTTTATAAAGCTCACTCTCGAGGTGATCAATCTTTGTTTGTGAACTAAATGGATCAAGTTCATCATAACAACGCTTCAAAAGTCTAAACTTCATCCGAGGATCTAGAACAGCTCTCAAAGCAAGTATAACACTGTACTGCTCCCAATATTTATCATATTTTAGCCTCATCTTATGTATCATCTCTCTAATCATGTTGTCATCATGATTCCTATTCACTTCCAACAAACACTTAATCTTCCATACATGCCCAAAATACAAGTTAGATGTAGAATATCTTCTTCTAGACATCAAAGTAGTAATACTATAGAAGGGCATCAAAATCTTATGAATCAACCTTGCTATCTCATCAAAGTAGTATTATAGAATGAAGATGTTCCTAACAATGATGTTATGATTCTTTCAACGACTACAAGATATAAATTCTTGGATTGGATTGTATATGGAAGCCAAGGCCAACAAAATCACATATGCTAAAATTCCAATTCCATCTGTTTGGTGTCACAAAGAGATGATATGGAAGCCAATGCCAAAGAGAAGACAATTTGTTTCACCCTACAATATTCCTATAACATTTGTTCCTTTATTTTAAATTTAATTTGTTTTAATATATCAATAATTTACTTATTTATATATTAACCTTTGTTCTTTAAAAATATTAATCTTATTGTTTTATAACTTTTGTATAATAGAATCGTAAACACTTAATAAAAATATTGTATTGGTAGTTCATATCTTAAAAGATATCAAACTGTTCTATTTATGAAAATAATTATTTATATACGTTTATATTAGATTTTTAAATTTTTATAACAGATCAAAATTATTTAACATAAATGAATGATAGAACAATACTGTATATCTTCAAACTTATGAAATTTTCATAATTTTGAAACGATAATGATGAAAGCAAGTTTTATTATATGCATTTATTTATAAATCATGATCGCAAAAGATAAATCTTACAATTTATACATTGTTAATTATGTTTAGTTATTGAAATAAAAAATGATTTTATTTAAGACTTACATAGTTGAAGCGGTTATGAAGAAAATAAGTATGTTATAAATATTTACTTAAATGAATTGTTATCTTTCCTAAAATATAAGAAATCTAAACGTAATTATAGAAAATTTACAATTTGATTATAATATCAAACTTCTTACATAATTAATCTTATATTCGCTTCAAAACATTATTTCGGATACATACATAAAAATTATTCAAATATACTACAATTCAAGAATCGAAGAAATATAAATATAACTTTAAGAAATTTACAAGTTGACGATAATGTCAAAATATTTATCAGAATCAATTGTATATTCGCTTCAAAGTATGTTAAGGTTTCGTGTATATATATAGTCACCAAAAGTTTTCATTACCCTACAAAATTTCTTTAAGCATATAGAAAATATGAATATTGATTTCAGTTCTTGTGTTGATTTTGCCGACTTGAATCCTTCTCAAATACAAAGAATGATCAATACTAAAATTGTCAGAAGATTTGTTTGCAATGCTGAGTTGAATGATATGGTTAAATTGGTATTAGTAGATGATAAGGTAAAATTTATGCATCTACTTCGAATCATAACCTAACTCGAATCATATTAAATATGTTTATTTTATATTTTTAGGGTTCAAAGATACATGAAACTTTCGACAGGAATTTGGTCCAACAGTTTTTTTCTATTATTTATCGAAGGAAATTGGTTGATTATATCTAATTTTGAGATAACAGTAGTTGTTGGAACTTTTAGGCCAACTACGCATAAATTAAAAATTCCCTCTAACAGTTTAACTTCAGCGCAACAGATACCTTCTATGGATGAAAAATATTGTTTTTAATTCGTTTCTTTCATAGATGTTTTTTCTGGCTCTCTAAATCCGAATATGTGTTGGTAAGGAGTGTATCAATTAACTGAGATGTCTTATATATTTATTAACAAAAATGTGTTACTTTTGATATCTAGATTTAATTGGTCGTCTTGTACGTGTTCAAAACTCCGACTACCGTTCAGCTAATAATGTGCACCCTGAACTTTATTTCGATATCGAAAACAAAGAGTGAGTTTTTTTTATAAAATACTTGAGAATTCTCTAATTTAATTGTTTTAAGCATCTTTATACCCTAACCTTAGCATTTTTAGATCATTAACTGTGGGAATTCGCATTTAGGCCATTTAGGGTATTGTATTCTTGCATTTGCATATTTTGGATGAAAACATGTGCTTTAGAGCCTAAGATGGGGAGAAACAAGGTCAAATCCGAGCATGTACCCGAATGAGCCATTGAGCAGGAAGAACAGTCTGAACCCTAACCCGATCGAGGAGGATCCAAGAGAAGGAAGAATAACCCAAAGACCTACCCGAGGAGTAACCCGACCTCATCCTCGTGCACCGCATCGAGCAGACCCTCGGGCAGGACTGGGAAGCTAGGTTAAAAGGGTTTCCATAGATAAACCCCCTCTTCTTCCTCTCGCCCTAGCACGCCGCAGACACTCAAACCAGAGAGCGAGAGCTTCTGAGACAGATCTTGAGCGACTCAAACTCTTTTTTCTACTTTTTTAGGATTTATTTTACATTTCTTTGCTATCCTTTTAGATTTCTACTCTGTACTCTTCACTTCTATTTTATTTTTGAATACAATGCAATTTTCGTTTGTCTATGCTTTTATGTTTTCTGCAATGAGATCTGAGTAGTGAAACAAAGTTTCTAGGGATGGGATAGAAATTTATGTGTTCTTGATCGGTTAGGATGTCTTAGCTTGGTTGTTTATGTTTACAAATTCTCTTCTAGATTGGTGTTCTTAATGTTATCAACAGACCGAGAGGTTGAGATTAGATTTAGAGTGTTTTACCATCGAGAGATGTAGATGAAATGCTTGAATCAATCAATGCTAGAGATTTACTCACTTAGCCTAAGAGATTGGATGTGTAAGGAGTTTATTGCCTGCTTGGTCAAGTTTCTCCAACGAGAGTTGGGTAGGAAAGTGATCAAGGTTGATTGTTTCTATCACGAGAGTATTTTAACAAGATTTTAGAGATTCATTGTCTAGGGAATATTTGCTTGAGGCATGTAGTATATCCATACTGGTCAGGAACACTTAGGAGTCGATTACCCCATCCTTAGGAGCTTTCGCATCTTGATTGAATACATTTTTATACATCACTCGACCCTATACCTGAACTGGTACTCGATCACTAGCTTCGTCTACACCTTCGAGTTGTTCATACTTTCTTTGTTTACTCGATTACCCCACCTGATCCATTACTCGAATGCTTGCATCGAGTGCTTAGGCCGTGTGGTTCTTCTTTATTTGATTTCTTTTATTTATTTTAGGATTGTTAGATCAAAACTATTCCTTTCTTGGCTTGACTTGCATAGTTCTGATCATATCTCATCTGCTAGCATAACAACCATATGGATTGATAACCCTTTGTACTACAACTGCATAGGGATTTGATACCCTGGGTGAAAATTCTGTTATCAATTTGGCGCCGTTGCCATTTGGTTGAATTTTATTTGCTACGTTTAAGATTTCAGCACTTGCTAGAACAAGTTCTATTATACACTTTGGTTCGGTACTGACTTGTTTACTTTCGTGTTTGTTTGTTTTGCGTTTCAGGTACAACCAGAGCACCCACTCGACCCGTCACTCGATCACCTGGATCGAGTTGACCATCGTGTACTCACTCGGTTCACTGATTGTGCATGCAAACACGATCCAAGGGTAGCCAACACTTGAGTCCTTTTATAGACAACTTCGACAGACGAAGGTTACTCCGTCAACAACAAGTCCAGCAACCACAACCACCAACAATTGAGGAGACAATGAACAATCAGAATGGTCCACTAGCTCCTCAAGAAAGGACCCACATAGGAGCAGGTGATGCTCCATCTACTCACACTCAAAGACATGGCATTGTGCCACCTGCTGTTCAGAACAACAACTTTGAGATAAAGAGTAGTCTCATCCAGATGATACAAAGCAACAAGTTTCATGGATTGCCAATGGAGGACCCATTGGACCATCTGGATGATTTTGATAGGCTCTGTAGCCTAACCAAGATCAATGGAGTTAGTGAAGATGGATTCAAACTCCAGCTTTTCCCCTTTTCCTTGGGAGACAAAGCACACATCTGGGAGAAATCACTCCCCAAGGAGTCCATCACCACCTAGGAAGCATGCAATGGTAACTTCCTCAACAAGGATGTCGATGAAGGTTGGGATCTAGTCGAGAACTTGGCTCAGTCTGATGGGCATTACAATGAGGACTATGATCGCACTATGCGATCTACTGGAGATGATGATGCCAAGTACAAGAGGGACATGAAAGCCCTCAATGACAAGCTAGATAAGCTCCTCAACCAGCAGCAGCATGTCCATGCAATCTCAGAGGAAGAGCAGTTTCTGCAACAAGATGGGGAGAATGCTCAGCTAGAGGATGTGAACTACATCAACAACCAAGGAGGTTACAACAAAGGATACAACAACTACAAACCGAATCCGAATCTGTCATACTGTAACCCAAATGTTGCAAATCCTCAAGACCAAGTCTACCCATCAGCAGTCCAAGGGAACCAGGGCCAACAAAAGCCTTTTTCCAATACAATCAAGGCTATACTCCTAAGCAGCAGTATTTTGGTAATTACCACCAACCAATTCCACCACCTGGATTCCAACAACAACAAGGCCCGCAGAACTATTTCGAAGAAGCTGACCTATGCGGCCTAATTCAGCAGATGATACAAGACCAGGCATAAGCTGCTATGGACAGTGGAAAACGGTTCGCGGAGATGAGCAACAAGATCGATTCTGGGTATAATGACCTGAATGCCAATTATGATTCTCTCAACACTAAGCTGAGGTACCTAGATGGCCACCACAACAACCAAGAACCTCCAAAAATCAACCAACTTCAAGGTAAAGCTGTTCAGAATCCAAAAGACTATGCCACTGCCCAAGCCATCTTTCTTGATGATGATTATGAGGACTACCTCACTGAAGACAGCGATGTTCAAGATAGGGAGGATATAGATCATTATGGGATGAATGAGTCCCATAACTACATATCCGAGTATGAACCCGAGCCTTCACCTGAGGATACCGATCTAGTTGATGATCGAGCACTGGTTCACGAATCACCAACCGAAGAGCCACCCGTGGCAGAACGTGATGACACACCCAATGATGGTGATCGGATGATTCATCGGGTAGATGTTCAGATGACAGATCAGCCTCAACTGCTTGCAGCAGAGGAAGGGGAATTAGAGGAAAGGATCAGAGCTGCTCTTGACATCCAATTAAAGGCGCTTGCAGAGCGTATAGCCAAGCGAAAAGCTCCACCTCCTAAGCTCTTGCCACCACACAAATTTCGAGAGGAAATCATCAAGGAGACAGCTCAGCTGGAGATTAAGGTTAAGGAAGCTGTCAAAGAAATCGGGAATGCAATATTGAGGAGTGCAGTATGTTTAGATCGTGAACGGCGAATCGAGGAGAAATTGGAGGATCTCGGCTCTTTTACCTTGCCATGTTCAATAGGACTTTGAATTTTCGACAAATGCTTGTGCGATTTGGGAGCTTCAGTCAGCATCATGCCACTGTCAGTTGCCAACAAGATGGGTTTCAGCAGTTTTAAACCAAGTAGTCTGTATTTGGTTCTAGCTGATAGAACAATCAGACATCCCATTGGTATCTTGGAAAACTTGCCTCTCATGATTGGAAGAGTGTAAGTTCCTACTGATACATGATCCTTGATATGGATAAGGAACCAGACGATCTGCTGATCCTAGGAAGACCGTTCTTGGCAACAGTAGGAGCAGTGATTGATGTGAAGCAAGGGAAGATCAGAATTGAGCATGTGAGCATTATAAAATGGAATTTGGCATCAAGAAAGGAATTAAGAGGCCAACAAGTGATGGTCAAGTCTTTTCCACCATGACAAAGCAAAGAAGAGTCAAGCATCTCAAAGAAGTCAACACTGCATTTGCTGTGGAACCTGGACAAGACCTGAAAAATCCTTCAAATCAGCCTGCTATAGTGGAGGAGGTTCCAAAACCTCTCCTTCCTAAAACTCATGCTTGAAGAGCATGAAGAGTCATCCTTAGTGACATAAAACAAGCTCACTTAGGAGGAAGTCCCAAAGGTATCCTTTATTTTCTCTTAATTTTATTTATCCATTTTGTCTTATTTTTGATTTTTTCATATTAAGATTTATTTATATATAAAAAAAGAGAAAAAAGAAATTTTTAGGAACCCGAAGCTCTACCCGAATCCGTACCCGACGCGCCTGATCGTGTTCCTACTCGGGTGGCGAGTGAAGTCTGAATTCCACAAACCCTAGCCCACTCTCGGTGAAACCCTAGCGGCAGCCTTTCCTATTTAAGAGGACCAACCCCTTCTTCCCTAAGAAAAAAAAATGATAAGTGCTTTTAAACTTCCTTCTTCCTATTTCTTCTCTCTGCTTCAAGAATTTCGGGAACTAACCCTATTGATCTCGAATTTAGCTTTTCTTTCTTTTCAAGGATTCACGAATGGCACCGAAGATGAAAACCTACCAAAAGAAGTCGAGCAGGTCAACCTCCGCCGCTGCTAGGACCGGAGATGAAGCCGCCGAACCTCGCAAATCCCAAGGAAGAGGAGACGTTCCGCATTCCCAACTGTTGGCTGGACGTTTCGCATCCCTAACCCGATGTTCAACCTGATCCGTCACTTGATCTGGTGCTCGAGCAATCGATCGTGCAGACCCCTGAGTTCGTTCACCATGCCTGGTGGCGAGCGTTGTTCGCCGATCTCCTTGATGTAGGGACCTGTCTACGTCCGAGAGAACCGTTACCAATCCTATAGAGGTCGATTCTGATACTGATGGAGGAGAACTAGAGGAGATCCAAACATCACGGTTGAGGAGCAGAGCTGCGGTTGCGAGAGGGAAGAGACCTGCTTCTGAAAAGGCTGAGAAGGTGGCTGAGATGGCGACTGAAAAAGAAGATCAAGACACGGAGGAGGAGAGCCGTGACCGAGAGGAGGAGCAGAGAGAACACACACGCCTGGCTTCGCGGAGTCTGAAGCAGAAAGAGGTGGAGACTCCAGTCAAGCTTTTCAAGGTCCTCCACAAGATGAACTTCGTTGGTACCCGCTATCCCCACCGAGAAACAATGAAGCAATTGGGCATCGCTAGAGATGTCGAGTTCCTGTTCGACATGTGCCACATGGGCCAGATGATGCAAGCCAACCTCGAGGCTTATGAGGAGGAGACTGTACACTTCCTCTCCACGCTGCGGTTACACTACTTTGAAGACCACCCGACCCTACTACCCGATGGGGGGATCGGGTTCATCACTTTCTCTGTGCGCAACAAGGAGTATCGGCTTACCTTCAAGGAGATGGAGAAGCTGTATGGTTTCAAGGCTGGGAGTGGGGAGAACATGGAGGTGAGCAAGGAGGAGATGAAGTCCCTATGGTTGACAATAGGCGACAAGCTTTCTTACAAGTCTAAAAGCTCCAAGTCTGCTCAAATAAGGAGCCCTGTTTTGATTCACAAGTCTCTAGCTTGCACCCTTTTTGCTAGGAAGGAGACTGGGAATGTGAATGATCATGAGCTCTAGCTGCTAAACATTGCCTTGTGTGGAGTTTTAGACAATGCTAGGGATGGTACATCGCTGGTAGGAGATGTTGCGGATACTAGCATGGTCTATGTGCTACTCGGTCAGTTCCTCTACCTAAAGTCTTGGGCAATGAAAACTGAGAAAAGAGATGGAGCTGGAGAGATCTCCATAAGAGGATTGGTAACACCAATTTTGGTAGCCTGCGATGTGCCTTTGAAGGGAGTGGTACATGACCCGAGATGGCTAGACATGGAGTACCTGACACTGGCGAGATTCTTGGCTTATGAAAGGCCAAACAACATGTTGGTCTTCAAGTTTGTATATCCAGCTGCCGGAGCTTCCCAAATGATCCTGCCTAATGTCGTGTGCACAAAAGTCCGGGTAGGGGATAACATAGACTTCACACCACCTTTTGAGGAGCTGAACAACCCGAAGGGGGAGTCCAAGGCAGAAGAGAGAGAGCCGACTGGGCAAGGACAGGGAGACAACTCGGAAGACTATGATTTTGAGGAGTATGTTTGCTCTCAAATGCAACCTGTTGGGGTGAGGGAAGCTCACAAGAGGATCGGATGGCTGAAGAGGATGAACAAGTTCCTGGCTAGGAAAGTGAAGGACCTTACCGGCTCAGCGAAGGTAATGGGAGGTCAGATCAGGGAGCTACAAGACAAGGCAAGCTGTGCCTCAGCTCCCACTTCGGCATATGCACCCACATGGATGGGGAGAAGCAGACCACTATGATGAATTCGAGGATTGGCACCTCCAGAGCCTCACAGGGCATCATCTTACGAGCCCGAGGCAGAGGAGGATGTCACCAGGCCAGATAGATCATGGAGAAGCCACTCAGATGACTATCCGACGCCTAACCCGATGGGGTACACTATGCCGTATCCGATGCCACCATCGAGCACCCATTCGGGTGAACACTCGAGTCCATTCCCTCCGACCTATCAGATGCCATATCCAATTGCCGTACTCGATGCACCCTGCAAACGGCTATCTGGTGACCATTCCAGACGTCTCCCACCGTACCCATCGTACTACCCGATGCCCTACCCGATGAGCTACGTGATGTCATACCCGATCAACCCCTCGAATGCTGGTTCGAGCAAGTCGTCCGTGCACATAACCGAGTTCTCGGATGAGCGAATCCCGGCACCTGCTGAAGCCGGTGACGACCCTGGCTACACTTTGGCAAGCATGGAGGCTGCTACAACCTCCTTCACCAACCCATGAGGTATCACTTTTATCCAAACCATTGTCTATACCATTGCATTTAGTTTTATTTCATTTTGTGTGATTCTTGGATTCTTTTTCAAACTTTTATTTACACAAGGATTGTGTAATTTAAGTTTGGGGGAGGGTCCTAGAGTGTATTTAACATTGTGTTTTATTTTCTTATTTTCAAATTTTTGCATGCTAGTTTTATTCATTTCAGTCTGCATCTATTTGCATTAAAAACCCCAAAAAAATTGAAAATTTTGAAAAAAAAAAAAAGAGTGTTCATGTAGTTACATTTACATATTAGGATTGAGTGTAGTTTGCTTCATATAGGATTGTTGCATATGCATCTTATGGGACAATGATTAAAACTACCTTGTTTAAAGTCAAACCTTAGGATTGAAGTTATAACCCTTAATCACAGTTCATTGTTGTTAGATCAATCTTTGGAAAAAAATGAAAAATCTTTGTTTAGAACCTTGTGTCTTTTGAATGCTTCCTCCACTTGCTTGAACATTGAATCATCTCTATATTATTGGACTTAACCTGAACTTAAATTGTCTTGCTTATAGAATTTGAATACTTGCTCAAGGTAACTCTAAACTCGGGTTAGCACTCCATTTTTTTCAATCTTTTCGTTTAACTTGATTTTTTTTCCCTACCCTTGAACCCAAACCTTTCTTTCAAACCTTGTTGTGAATTGCTGAGTGAGGCCTTTTCATTGTGCTATAGGTTGTGAAACCTTGAGAGTATTGAGAACGACAAAGAAATGGCTCTTGATTTAGCTAAGTTAGAATCATTTGGACTAGCTAATAGAATCGGTTTTGAAAGATAGGTGGTTAGCATGTTAATTTGGGGCTGGGTTGAGAAATTAAAAAAAAAAAGAGAAAAAAAAAGAGAGAGAAAAGAGAAAGGAAGTCCCTAAGGTTCGAATCAAGTAGCTCTAAGTCTCTTAGTAAAAAAAAAAAAAAAGATCTTGCTATAGTCTCCTAGAAAAAGAAAAAAAAATATAGGAATATTATTAGGAGTTTAGCAAAAAAAAACAAAAAAGAGCTAGATGTTTAGAGTTTAGACCTTAGGGATTATTATAAAAAAAAGAAAAAAAGAGTTAAAATCAAGGATGTTGGTAGTTTTATTCTAGGGGGTTTGATTAAAAAAGGGAGGTTGAATGAGAAAAAGGTAGATTATCAAGAAAGCTTTGTATGCCCTAATTGTTCTTAATCTTAGATAGTTTTCACAACTGTCTAGTATTCCTTCTTTTGAGAGAAAACCACCAAAAGATATTGTTTGAAACCACCTTACCAAAAAGCCTTACCCTTGAAACCGATTGAGCTTGATCCACTTTCCATTTGCAAGAATTCGCCAAACACTTAAATGAATGTGAAAGAGATGTTCTTTGGAATTGCGAGTCTTTACTTTTAGTTGGAGGTTAACTAGATCGATGCATTGTAATAAGCGTAGAAAAATATTTTGTAAGTATGTTGATTGATCTTAGCACCATTAAACTATCTTTAAGGACTGTAGCTGAATCCTTCCCTTAGCACAAAAAGGTTATGAGTCCCCATTTTCAAATCTCATCCTCCTACTTCTTTGCTAGAGTACTAGCAAGATTTAAGTTTGGGGGTTTGAGAACTCTCTAATTTAAATGTTTTAAGCGTCATTTTTTGTCCATATTTTGCATTTTTATACCCTAACCTTAGCATTTTTAGGTCATTAACTATGGGAATTCACATTTAGGCCATTTAGGGTATTGCATTCTTGCATTTGCATGGATGAAAGCAGGTGCTTTAGAGCCTAAGATGGGGAGAAACAAGGTCAAATCCGAGCATGTACCCGAAGGAGCCATTGAGCAGGAAGAACACTCTGAACCCTAACCCGATCGAGGAGGATCCAAGAGAAGGAAGAACAACCCAAAGACCTACCCGAAGAGTAACCCGACCTCATCCTCATGCACCGCGTCGAGCAGACCCTCGGGCAGGACTGGGAAGCTAGGTTAAAGGGGTTTCCATAGATAAACCCCCCTCTTCTTCCTCTCGCCCTAGCAGGCCGCAGACACTCAAACCAGAGAGCGAGAGCTTCTGAGAGAGATCTTGAGCGACTCAAACTTTTTTTTCTACTTTCTAGGATTTATTTTACATTTCTTTGCTATCCTTTTAGATTTCTACTCTGTACTCTTCACTTCTATTTTATTTTTAAATACAATGCAATTTTCGTTTGTCTATGCTTTTATGTTTTCTGCAATGAAATATGAGTAGTGAAACAAAGTTTCTAGGGATGGGATAGAAATTTATGTGTTCTTGATCGGTTAGGATGTCTTAGCTTGGTTGTTTATGTTTACAAATTCCCTTCTAGATTGGTGTTGTTAATGTTATCAAGAAACCGATAGGTTGAGATTATATCTAGGGTGTTTTACCATCGAGAGATGTAGATGAAATGCTTGAATCAATTAATGCAAGAGATTTACTCATGTAGCCTAAGAGATTGGATGTGTAAGGAGTTTATTGACAATAATGAATCGGTTTGTATTGCCTGCTTGGTCATGTTTCTCCAACGAGAGTTGGGTTGGGAAGTGATCAAGGGTTATTGTTTCTATCACGAGAGTATTTTAACAAGATTTTAGAGATTCATTGTCTAGGGAATATTTCCTTGAGGCATGTAGGATATCCATACTGGTCAGGAACACTTAGGAGTCGATTACCCCATCCTTAGGAGCTTCGCATCTTGATTGTTTACATTTTTATACATCACTCGACCCTATACCAGAACTGGTACTCGATCACTAGCTTCGTCTACACCTTCGAGTTGTTCATACTTTCTTTGTTTACTCGATTACCCCACCCAATCCATTACTCGAATGCTTGCATCGAGTGCTTAGGTCGTGTGGTTCTTGTTTATTTGATTTCTTTTATTTATTTTAGGATTGTTAGATCAAAACTATTCCTTGCTTGGCTTGACATGCATAGTTCTGATCATATCTCATCTGCTAGCATAACAACCATTTGGATTGATAACCCTTTGTACTATACCTGCATAGGGAATTGATACCCTAGGTGATAATCCTGTTATCAATTTGGTGCCGTTGCCATTTGGTTGAATTTTATTTGCTACGTTTAAGATTTCAGCACTTGCTAGATCAAGTTCTATTATACACTTTGGTTCGGTACTGACTTGTTTACTTTCGTGTTTGTTTGTTTTGCATTTCAGGTACAGCCTGAACACCCATCCGACCCGTCACTTGATCACCTGGATCGAGTTGACCTTCATGTACTCACTCGGTTCACTGATTGTGCATGCAAACACGATCCAAGGGTAGCCAACACTTGAGTCCTTTCATAGACAACTTCGACAGACCAAGGTTACTCCGTCAACAACAAGTCCAACAACCACAACCACCAAAAATTGAGGAGACAATGAACAATCAGAATGGTCCACTAGCTCCTCAAGAGAGGACCCACATAGGAGCAGGAGATGCTCCATCTACTCACACTCAAAGAAATGGCATTGTGCCACCTGCTGTTCAGATTAACAACTTTGAGATAAAGAGTAGTCTCATCCAGATGATACAAAGCAACAAGTTTCATGGATTGCCAATGGAGGACCCATTGGACCATCTAGATGATTTTGATAGGCTCTGTAGCCTAACCAAGACTAATGAAGTTAGTGAAGATGGATTCAAACTCTGGCTTTTCCCCTTTTCCTTGGGAGACAAAGCACACATCTGGGAGAAATCACTCCCCAAGGAGTCTATAACCACCTGGGAAGCATGCAAGAAAGCTTTTCTAGCCAAATTCTCTTCTCCAACTTCAGAACCGCAAAGCTGCGAAATGACATCTCCAGCTTTGTTCAGAAGAACAATGAGACGTTCAGTGAATCTTGGGAACATTTCAAGGGATACACAAGTAGATGCCCTCATCATGGATTCATCAATGCTTCATTGCCAAGTACTCTGTACCGAGGTGTAGTCCCTACGATCAGGTTGTTGCTAGACACCGCAAGCAATGGTAACTTCCTCAACAAGGATGTCTATGAAGGTTGGGATCTAGTGGATAACTTGGCTCAATCTGATCGGCATGACAATGAAGAGTATGATCGCACTGTGCGATCTACTAGAGAGGATGATGCCAAGTACAAGAGGGACATGAAAGCCCTCAATGACAAGCTAGATAAGCTCCTCAACCAGCAGCAACATGTCCATGAAATCTCAGAGGAAGAGCAGTTTCTGCAACAAGATGGGGAGAATGCTCAGCTAGAGGATGTGAACTACATCAACAACCAAGGAGGTTACAACAAAGGATACAACAACTACAAACCGAATCTGAATCTGTCATACCGTAACCTGAATGTTGCAAATCCTCAAGACCAAGTCTACCCATCAGCAGTCCAAGGGAATCAGGGCCAACAAAAGTCTTTTGTCCAATACAATCAAGGCTATGCTCCTAAGCACCAGTATTTTGGTAATTACCACCAACCAATTGCACCACCTGGATTCCAACAACAACAAGGCCCGCAGAACTATTCCCAAGAAGCTGACCTATGCGGCCTAATTCAGCAGATGATACAAAACCAGGCATCGGCTGCTATGGACAATGCAAAACAGTTCGCGGAGATGAGCAACAAGATCGATTATGGGTATAATAACCTGAATGCCAAGTATTATTCTCTCAACACTAAGCTGAGGTACCTAGAGGGCCACCACAACAACCAACCACCTCCAAAAATCAACCAGCTTCCAGGTAAAGCTGTTCAGAATCCAAAAGACTATGCCACTGCTCAAGCCATCTTTCTTGATGATGATTATGTGGACTACCTCACCGAGGACAGCGATGTTCAAGATGGGGAGGATATGGATCATTATGGGATAAATGAGTCCCAATACTACATATCTGAGTATGAACCCGAGCCTTCACCCGAAGATATTGATCGAGTTGATGATCGAGCACTGGTTCGAGAATCACAAACCGAAAAGCCACCCGAGGTAGAACCTGATGACACACCCAATGATGGTGATCGGATGATTCATCGGGTAGATGTTCAGGTGACAGATCAGCCTCAACTGCTTGCATTAGAGGAAGGGGAATTAGAGGAAAGGTTCAGAGCTGCTCTTGACATCCAATTAGAGGCGCTTGCAGAGCGTATGGCCAAGCGAAAAGCTCCACCTCCTAAGCTCTTGCCACCACACAAACTTCGAGAGGAAATCATCAAGGAGACAGCGCAGCTGGAGATTGAGGTTATGGAAGCTGTCAAAGAAATTGGGAATGCAATATTGAGGTGTGGAGTCTGTTTAGATCCTGAACGGCGAATAAAGGAGAAATTGGAGGATCTCGGGTCTTTTACCTTGCCATGTTCGATAGGACTTCAAATTTTCAAAATATGCTTGTGCGATTTGGGAGCTTCAGTCAGCATCATGCCACTGTAAGTTGCCAACAAGATGGGGTTCAGCAGTTTTAAACCATGTAGTCTGTATTTGGTTCTAGCTGATATAACAATCAGACCTCCCATTGGTATCTTGGAAAACTTGCCTCTCAGGATTGGAAGAGTGGAAGTTCCTACTGATTTCATGATCTTTGATATGGATAAGGAACCAGTCAATCTGCTGATCCTAGGAAGACCGTTCTTGGCAACAGTAGGAGCAGTGATTGATGTGAAGCAAGGGAAAATCAGAATTGAGCATGGAAGCATTTCAAAATGGAATTTGGCATCAAAAAAAAGAATTAAGAGGCCAACCATTGATGGTCAAGTCTTTTCCACCATGAAAAAGCAAAGAAGAGTCAAGCATCTCAAAGAAGTCAACACTGCATTTGCTGTGGAACCTGGACAAGACCTGAAAAATCCATCAAATCAGCCTGCTACAGTGGAGGAGAGTCCAAAACCTCTCCTTCCTAAAACCCATGCTTGAAAAGCATGAAGAGTCATGCTTAGTGACTTAAAACAAGCTCACTTGGGAGGAAGTCCCAAAGGTATCCTTTATTTTTTCTTAATTTTATTTATCGATTTTTTCATATCTAGATTTATTTATATATAAAAAAAAAGAGAAAAAGGAAATTTTGAGGAACCTGAGGTTCTACCCGAATCCGTGCCCCACGCGCCTGATCGTGTTCCTACTCGGGTGGCGAGTGGTGTCTGAATTTCACAAACCCTAGCCCACTCTCAGTGAAACCCTAGCGGCAGCCTTTCCTATTTAAGAGGACCAACCCCTTCTTCCCCAAGAAAAAAAAAACGATAAGTGCTTTTAAACTTCATTCTTCCTATTTCTTCTCTCTCAAACTCGAGTGCTTCAAGAATTTGGGGAAGTAACCCTATTGATCTCGAGTTTAGCTTTTCTTTCCTTTCAAGGATTCACCAATGGCACCAAAGATGAAAACCTACCAAAAGAAATCGAGCAGGTCAACCTCCACCGCTGCTTGGATTGGGGATGAAGCGGCCAAACCTTGCAAATCCCAAGGAAGAGGAGACGTTCTACATTCCCAACCGTTGGCTGGATGTTTCGCATCCCCAACCTGATGTTCAACCCGATCCGTCACTTGATCTAGTGATGTTCATATATTTTACCCTGTTTTCCCTTAGTTTTTCACCTCTTTTGCATCATTTGCTGTTTAGTTTAGCCATTATTGCATAGTTTTTAGGACTGTTCATGCATTAGAGTATAGTTGCATTGCATTTTCATGTTTTCTTGCATAAACAGGTGATTTTGGAGCCTAAGGAGCATGAAAGCAATGCTGAAGAGGAGTGAAGCTATCAAGAGAAGAAAGCAAGGGAGTTAGAGCTGAAGAACTGAAACACATGTATTTAGTGGTATGGTGATGAAATGGATGGAATGATGAGATATGAATGAATGGATGGCAGGGTGTTTCAATTCCCCTTATGCAATTGTAGTACAAGAGGTGTCAATCCAATCTGAGAGTTTGTGAGTAATCAAGATGTGCATAAAGGTCTAAGTCAAGCCAAATGTAAAGGATGTTTGTCACTAACAATCCTATTATGAAATGCAAAGTGCAAAATATAAAGCTAGAAGAACTAGATGCTAAATGTAAATGGAACAGAATGATTATGACAGTTATGAAGCTAGAACAGAAATAGAAACTATATTAATGCAAGTATTAAACAGGACACTAAGTGAATGCAATAGAAATGCAAATAGAATGAAACAGGAAGTAAGACAGCACAACTACAAATCATAAACAAAAGTTCTGGGGATGAACTCGAGCAAGCACTCGATCGAGTGTAGATCGAGTGCAGGGTCGAGCTGGACAAACACGAGAGAACAGAGCAACACAAGAAAAACAGAGCAATATGAAAGCAAATCAAACAACAAGCAAGTAACATGATTAAGACTATGAAATCAATAAACAAAGAAGGCCTTGAGGAGGGATTCATGGGCTGGACTAATGATTGAGGTCATCTAACTTGGTCAACAAATTTCAAACAACTTGAGCTAATCTCTAGACAATATTTCTCTAAGACAAGTTTAATCCACTCTCATGGCAAGAAACAATCAATCTCATGCATCTCTAGACTTGTTCTCACATAGTAAAGAATCTACACAAGCAGGCATTAAGCAATATGTCAAATACCAAACAAGAACTCTAATCCCTTAGCAAGTGTAATGGTAAACTCTAGATCTAGCCTTATCTATGCTCCTTAAACATTGGTATGATGCTAAGATGCTTGAGATCAGATCCTACCCTCTCAGATATAGGATCAGCATTAAGAACATCTAGACTAGAAGAGATCTACAACAATCAAGCTTGACCAAATCAAACAAACTTCAAACATAATCTAGCCTAACCCATCCTCAAGATCCTAAGCAGCTACTCACAAGAACACATGATGAACATCAAAGTCATAAACCCAGAAAATGCTGAAACTTGCATCAAATGAAAGATAAAACAAAGATCTACAATAATGAAGAAAGAATCAAACACAAATTCTTAATATCTTGAAAGTTATGAAACAAAAAAAATATAAGAATCTTATGTTTTTTTTTTTTTTTTTCAAAAGAAGGTACAAGATCTAATAATATAAAAGTGCAAAAGGAATAATTCCTTAAAAGGTAAAGACTAGGTTTGAGAATATCTAAAAAGTTGGACTCTTGGTGGCTGAAGGGTACAAGGTCCTTTTATAGGAAAAGTAGTGGAAGCCCTATAAATGCTAAAAGACAAAATAGCTAGGCGGCTTGGCCAACTCGACCTGGTGCTCGGTCGAGTGACTGGTCGAGCTGGCTTCTCTTCTACTCCTTCCACTCGGTCGAGTCCCTCTCCGCACACGGTCAAGTGTCTGGTCGAGTGGGCGGTCGAGTGGGACTCCGGACCTTGGTTCTTCAGCTCTAACTCTCTTTTTTCCTTCTCTTCTCAGCTCCATTCTTCTTCAGCAATCGTTCCATGCTCCTTAGGCTCCAAAATCACCTGTTTATGCAAGAAAACATGCAAATGCTATGCAACTACACTCTAATGCATAAACATTCCTAAAACCATGCAAAAGGGGCCAAACTAGATGGTAAATGATGCAAAAGAAGTGAAAATATTAAGGGAAAACAAGGTAAATTATATGAACATCAAGAACCAAGGTCCGGAGTTCCACTCGACCAGACACCCGACCGTGTGCGGAGAAGGACTCGACCAAGTGGAAGGAGCACAAGAAGAGCCAACTCGACCGGTCACTCGACCGAGCACCAGGTTAAGTTGACCGAGCCGCCTAGCTATTTTGCCTTTTAGCATTTTTAGGGCTTCCACTACTTTTTCTATAAAAGGGCCTTGTACCTTTCAGCCAAAGAGAGAGCCACCTGAGAGAAAATCTAAAAACATAGTTTTTACCCTTTTGGAAATTTATGCTTTTTGCTTTTTATTTTTCTTAGGTTTTGTTCTAATTTTGAAGGAGAAAATAAGAGATTTCTTCATACTTGTTTGTTCAATAACTCTCAAAGTATTAAGAATTCCAGTTTGATTCCTTATTCAATATTGTAGATCTCTGCTTTATCTTTCTAATGATGCAAGTTTTGTTATTTTCTGGGTTTATAACTTTGTTCATCATGTTTAGCATTTGTGAGTAGTTTGCTTAGGATCTTGAGGATGGGTTAGGCTGGATTGTGATTGTGGTTTGTTTAGCTTGGTCAAGCTTGTTTGTTATAGATCTCTTCTAGGCTAGATATAATCTATGCTGATCCTATAACTGAGAGGGTAGGATTTGATTTTAAGCATCTTAGCATCACACCAATGTCTAGGTTGTTAGATAAGGCTAGATCTAGAGATTATCATTAGGCATGCTAAGGGATTAGATGTCTTGTTTGATTTTTTACATAAATGATTTGTTGCTTAATGCTTGCTTGTATAAGTTCTTTGCTATGTGAGAACTAGTCTAGAAATATATGAGCTTGATTGTTTTTGCCATGAGAGTGGATTAACATGTTCTAGGAGATCATTGTCTAGAGATTAGCTCATGTTGTTTGAGATTTGTTGACCAAGTTAGATGATCATAATCCATAGTCCAGCCCATGAATCCCTCCTCAAGACCTTCCTTGTCTATTGATTTCCTAGTTTAAATCCTGTTGTTTGCCTGTTATTTGGTTTACTTTTGTCTTGCTCTTTTTTTCTTCATTGCTCTGTTCTCGCATTTGTCCAACTGGACCCTGTACTCGATCGCACACTCGATCGAGTGCCTGCTCGAGTTTATCCCCATAATTCTTGTTTATGCTTTGTGTTTGTCCTGTTTCATTTCTTGTTTCATTTTAGTTGCATTCCTGTTGCATTTATTTAGTTTCCTGTTCATTACTTGCCTTGCATTAGTTCTTTACTTGTCTTGCATTACTATAGTTTCTGTTTCATTGCATTGTTGCTTAGATCATCTTGTTCTAGTAGCTTTTACGTTCTGCATTTTACATTCATCATTAGGTTGTTAGTGACAAACATCCTACATATTTGGCTTGACTTAGACAAATATTCATATCATGATTGCTTGCATCACACTCATCATGGATAGACATCTCTTATATTACAACAACATAAGAGTAATTGAAACCTCTTGCCATTCATCATCATCATCTATATCATTCATTCATCACACCCACAAAAAATATATGTTTCAGTATGGCACCGTTGCCAAGTGAGTGTTTATTTGTGACATTTAGGATCTTTATTAGTCTAAGATTAAGTTCCTTTATCCCTTTGTTCGCTACTGATCTCGAATCTTCTACTGCTTGTCTGTGATTGAGTTTCAGGTACCAACTCGACCATCCACTCGAGCACCACTCGACCGGGTGAGTGATCGAGTACTTGATCGAGTCAGAAGCCGGATACAAATAGACATCTCTTCCCAGTTGACTCGACCACCCACTCGAGCCTACGCTCGACCGAGTGCCTGTCCGAGTCTGTACTCGCGCTTGTTGATGAAAATAAGGTCAAAGGGCAATCACAATCTTCAGAGACTCCTTGATCACATCAACCGACCACCAAGGGACCTGAGACAGCAGAGAACAAGAATCTATCAGGAAAAAGAACAACAAGTGCTAATGGAGCAACAAGATCAACAAGCTCCAAGGGCAAGAAACATTGGTGCTGGAGATGCACCAAACACACATAACCAGAGAGCTGGTATTGTGCCTCCTGCAGTTGCCAACAACAACTTTGAGATCAGGAGTGGATTGATCTCTATGATTCAAGCAAACAAGTTTCATGGTTTACCAATGGAAGATCCCCTAGACCACCTTGATGAGTTTGATAGGATATGTGGTCTCACCAAGATCAATGGTGTGAGTGAAGATGGCTTCAAGCTTAGGATGTTCCCCTTTTCGCTTGGAGACAAGGCTCACCTATGGGAGAAAACACTTCCAACTGGAACCATAACCACATGGGATGCTTGCAAGAAAGCTTTTCTGGCCAAGTTCTTTTCCAATGCTAGGACTGCAAGATTGATGAATGAAATCTCTGGTTTTGCTCAAAAGAATAATGAGAGTTTTAGTGAAGCATGGGAGAGGTTTAAAGGTTTCCAGACTCAGTGTCCTCACCATGGCTTCAGCAATGAGTCCTTGCTAAGCACTCTTTATAGAGGAGTTCGCCCAAAAATCAGGATGCTTCTTGATACAGCCTCAAATGGTAACTTCCTCAACAAGAATGTGGAAGAAGGCTGGGAATTGGTTAAAAATCTTGCTCAGTCAGATGGCAACTACAACGAAGACTATGACAGAGCAATAAGGTTCCCATCCACTGATCAAGAGGACAAGTGCAAGAAAGATTTGAAGATGGTCAATGAGAAGCTAGACAAGATCCTCCTTAGCCAACAAAAGACCATCCACTTCATTGGTGAAGAAGAGTCTCAAGTTCAAGATGGGGAGAGAGAGTTTGCTGAGCTATGCTACATGCAAAACCAAGGAGGCTATAAGGAATACAACCAGGAGGGAGGCTTCAAGGGTTACAATCAAGGAGGAGTATTTAAGAACAACAACCTCTCTTATAGAAGCACTAATGTAGCCAATCCTCAAGATCAAGTATACCCTCCTCAACAGCCCCAACAACAAAACAACTACGCACCCAAGCAACAACACCAAGGGTTCTAGCCTCAATTATGTCCCCCACCAGGGTTTCAGACTAACCAAGGCCAAGAATCAGCCTTAAGAGCTATGATGCAACAAATTTTGCTTGGGCAAGCAAATGGGAAAATTGAGGATGCCAAGAAGTTTGCTGAGCTGAACCAAAAGCTAAATTCTCAGTATAATTATCTCAACATGAAGTTTGAAGGACTGAACTCTAGAATCAAGTACATGGAGAGCAACATTGCCTCCACATCAGCTCCAAAGCCTAATCAACTCTCTGAAAAAGCCATTCAAAACCCAAGGGAATTCACTGCTAAAGCTATCCAATTCTATGAGGAAGCTGTCACTGAGGACAGTGAAGTTCAAGATGGGGAGGGTTTATCACTAAGTGCAGCTCAGAGTGAAGGTTTTACTCAGCAGACTGAAATCGTCAAGGCACTCGACTAGGTACTCGACCGCACACACGACCGAGTGCATGATCGAGTGACCAGTCGAGTTGAAGACAATGAAGCTATTAAGCCTGCTAAGTACATTCCTCCTGCTTACAAACCACCTCTGCCATTCCCAGGACGTTTTAAGGCACAAAAGCTGAAGGAACTAAGCGAAATTATTGAGAAAAAGGAAGAGCTAGCTTTGCAACAAGAGGAAGTGATGGCTTTTAAGGAAGAGATCATTATTGCATTCCAAGAAGAAGAGAGAGGACCTGCTTTGAAACAGTATGATCAATATCCTCTCTACGAAGATATGCTACTTGAGATGTCAAAGCAGAAAGCTCAGGATCAAGACATGAAGGACTTGAGGGAGATTGGGGAAGCTATTATCCCAACAAAACTTGAAGATCGAGGTTCATTTAACCTACCCTGTTCAATCAGCTACATGCATTTCAACAAGTGCATGTGTGATCTTGAGCTTCAGTGAGTTTGATGCCACGCTCAGTGGCTGAGAAGTTAGGGTATGAATACTTTAAGCCCTGCAAACTCTATATTGGTCTAGCAGATGGTTCCAAGAGGGATGTGATTGGCAAATTGGAGAGCCTTCCAGTCAAGATAGGAAAAGCAAGAATTCCTACTGATTTTGTGGTCATGGAGATGGATGCGGAGGTTGAAGATCATATCCTACTAAGGAGACCATTTCTAGCTATTGTTGGAGCTGTCATTGATGTCAAAGAAGGGCTTATAACTTTGAATATAGCTGAGGATGTGACCATGAAGTTTGATATCAACAATTCAACCAACTTACCCTCCATCAAAGGTCAACCTTTTACTATCAAGGGCAAGGATGGTCATGAGGTCTCAAGTGAAGTGGACACTTCAAAGGCTAAGCTCTCATCTCAAGAGGAATCAGTTGAAAAGCTCAAGAATTCAGTTCAAGAGTTGACTGACCTGGTGAAGGATCTCCAAGTCAAGCTTGACAAGAGGTCTTTGAAGAAGGCAAGACCAAGGTTCAAGATTAAGAAGAAACAAAGTTCAAGTGTGAAGGGTAAAATGATCAAGTTTCACATTGATCAAGTGGTACCAGGGAGGATTTCATCACCTCCTTGGTCTCTAAACCAAGCCTGAAAAGGCATCAAAAGTCAAGCTTAGTGACTATAAACAAGCTCACTAGGGAGGAAGTCCCTAAGGTATCATTGTACATATGCTTTATTTTCCTTGTAGTTTTGATTTCTTTTCTTTTATGTTTGTGTTGGGCAGGCTTTTTAATGAAAGTGTAGATGGGTTTGGAGAGATTTGGACTTGTGGAAATAGACTCGCAAGCCCACTCGACCGGCCCACGAGAGGTACTCGACCGAGTTGTGAAGAAACTAAGGTCCACTCGATTCCCATTTCTCTTGAATGATCGAGTGGAGGGAGAAAAAGAAGAGAAAATTTTGAATTTCAAACTTTGGTCAAGAAGCTCGACCACGTGCGGTCGAGTGTGGGGTCAAGTGGTAGAAAAAAGCAAGTCAAAGATTCCCATTTCAAATTTGAATGGTATGGACGCTCCACCCTTGTCTCCTTCTCCCCTTAGCTTATTTATATACATCAAAACTCGATCCTATGCTTCTCACACTCTCTCATTTGCTCAAAACAATTAAAATCTAGCTTAAAATCTCTCTCAAGTTCATCTTTTTGCTCAAAGCTTTGCTCTTTTGTTTTTGGGTTACTAACCTATGACCTTTGAGTTTTGAGTTTATTCCTTTCAAGTTCTCTTCAAGAATGTCTTCAAGGTCCACAAGAATGTCTCAACAAGTCGCTGATCGCTCTCTGGGTCGTCGTGATGCACACCTTGCATCAAAAAAAAAAAGCTGGTGGACGCACTCGACCTACCACTCGAGCAGGCACACGACCGAGTGCTAGCTCGAGCAGGCACACGACCGAGTGCTAGCTCGAGTAGACGGTCGAGTGAGATTGCTAGAGAGAGGCATCAGTCGAGGAAGACCCTGAGCGAACTGAGAGTGAAGAAGAGATGGAGTTTACTCTTCAAGAATACATTAGGAGACACAAGGCCAAGGGGAAGTGGCCAACAATTGAGGTTGAACAAGAGGAGGTTGAAGAAGAGAGTGAAGAAGAAGATGAAGAAGAAGAGGGAGAAGATGATGGAGAAGAACAATCTTGTGGCTTAACTCAAAGGCATCTTTATGAAGCCTTCATGAGGATGCAGTTCTTGGGGACTAGATAGCCACACAAGGAAACCATGGAGAAGCTAGGCATTGATGAAGATGTGGAATATCTTTTTGAGAAGTGCAACCTAAGCAAGTACATGGGGCTTTGCATGGAAGGGTATAAAGACGAAAGCTGTGGGTTTCTAGCCTCAATCAAGTTGCACTGCTACCTAAAGAAGGAAAAGGAGTTTGGACCTGGTCATGTTAACTTCACTATCAAGGGAAAGAAATATGAGCTTTAATTGAAGAAGATAGCCAATATTTTTGGCTTTGAAGTTGGTAGTGAGAGGAGCATGGTCATACCAAGAGAAGAGCTCTATGTTGTTTGGGAAACCATTGGAGATAACATAACTTACTCATCCTCCAAGACCAAGAGTTCCAAGATAAGAAGCCCAGTCCTAAGGTACTTCCACAAGGCCTTAGCAAACACCTTCTTTGCTAGGAGAGAGACTGGAAATGTGAATGAGGGTGAGCTCAAGATGATTGATGTGGCACTCAATAGCATAATTCTTCAAGCAAGGGATGGAAGCATCATCCTTGGAATCAGTGTGGGGACTGATCTTGCAATGGTGCTCATTGACCACATGATCTATTTGAGAAGCTTGGTGGGCAAGTTGCACAGTAGAGGTTCAGTGGGAGCCCTAACCATTGGAGGCATCATTACTCCAATGCTAGTAGCAGCCAAGGTACCACTAAGAGGAAAGAAGGCCATGCCAAGATGGATTGATTCCAACTATCACCTGCACTCTAATACTAGCCAACGAGATGCATCAAGGGAATCACCTCTTTAACTTTGAGCTTCCAACCATTGGGAAAGCTCAACTTGTTCTACCCAACAAGGAACTTATCACCATAAGTGAAGGGCAAAACATTGATTTCTGGCCAGCAGCTGAGTTCTTATTTGAGGGGACAGCTCAAGTTAGAGTTGATGAAGCTGGAGATGTAGAAATGGCTGATGGGGAGGAGCAGTTTTACTTTCAAGATTATGACCCTAGCCCTAGAGATAGTAGAGGAGTGAGGGAGACCAGCAAGAGGTTGACACTTCTACAAAAGTGGAGCAAGTGGCATGGGAAGAACTATGACAAGCTGAAGAAGAAGGTGGGAAGAATGACTAAGTCCATCAAGGGCTTAAAGAGGGAGATTGCTGAACTTAAGACTGGGAACTCATCACCAAGCCATGCAAGCCCTTTGAGGAGGAGTTGCTCAACTAGAGCACTTTTAAGAGCTGAAAACCCTGTTGAACCAGCTAGAGCTTCATTACATGGGCCAATTCAGAGGAGGAGAAGTTCAAGTCACCGAGAAAAACAATCTTCAAGGCACTCGACCAGTTCACTCGAGCTACCACTCGACCGAGTACCACCGATGAACTCTGCCGAGTACCTGCCAAGGCCTCCCTATGGCTTCCCAGCTCCAGCAGGATATCCAGGCTATCCAGGTTACCCTCCCTTCCCACACTAATACTTCATGGATCCAGCACTCTTGCAGCAGTTCTACCAGCAGAAAGGTCAGAATTTTTCAACTCGCAGTCCAACTCGACCCCCCCTCCCCACTCGACCAAGCACTCGATCGAGTATCAGTCGATTGCCACAGTCCAGTTGCCCCAGTCTCCTCCTCCAAGTCAACCACAAGACCCCCACTACACATTTGACAGCATGAATGAGGATGTGGACAGCTTCTTCCACAATCCATGAGGTACCACTATCATCTTCCTTGTAAATACCATTGCATATCATATTGTGTTTTGTTTTTAGTCTTGAATCTTCTTCCAAATTTTTCTCACACAGAGGATTGTGTGATTTAAGTTTGGGGGAGAGTTTGAGATAGTATTTGATGTTGTGTTTTGTTTTGTTATTTCACATTTTATCATGTTAGTATTTGCATTTCATCTAAGGCATAGAACAAAAATCTTTATAAAAAAAAGAGTGTTCATGTAGTTTGCATTGCATATTAGGATCTTGTTTAGTATGTTTCATATAGGACTGTTTCATATTTCTTTTGCATTAGGGATCTATGATGAGTTTAACCTTGTTAGCTTGTTTAAATTCACTAAACTAGGATCAATGCCCAAGTTAATAGTACTTTGATGCTAGTTGAGTAGCTAGAAGCATAAGATTGAACCATGTCTTGAATTCCTAAACTGCATTGTGGTCTAAATTGAAGCATGTTGTGATATGATTCCATTTCCTACTTATATGAACCTAATATTGACTTTTAATTATCAACTTGTGCATTGCTTTAAACTCATGGATACCATATACATATTTGGATCATCTATCTCCCTTTTACCCCTCTTGTTGATCCAAGTAGCTGATTAAACCATTAAAATCAGTTTCCCTACCCTTTAACCAACCCTTCTTTCAAGCCATGTTTATTCTTGTGTGTGTGAGGCCTATTTTGAGATTGAGCTTGGTAGAAAGTATTAGGTTTGAACTGACAAGAGTAAAGCCTTGTGTAGTTCTAGTTTGCAATTTTCAAACTAGATAGGACTAGGTGGTTTACTTGTTGGGTTTGGGACTTGGTTGTTTTGAAAAAGAAAAGAGGAAAAAGAGAAAGAAAAGGTTAGAGTCTTTAGGAGGGGAATATGTTTAAGTAAAATCAAAGTCTAGTGAAAGAATGGGAAGTATAAGCTTGTTGAAGTTGGTTCTAGTCAAAGAAAATAAAGAAAGAAAAGAAGAGTTTAGCAAAATGCTTTTATGTCTTAAAGAATAAGAAGAGAAGGGAACCATAGCAAGAAAGAAAGAAACCCCATTCCACTAGAAAGATCAAATAAGAAACCTCTCCTAAGGCTTAAAAACAAAAGAGAAAAGGGTGTTTGAGAAGAGATGAAGTAAAAGGGTAGAACTAAGACAATTTGTGTCTAGAATGTTAGGATCAAATATTTTGGGTGCCTTTGGGGAGACAAGGTTTTGTTCTTGTATGTGTCTAAGTGTTCTTACCTTTCGTATTCTTCTAAAGCTCAATCCATTTTTTATGAGAAAACTTTGATATTGATAAGCCCCACTCTAAAAAGAGATAATCATTATCTCTAAACCTTTATTACCACGCCAAATGAGTTTAAGCATTGCATAAGATTGATTCATGTTCTTGCTTAATGAATGTTAAGGGAAATGGTTGATTTGAATGCATGTGGACATCTAAGGCTCAAATCAGTAAAGGTTGTGATAGGCTTGTCTAAAATATTTAAGTACAGCTCATTCAACTTGCATCATAGTACTAGTAACTTGGACATTGATTCTAGCTGGTTTATTGGCAAGCTTTAGGAGCTGAGATCCCACTTTCAAACCTCACCTACCTTCTTATGTCTTGTTTATTTGCTTGAGGGCAAGCAAAGACTAAGTTTGGGGGTGTTGATGTTCATATATTTTACCCTGTTTTCCCTTAGTATTTTCACCTCTTTTGTATCATTTGTTGTTTAGTTTAGCCATTATTGCATAGATTTTAGGACTGTTCATGCATTAGGGTATAGTTGCATTGCATTTGCATGTTTTCTTGCATAAACAGGTGATTTTGGAGCATAAGGAGCATGGAAGCAATGCTGAAGAGGAGTGAAGCTATCAAGAGAAGAAAGAAAGGGAGTTAGAGCTGAAGAACCAAGGTCCGGAGTTCCACTCGACCAGACACCCGACCGTGTGTGGAGAAGGAATCGACCGAGTGGAAGGAGCACAAGAAGAGCCAACTCGACCGGTCACTCGACCGAGCACCAGGTCGAGTTGACTGAGCCGCCTAGCTATTTTGTCTTTTAGCATTTTTAGGGCTTCCACTACTTTTTCTATAAAAAGGCCTTATACCTTTCAGCCAAAGAGAGAGCCACCTGAGAGAAAATCTAAAAACCTAGTTTTTACCCTTTTGGGAATTTATGCTTTTTGCTTTTTATTTTTCTTAGGTTTTGTTCTACTTTTGAAGGAGAAAACAAGAGATTTTTTCATACTTGTTTGTTCAATAACTCTCAAAGTATTAAGAATTCGAATTTGGTTCCTTCTTCAATATTGTAGATCTCTGTTTTATCTTTCTAATGATGCAAGTTTTGTTATTTTCTGGGTTTATAACTTTGTTCATCATGTTTAGCATTTGTGAGTAGTTTGCTTAAGATCTTGAGGATGGGTTAGGCTGGATTGTCATTGTGGTTTGTTTAGCTTAGTCAAGCTTGTTTGTTATAGATCTCTTCTAGGCTAGATATACTCTATGCTGATCCTATAACTGAGAGGGTAGGATTTGATTTTAAGCATCTTAGCATCACACCAATGTCTAGGTTGTTAGATAAGGCTAGATCTAGAGATTATCATTAGGCATGCTAAGAGATTAGATGTCTTGTTTGATTTTTTACATAAATGATTTGTTGCTTAATGCTTGCTTGTATAAGTTCTTTGCTATGTGAGAACTAGTCTAGAAATATATGAGCTTGATTGTTTTTGCCATGAGAGTGGATTAACATGTTCTAGGAGATCATTGTCTAGAGATTAGCTCATGTTGTTTGAGATTTGTTGACCAAGTTAGACGACCATAATCCATAGTCCAGCCCATGAATCCCTCCTCAAGACCTTCCTTGTCTATTGATTTCCTAGTTTAAATCATGTTGTTTGCCTGTTATTTGGTTTACTTTTGTCTTGCTCTATTTTGTTTGCATTGCTCTGTTCTCGCATTTGTTCAACTGGACCCTGTACTCATCGCACACTCGATCGAGTGCATGCTCGAGCTCATCCCCATAATTCTTGTTTATGCTTTGTGTTTGTCCTGTCTCATTTCCTGTTTCATTTGAGTTGCATTCCTGTTGCATTTATTTAGTTTCATGTTCAATCTTGTTCATTAATTGCCTTGCATTAGTTCTTTACTTGTCTTGCATTACTATAGTTTCTGTTTCATTGCATTGTTGCTTAGATCATCATGTTCTCTTTGCATCTAGTATCTTGTTCTAGTAGCTTTTACTTTCTGCATTTTACATTCATCATTAGGTTGTTAGTGACAAACATCCTACATATTTGGCTTGACTTAGACAAATATTCATATCCTGATTGCTTGCATCACACTCATCATGGATTGACATCTCTTATATTACAACAACATAAGATTAATTGAAACCTCTTGCCATTCATCATCATCATCATCTATATCATTCATTCATCACACCCACAAAAAAAAGATATGTTTCATCTGGTGATGTGATCATAAGACCATCCAAGAAGACCCTTGAGTCTTGTTTAGCACGAACAAAGTTGAAGATTAATTCTTCCAACCAAAAAACCCTTTTAGATACATTTCATTTGCCAAAGGAGGTTAAGCTAGTTGTTCACTTGAAGAGCTTTAGGTCCAACTGGTTTATGAGCTTCCAGAATTATGTATGGCAACCAGAAGCTGTTTCTACTAAGTCCAAGGGAAGAAATTGTACAGCCCATATTGTTTCTCAGCAGCAAGTTGGATCAAAGAGTCAAACAAAGAGAAGATCAAGGAATGCATTTAATGGGCTAATTCAGGAGCTTATGGCCAAAGAGAGCATGGGAAATTCTATTGGGGATATTGTCTATCAAGTCCAGTGCACTTTGAGCCTAATACAAGCCAAGAAATCCCAAAATAATCACTTTCTTTAGTGGTCAAAGAGGAGTGACGAAATTAGAGTTCAACTCACCTTGGAAAGGACACCTTGGGAAGGAAGCATTGGGAAGGAAACTTTGGGAAGAGAAACATGCACCAAGACCAAGAATTGGGTCTTCATTCAACTATCTATCTTTATTGTATTTTAGTTTCAAGAATAATTAATACTTTGCTTTGTCACCAAGTTTTCTATCCCTATATAAACACATGTAATTTCATTTGAGAAAATATTCAATCAAGAAATCTTTTATCTCTTTTATCTTTTATTTGAGAGTGGTAAACTCCTTTGTTCCTTTGTAACTTGTTCTTTCTCCTTGGTGGGTTACATCAAAGAGTTTTCGGTATATCAAGTGATTCCACAGCACTTGACGTTGCCATTCACTAGCTGAGGACTGAAGAGTCGTTATAAGAGAGTCTAGGGCACAAGGATTTTCGGGATTAGTCTCACGCCTTATCATCTATCTCCGCGAAGTTTCTATCCGAAGTTCCACCGCCTTGATTAGTTTGGTTTGTTTTAAGAGAGTTTGGGGCATAAAGATTTTTGAGTTTATCTCACGCCTTGTCATCCAGCTTCGCGAGCCATCGGAGTTCTAGGATTATCAGTCTACCAACCTTAGAGTGTCAATTCCTTGGGAGGATCACATCATCTGGTGCTCAAGCAACTGATCGTTCACCAAGCCCGGTGGCGAGTGCTGTTCGCCGATCTCCTCGACGTAGGGACCTGTCTACGTTTGAGAGAACTGTTACCGATCCTATGGAGGTCGATTGTGATGCTGATGGAGGAGAACCAGAGGAGATCCAAACATCACGTTTGAGGAGCAGAGCTGCGGTTGCGAGAGGGAAGAGACCAGCTTCTGAAAAGGCTGAGAAGGTGGCTGAGAGGGCGACTGAAGAAGAAGATCAAGACACGGAGGAGGAGAGCCGTGACCGAGAGGAGGAGCAGAGAGAACGCACACGCCTGGCTTCGCGGAGGCTGAAGCAGAAAGAGGTGGAGACTCCGGCCAAGCTTTTCAAGGTCCTTCGCAAGATGAGCTATCCCCACCGAGAAACAATGAAGCAATTGGTGGAGCTGTACAACCCGAAGGGGGAGTCTGAGGCAGAAGAGAGAGAGTCAACTGGGCAAGGACAGGGAGACAACTCAGAAGAATATGATTTTGAGGAGTATGTTTGCTCTCAAAAGCAACCTGTTGGGGTGAGGGAGGCTCACAAGAGGATCGGATGGCTGAAGAGGATGAACAAGTTCCTGGCTAGGAAAGTGAAGGGCCTTACCGGCTGAGTGAAGGTAATGGGAGGTTAGATCAGGGAGCTGCAAGACAAGGCAAGATGTGCCTCAGTTCTCACTTCGGCATATGCACCCACATGGATGGGGAGGAGCGGACCACTAGGAGGAATTCGAGGATTGGCACCTCCAGAGCCTCATAGGACATCATCTTACGAGCCCCATGCTGAGGAGGATGTCACCAGGCCAGATAGATCGCGGAGAAGCCACTCAGATGCCTATCCGACGCTTAACACGATGGGGTACACGATGCTGTATCCGATGCCACCATCGAGCACCCATTCGGGTGCACACTCGGGTCCATTCCCTCCGACCTATCAGATGCCATATCCAATGCCGTACTCGATGCACCCTGCAAACGGCTATACTGGTGACCATTCCGGACCTCTCCGACCGTACCCTTCGTATTACCCGGAGCCCAACCCGATGATCTACGCGATGCCATACCCGATCAACCCCTCGGATGCTGGTCCGAGCAAGTCGTCCGTGCACATAAATGAGCTCTCTGATGAGCAAATCCCGGCGCCTGCTGAAGCCGGTGACGACCCTGGCTACACTTTGGCAAGCATGGAGGCTGCTACAACCTCCTTCTTCACCAACCCATGAGGTACCACTTTTATCCAAACCATTGTCTATACCATTGCATTTAGTTTGATTTCATTTTGTGTGATTCTTGGATACGTTTTCAGACTTTTATTTACACAGGGACTGTGTAATTTAAGTTTGGGGAGGGTCCTAGAATGTATTTAACATTGTGTTTTATTTTCTTATTTTCTTATTTCAAAATTTTGCATGCTAGTTTTATTAATTTTAGTCTGCATCTATTTGCATTAAAAACCCAAAAATTTTGAAAAAAAAAAGAAAAAAAAAAGAGTGTGCATGTATTTGCATTTACATATTAGGATTGAGTCTAGTTTGCTTCATATAGGATTGTTGCATATGCATCTTAGGGGACAATGATTAAAACTACCATGTTTAAAGTCAAATCTGATTGAAGTTATATCCCTTAATCACAGTTCATTGTTGTTAGATCAATCTTTGGAAAAAAATGAAAAATCTTTGTTTAGAACCTTGTGTCTTTTGAATAGCTTCCTCCACTTGCTTGAACATTGAATCATCTCTATATTATTGGACTTAACCTGAACTTAAATTGTCTTGTTGATAGAATTTGAATACTTGCTCATGGTAACTCTAAACTCGGATTAGCACTCTATTTTTTTCCAATCTTTTCGTTTAACCCGATTTGTTTTGCCCTACTCTTGAACCCAAACCTTTCTTTCAAACCTTGTTGTGAATTGCTAAGTGAGGCCTTTTCATTGTGCTATTGGTTGTGAAACCTTGAAAGCATTGAGAACGATAAAGAACTGGCTCTTGATTTAGCTAAGTTAGAATCATTTAGACTAGCTAATAGAGTCGGTTTTGAAAGATAGGTGGTTAGCATGTTAATTTGGGGCTGGGTTGAGAAATTAAAAAAAAAGAGAAATAAAAAAAGAGAGAGAAAAGAGAAAAGAAAGTCCCTTAGGTTCGAATCAAGTAGCTCTATGTCTCTTAGTAAAAAAAAAAAAAAAGATCTTGCTATAGTCTCCTAAAAAAAGAAAAAATATATATACAGAAATATTATTAGGAGTTTAGCAAAAAAAAAAAAAAAAAAAAAAAAGCTAGATGGTTAAAGTTTAGACCTTAGGGATTATTATAAAAAAAATAAAAAAGAAAGTTAAAATCAAGGATGTGGGTAGTTTTATTCAAGGGGATTTGATAAAAAAAAAGGAGGTTGAATGAAAAAATGGTTGATTATCAAGAGTTAAGCTTTGAATGCTCTAATTGTTCTTAATCTTAGATAGTTTTTACAACTGTCTAGCATTCCTTCTTTTGAGAGAAAACCACCCAAAGATATTGTTTGAAACCACCTAACCAAAAAGCCTTACCCTTGAAACCGATTGAGCTTGATCCACTTTCCATTTGCAAGAATTCTCCAAACACTTAAATGAATGTGAAAGAGATGTTCTTTGGAATTGTGACTCTTTACTTTTAGTTGGAGGTTAACTGGATCGATGCATGGTAATAAGCATAGAAAAATATTTGTAAGTATGTTGATTGATCTTAGCACCATTAAACTATCTTTAAGGACTGTAGCTGAATCCTTCCCTTAGCACAAAAATGTTATGAGTCCCCATTTTCAAACCTCATCCTCCTACTTCTTTGCTAGAGGACTAGCAAGATTTAAGTTTGGGGGTTTGAGAACTCTCTAATTTAAATGTTTTAAGCATCTTTTTTTGTCCATATTTTGCATTTTTTATACCCTAACCTTAGCATTTTTAGGTCATTAACTGTGGGAATTCGCATTTAGGCCATTTAGGGTATTGCATTCTTGCATTTGCATATTTTGGATGAAAACAGGTGCTTTAGAGCCTAAGATGGGGAGAAACAAGGTCAAATCCGAGCATGTACCCAAAGGAGCCATTGAGCAGGAAGAACAGTCTGAACCCTAACCCGATCGATGAGAATCCAAGAGAAGGAAGAACAACCCGAAGACCTACCTGAGGAGTAACCCGACCTCATCCTCGTGCACCTCATCGAGCAGACCCTCGGGCAGGACTAAGAAGCTAGGTTAAAGGGGTTTCCATAGATAAACCCCCTCTTCTTCCTCTCGCCCTAGCACGCCGCAGACACTCAAACCAGAGAGCGAGAGCTTCTCAGAGAGATCTTGAGCGACTCAAACTCTTTTTTTCTACATTTTTAGGATTTATTTTACATTTCTTGGCTATCCTTTTAGATTTCTACTCTGTACTCTTCACTTCTATTTTATTTTTGAATACAATGCAATTTTCGTTTGTCTATGCTTTTATGTTTTCTGCAGTGAGATCTGAGTAGTGAAACAAAATTTCTAGGGATGGGATAGAAATTTATGTGTTCTTGATCGGTTAGGATGTCTTAGCTTGGTTGTTTATGTTTTACAAACTCCCTTCTAGATTGGTGTTCTTAATGTTATCAACAGACCGAGAGGTTGAGATTAGATCTAGGGTGTTTTACCATCGAGCGATGTAGATGAAATGCTTGAATCAATCAATGCTAGAGATTTGCTCACTTAGCCTAAGAGATTGGATGTGTAAGGAGCTTATTGACAATAATGAATCGGCTTGTATTGCCTGCTTGGTCATGTTTCTCCAATGAGAGTTGGGTAGGGAAGTGATCAAGGTTGATTGTTTCTATCACGAGAGTGTTTTAACAAGATTTTAGAGATTCATTGTCTAGGGAATATTTGCTTGAGGCATGTAGGATATCCATACTGGTCAGGAACACTTAGGAGTCGATTACCCCATCCTTAGGAGCTTCCGCATCTTGATTGTTTACATTTTTCTACATCACTCGACCTTATACCCGAACTGCTACTTGATCACCAGCTTCATGGACACCTTCGAGTTGTTCATACTTTCTTTGTTTACTCGATCACCCCATCCGATCTTGTACTCGAATGCTTGCATCGAGTGCTTAGGTCGTGTTGTTTTTGTCTATTTGATTTCTTTTATTTATTTTAGGATTGTTAGATCAAAACTATTCTTTGCTTGGCCTGACTTGCATAGTTCTGATCATATCTCATCTGCTAGCATAACAACCATTTGGATTGATAACCCTTTGTACTACAATTGCATAGGGAATTGATACCCTGGATGAAAATCTTGTTATCAATACTATTAGTTGCTTTGATTTCTTACTTATTTTATTAATTTTGTGTTTATTTTTAAGTGGTATACGTGTGAGATGCAATTTGCAAAGAGGATATTTCAATTATTTTTTCGATGGCTTCCGGGAATTTGAGGATGGCATTATTATATGCATTATCAGATTCAGTGTAATTGTAACTGTTGAAGGTGAGTGTTTATTATAAACAAATATGGTAATATTTGAGAATGCATATGCTAACTTATATTATGTTTTCAATTGTACACGGATTTTATTCAATTATCCATGTTTTGAAGTTTAGAATATGCAAAATCATTTTGAAAGCTCAGAAGATTAATTTGTTGTTTTAGGTTTTTAAGATATAAGTCTGAATTATCAGTATTCTCATTTATTTATTTTTACTTTTTTAATTGTATATTGATTTGTGATTTACAATTTCAGATTTTCAAGAAGAATTAATGTCTAAAAAACTTATGATTGATAATAACGCACTAATGACAGTTTTATTGCACAAAGAAATCGAGATATGGTTAATTTAATTCAATAGATTATTCTTTTTTTTAAACTATGATAATAAATGTCGACATATAAAAAAAACAAAAACTGAAAAATGTTTATTCTAATTGTAGTTTCCAAATAAAGTTTAAAGTTTCTTGAAAATGAACAATAATTTAATTGTAATTTTCAATAAATTTTAAATAATAATCAAAACAAGGATTAAATAGTCCAATGCATGATAATAAAAATATATCAACATGCAAGAAAAAAAAAAATCAAGAATTAGTCCTGCAAGTCAAACATTAGAGTTTGAACAAGATAAATTTATTAGTTCTGCCATGAACAGTGACATATTTAATTAAGAATGCGAGTTTCTCTAAAACCTTTTCCCAGCTGCCACAGCTCTTTCATGAATTGACAAATTTGTCCCTAAAAATATTTATCAATAAAATTAATAATAATTATTATTTGTTTGTTGTAATTTTTTGATATTTTTATTTCTTTCACCTACGATTATTCATCTTCTTCCATCTCTCTCTCTCCTCTCCCCTCTCCCGAGAAACCTCTATATCCCTTTTTCCATCTCTAATAACTCTGACAGCCTCATCTAATGGAGAAGAATCAGAACCAACCTTCGTCGTGGATGAAAAACTTTTTTTGCTCATTCTGGAGATGCTCCCCTCAAGGCTAACTATGATATATCTCAATTTTGAGTTTCTTTTGAATGTTTCCTTCTCCATAAAATTTTAATGGATCAGATCTGACATCTAACCTGATATTTGTTTTTCGATGGACCAGATCTAGTGGAGCATCCGGTGGACTAAACCTCTATCAATGTTGTAGGAGGAGCTCATGTTGTCGTCAAAGATGCTTCCATCGAGATTGGAGATGAGATTCATCTGTTATCTTTGGAGACCAAATTAGGTATTAATTGATGGAAAAAATTTAGAAGACATTAATGTATCATTCACTTAACTTGTCCATCATCCCTTTGTCTACTGACTAACTCTCATTTTATTGTCTATTTTGCATATCTCCCAACAAATCATTGGACACAAGTGTTGAAGAGGATTCAAGGGAGTGACTCTCGAATGAAAATATTAAAGACCTAACTAGGTACTAATTGATGGATTGAAACATGGTGTTTAAGTGGTGTGAATGATGGAATGATATGGATGATGATGATGAATGGCAAGAGGTTTCAATTACTCTTATGTTGTTGTAATATAAGAGATGTCAATCCATAATGAGTGTGATACAAGCAATCAGGATGTGAATACTTGTCTAAGTTAAGCCAAATATGATGATGGTTTTTAACTAACAACCTAATGACAATAATGAAATGCAGAAAGTAAAATCTACTAAAACAAGATACTAAATGCAAAGTAAACTGAATGATCAAAGCAATGATGAAACTAACAGGAACAAATACTAAACAAATGAAAAATAGTAAATGAAACAGGAATCAATGCAATGAGACAGAAATGAAACTAGAATGAAACAGGAATGATGAAACAAGTAAGATGCAGAACATAAACAAGAACACTGGATGGTGCTCGAGCAAGCACTTGATCGGATGCTCGATCGAGTACTAGGTCGAGTGGTACAAAAATTCAGAACAGAAACAGAGCATCAAACAAAACAGAGCAGAATGAAAGTAAAGCAAACATCAAGCGATTAAACAGGATTAAAACAAGGAAATCAATAGACAAAGAAGGTCCTAAGGATGGATTCATGGACTAGACTCAAGCTATGGTTACCTAAACTGACCAACAAACCTCAATCAAACATGAGCTACCTCTAGACAATGATCTCATAATATCTTGCTAATCCATTCTCACGGCAATAACAATCAAGCTTAGATACTCCTAAACTAGTTCTCACTCAGCAAAGGACATATAAAAGCAGGCAATAAACAACATATCATTTAAGTCAAAAATCAAACAAAACATCTAATCTCTTAGCATGCTTAATGATAACCTTTAGATCTAGCCTTATCTAGCAACTTAGACATTGGTATAATGCTAAAAAGCTTAAGATCTAACCTTACCCTCTCAGATATAAGGATAGCATAGAGCATATCTAGCCTAGAAAAGATCTATAACAAACAAGCTTGACCAATCTAAACAACCATAACCCGGGGAAACAAGCTATTTCCCCATGAGAACTATCATATCTAGTTAGATAGAGCCCAAACTTTGACCCCGATCTAGATATCTCCAAAAAAATAGTTCAATTTCTATTTCCCCACGGAAAAAAGGTTCTACAGTTATATCTCTCCGAATTAAAAGTTCAAGATCTAATTATCCCTTGTCCTGGGTTTCCACTGGTTTACTCTTTACTTAACTGTCTACTAAAGAACCTAAACCCAATTAGACCAAACCAAATCTCTATCTAACCGATTTTTTTTTTTTTTGACATTTTTTATTCATATATTGCCTTCATAATATTCTTTTGACACACAAATTTTTTTAATAAGCTTATTGACGAGGACCGAGTTGACTCAGTTGGAAAGGTGGGAAGATTGGTGGAGATGGTGAAGAAGGAGCCGAGTGGGAACCGAGTGTTGAGATCCCATCATCACGATTGGCGATCCGAAAAGAAACCTTCATCCAAAGCTTATTAAGTTATTAAGTTTTCATTGCTGTAATTTGGTATATGTTGAAATCGTTGATGTCGTCATGGTCAGTGTTATTAGTGTTAAACTGTTTTCTTTGTAAATTGAAGATGTGATAAACGCCTCACAGTTGACTTGGAAGAAACAAAGCAGTAAATCGTGAAAAAAGAGAGATTGCTTTTGATAATGAATCTTTTATTCGAAAGAGATCTACCCACTGCAAAAGGAGAAGAGATCTGGTTTTTTATATCTTCATCAACAAATTTTGGAAATCAAACATTAGTTTTCTCACTATAATCTTTACCACCAAATAAAATGTCATTTCAAAGGAGGAAGAAACATATAATAAAAGAGATAATCGATCAATGATGTCAAACACCAATCCATATCTGATTTTTGAATTAGAGATGGCGGAGAAGATAAATACTCCCATGGGATTCAACAAATTTTCAGCCAAAAGATATCAAATCTCTGAAACTCCAAATTGTCTGAGAATAAGATCTATTCATTTTCCATTAAAACTTCAATGACTAAGATAAGTTATGGAGGTCTGGCGATGGATGAAGGAGAACGAAATTTTTTTTAATCTTTTTAATTATTATTTTTTTTAATTTTAAATATATTATGAGATAATGTTTTTTTAGTAGTTTATAGTTAAAAGAATGTTGAGTCCGGCTTTAATTGGTTTAATGTCGAGTATATATGGTTTGGTCTTGGTTTCACCATCAAAACCAATATAATTCAGGTTTAGGGAGATATAAGTGTAGAATTTTTCTTCTGGGGAGTAATAGAAGCTGAACTATTTTTTCGAAGATATCTATATCGGAGTCAAAGTTCGGGCTCTATCTAGCTAGATATGATAGTTCTCATGGGGAAATAGCTCGTTTTCCCACCATAACCCTAATCCTGCCTAAACCATCCTTAAGATCCTAGAACACTACTCACAATCACCAAACATGATAAACAAAATAAATAACCCAGAAATCAATGAAACTTGCATGATTAGATAGATGAGATAAAGATCTACAATATTGAAGAAAAAATCAAACTCAAATTCTTAGTACTTTGAAAGTTATGAAACCAACAAGTATCAAAGATCTCTTAAGATCAAACAAAAGAGGCTATGGAATCTAAAAAATAAGCAAAAAGTAATAATTCCCAAAAGGGCGAATACTAGGTGAAACACATTTATTTGGTGGGTATGGTAATGAAATGGATGGAATGATGAGATATGAATGATGATGAATGGATGGCAGGGTGTTTCAATTCCCCTTATGCAATTGTAGTACAAGAGGTGTCAATCCAATCTGAGAGTCTGTGAACAACCAAGATGTGCAAATGGGTCTAAGTTAAGCCAGATGTAAAGGATGTCTAATGGTAAACTCTAGATCTAGCCTTATCTATGCCCCTTAAACATTGGTATGATGCTAAGATGCTTGAGATCAGATCCTACCCTCTCAGATATAGGATCAGCATTAAGAACATCTAGACTAGAACAGATCTACAACAATCAAGCTTGACCAAATCAAACAAACCTCAAACATAATCCAGCCTAACCCATCCTCAAGATCCTAAGCAACTACTCACAAGAACACATGATGAACATCAAAGTCATAAACCTAGAAAATGCTGAAACTTGCATCAAATGAAAGATAAAACAAAGATCTACAATAATGAAGAAAGAATCAAACACAAATTCTTAATATCTTGAAAGTTATGAAACCAACAAAATACAAGAATCTTATGTTTATCCCTTCAAAAGAAGGTACAAGATTTAATAAAATAAAAGTGCAAAAGGAAAAATTCCTTAAAAGGTAAAAACTAGGTTTGAGAATATCTAAAAAGTTGGACCCTTGGTAGCTGAAGGGTACAGGGTCCTTTTATAGGAAAAGTAGTGGAAGCCCTAAAAATGCTAAAAGACAAAATAGCTAGGTGGCTCGGCCAACTCGACCTGGTGCTCGGTCGAGTGACCGGTCGAGTTGGCTTTCCTTCTGCTCCTTCCACTCGGTCGAGTCCATCTCCGCACACGGTCGAGTGTCTGGTCGAGTGGGCGGTCGAGTGGGACTCCGGACCTTGGTTCTTCAGCTTTAACTCTCTTGTTTCCTTCTCTTGTCAGCTCCAATCTTCTTCAGCAATCCTTCCATGCTCCTTAGGCTCCAAAATCACCTGTTTATGCAAGAAAACATGCAAATGCCATGCAACTACACTCTAATGCATAAACATTCCTAAAACTATGCACAAGGGGCCAAACTAGATGGCAAATGATGCAAAAGAAGTGAAAATACTAAGGGAAAACAAGGTAAATTATATCAACATCACTAGGTTTTTAGATTTTCTCTCAGGTGGCTCTCTTTGTGGCTGCTGGATACAAGGCTTTATATAGAAAAAGGAGGGGAAGCCCTAAAAATGCTAAAAGACAAAATAGAAGGGTGGCTCGGTCAACTCGACCTGGTGCTCGGTCGAGTGACCTTTTCTTCTGCTTCTTCCATCCGGTCGAGTCCATCTCCGCACACGGTCGAGTGTCTGGTCGAGTGGGCGGTCGAGTGGACTCCAGACCTTGATTCTTCAGCTCTAACTCCCTTGTCTTCTTCTCTTGATAGCTTCAATCTTCTTCAGCATTCCTTCCATGCCTCTTAGGATCCAAAATCACATATTTGTGCAAGAAACTATGCAAATGCAATGCAACTATACTCTAATGCATAAACAATCCTAAAACTATGCAATAATGGCCAAACTAGACAGCAAATGATGCAAAAGAGGTGAAAATACTAAGGAAAAACTAGGTAAAATATATGAACATTAACACCCCCAAACTTAGTCTTTGCTTGCCCTCAAGCAAATAAACAAGACATAAGAAGGTTGGTGAGGTTTGAAAGTGGGATCTCAGCTCCTAAAGCTTGCTAATAAACTAGCTAGAATCAATGTCCAAGTTACTAGTACTATGATGCATGGTGAATGAGATGTACATAAAGATTTTAGACAAGCCTATCACAACCTTAACTGATTCAAGCCTTAGACATCCACATGCATTCAAATCAACCCTTTCCTTTAACATTCATTAAACAAGAACATGAATCAATTTATGCAATGCTTAAACTCATTTGGCTTGGTAATAAAAGGTTTAGACACAATGATGGTCTCTATTTAGAGTGGGGCTTATCAATATCAAGGTTCTCTCATAAAAAATGGATTGAGCTTTAGAAGAAGGCTAAAGGTAAGAACACTTAGACACATACAAGAACAAAATCTTGTCTACCCAAAGGTACCCAAAGTGTTTATCCTATCATTCTAATCCCAAATGATCTTAGTTCTACCCTTTGACTTCATCTCTTTTCATATACCTTTTTGTCTTTTGTTTTTAAGCCTTAGGAGAGGTTTCTTATTTGAATCACCTAGTGGAATGGGGTTTCTTTCTTATTTGCTATGGTTCCCTTTTTTTCTTATTCTTTAAGACATAAAATCTTTTTGCTAGACTCTTCTTTTCTTTCTTTATTTTCTTTGATTAGAACCATCTTCAACAATCTTATACTTCCCATTCTTTCACTAGAGCTTAATTTTGCTTAAACACATTCCCCTCCTAATGACTCTAACCTTTTCTTTCTCTTTTTCTCTTTTTTTTTTTCTTTTTTTTTTTCAAAACAGCCAAGTCCAAAACCCAAGAATTAAACCACCTAGTCCTATCTAGTTTGAAAATTACAAACTAGAACTACACAAGGCTTTACTCTTGTCAGCTCAAACCTAACATTTTCTACCAAGCTCAACCCCAAAAAGGCCTCACACACACAAGAATAAACATGGCTTGAAAGAAGGATAGGTTAAGGGTAGGGAGAACTGATTTTAATGATTTAATCAGCTACTTGGATCAACAAGAGTGGGAAAAAGGAGAAAGATGATCCAAATATGTATATAGTATCCATGAGTTTAAAACAATGCACAAGATGATAATTAAAAGTCAATATTAGGTTCTTATAAATAGGATATGGCTTCAAATCACAACATGCTTCCATTTAGACCATAATGGAGTTTAGGAATTCAAGACATGGTTCAATCTTATGCTTCTAGCTACTCAACTAGCATCAAAATACTATTAACTTGGGCATTGATCCTAGTTTAGTGAATTTAAACAAGCTAACAAGGTTAAACTCATCATAGATCCCTAATGCAAAAGAAATATGAAACAGTCCTATATGAAACATACTAAACCAGATCCTAATATGCAATGCAAACTACATGAACACTCTTTTTTTTATAAAGATTTTTACAAAAATTTTCAAATTTTTTTTGTTTTTTCTATGCCTTAGATGAAATGCAAATACTAACATGATAATAATAAAATGTGAAATAAGAAAACAAAACACAACATCAAATACTATCTCAAACCCTCCCCCAAACTTAAATTACACAGTCCACTATGTAAGAGAAATTTGTAAGAGGATTCAAGACTAAAAACAAAATAAAACTAAAGATGCAATGGTATTTACAAAGGTAAGGTGATGTTGTTACCTCATTGGTTGTGGAAGAAGTTGTCTACAGTATCATTCATGCTGTCATGGGTGTAGTTGGGGTCTTGTTGCTGAGTTGGAAGTGGTGAAGGGGGCAACTCGACTATGGCCATCGACTTGTACTCGGTCGAGTGGGTCGGTCGAGTTGGTGCAGGAGGGAAAAATTGCTGACCTTGCTGCTGGTGGAACTGCTGCAAGAGGGCTGGATCCATGAAGTATTGGGGTGGGAAGGGAGGGTAACCTGGATAGCCTGGATATCCTGCTGTAGCTGGGAAACCATAAGGAGGCCTTGGCAGGTACTCGGTTGAGTGCTCCAAGGGTACTCGGTCGAGTGGGTGCTCGAGTGATCCGGTCGAGTGCCTTGGAAACTGCTGTTCTCGGTGACTTGAACCTTTCCTCCTCTGAATTGGCTCGTGCAATGAAGCTTTTGCTGGTACCACTGGGTTTTCAGCTCTAGACAATGCTCTAGTTGAGCTACTCCTCCTCAAAGGGCTAGATGGGCTTGGTGATGAGTGTCCACTCTTCAGCTCAGCAATCTCCTTCTTTAAACCCTTGATGGACTTGGTCATCTTTCCCATCTTCTTCTTTAACTTGTCATAGTTCCTCCCATGCCACTTGCTCCACTTTTGTAGGAGTGTCAACCTCTTGCTAGTCTCCCTCACTCCTCTACTATCTCTAGGGCTTTGCTCATAATCTTCAAAGTAAAATTGCTCTTCCCCATGAGCTATTTCCTCATCTCCAGCTTGATCTTCTCTCACTTGTGCTGCCCCATCAAACAAAAACTCAGCAGCTGGCCAAAAGTCAGTGTTTTGCCCTTCACTTATGGTTGTGAGTTTCTTGTTGGGTAGGACAAAATGGCTCTTCCCTAGTGTTGGGTGCTCAAAGTTGAAGAGATGCCTCCCTGGTGCATCTCCTTGGCTAGAATGAGAGTGGAGGTGAGGTAGTTGGTGTCAATCCATCTTGGCATGACCTTCTCTCCTCTAAGTGGCACCTTGGCAGCTACTAGCATTGGAGTGATGATGCCTCCAATGGTTAAGACTCCAGTTGAGCCCCTCTTGTACAGCTTGCTCACACAACTCCTATAGTAGATCAATTGGTCAATGAGGACCATGGCAAGATCAGTCTCCACACTGCTTCCTAGGATGATGGTCCCATCTCTTGCTTGAAGGATGATGCCATTGAGAGCTACATCAATCATCTTAATCTCTCCCTCATTCATATTTCCCGTTTCCTTCCTAGCAAAGAAAGTGTTTGCTAGGGCCTTGTGGAAGTACCTTAGGACTGGGCTCCTTATCTTTGAGCTCTTGGACTTGGAGGATGAGTAGAAGTTGCTATCTCCAATGGTCTCTCAAACAGTAACGAGCTCTTCTCTTGGTATAACCATGCTCCTCTCACTCCCAACTTCAAAGCCAAAGATATTGGCTATCTTCTTGAATGAAAGCTCATATCTCCTCCCCTTGTTGGTGAAGTTGCAACAACCAGCTCTCATTTCCTTATCCACCCTTGAGAAGAACTGAAACTTGATGGTGGCTAAGAACTCACAGCTCTTTTCTCTATAACCTTCCATGCACAACCCCATGAACTTGCTTAGGTTGCACTTCTCAAAGAGATACTCTACATCTTCAGCAATCCCCAGCTTCTCCATGGTCTCCTTGTGTGGATACCTTGTTCCTTGAAAGCTCATCCTCATGAAGGCTTCGTAGAGCTGCTTTGGAGTTAAACCACAAGACTCTTCTTCTTCCTCCTCTACTTCTTCTTCTTCATCACACTCACTTTCAACCTATTCTTGTCAAACTTCAGCAGCTGGCTTCTTTCCCTTGGCCTTGTTTCTCCTCATGTGTTCTCTAAGAGTGAACTCCATCTCCTCTTCACTCTCAGTCCTCAGGATCCTCCTCAACTGGTTGATGTTTCTTACTCGCTATGCCACTCGCCATTGGAGATATCAACCTCTACTCATCCTCCAATTCCAAGAGCTCAAAGATAAGGAGCTCAGTCCTAAGGTACTTCAACAAGGCTCTAGCAAACACTTTCTTTGCTAGGAAGGAAACTGGAAATATGAATGTGGGAGAGCTTAAGATGATTGATGTAGCTCTCAATGGCATCATCCTTCAATCAAGAGATGGGACCATCATCCTAGGAAGCAGTGTGGAGACTGATCTTGCCATGGTCCTCATTGACCAATTGATCTATTATAGGAGTTGGGTGAGCAAGCTGTACAAGAGGGGCTCATCACTCCAATGCTAGTAACTGCCAAGGTGCCACTTAGAGGAGAGAAGGTCATGCCAAGATGGATTGACACCAACTACCTCACCTCCACTCTCATTCTAGCCAAGGAGATGCACCATGGGAGGCATCTTTAACTTTGAGCACCCAACACTAGTGAAGAGCCAGCTTGTCCTACCCAACAAGGAACTCACAACCATAAGTGAAGGGCAAAACATTGAATTTTGGCCAGCTGCTGAGTTTTTGTTTGGTGGGACAGCACAAGTGAGAGAAGATTAAGCTGGAGATGAGGAGATAGCTCATGGGGAAGAGCAATTTTACTTTGAAGATTATGAGCCAAGCCCTAGAGATAGTAGAGGAGTGAGGGAGACTAGCAAGAGGTTGACACTCCTACAAAAGTGGAGCAAGTGGCATGGGAGGAACTATGACAAGTTAAAGAAGAAGATGGGAAAGATGACCAAGTCCATCAAGGGTTTAAAGAAGGAGATTGCTGAGCTGAAGAGTGGACACTCATCACCAAGCCCATCTAGCCCTCTGAGGAGGAGTAGCTCAACTAGAGCATTGTCTAGAGCTGAAAACCCAGTGGTACCAGCGAGAGCTTCATTGCATGAGCCAATTCAGAGGAGGAGAGGTTCAAGTCGATGAGAACAGCAGTTTCCAAGGCACTCGACCGGATCACTCTAGCACACACTCGACCGAGTACCCCCGGAGCACTCGATCGAGTATCATGTTGCAACGGCGCCAAATTGATACTAGGATTTTAGTGTGTCTATCCTAGCAGATTCAATTAACCTTATGCATTGTAGTACTTAAGGTGTCAATCCAAATGGGATGATGCTAATCACAAAAGATGCAATCAAGATAGAACTAGTTAAGCCAATTAAAAGATGGGGGGTGATTCTATCAACCTAACGAACAAAGTAAACAACTTAAAGACAGTAATAAGCAGAAATTAAACTACTAAACAAGTGTAATAAACAATACTAAGCAGATTAACTAATAAGCAGAAGAAAACAAGAACAGAACAATGCAAAAACAATAAAGTAAACTGGAGGTCGACCTAGCACTCGGTCGAGTGCATGGTCGAGTAGGTGGTCGAGCACTTGGCCGAGTGATGCATAACAGAAGAACAGAAGCAAAACTAGAAGCAGAAACAATAAAGCAGACAATGACAAGTAATTAAACGCAAGAAACAAAAGCAATCAAGTAGCAAATAGATCCTAAGGATGTGAATAATTGGTTGGTATTAAACTTAATCTATCTAGGTTGCTTAACAAAACTCAATCAACAAAGAGCTAATCCTTATACAATGATCTCATAATACTTGCTAATCCACTCTCATGACAATAACAATCAAGTCTAGTAAAATCCTAACCCAACTCTCATTGGTGTAACCTTACTAAACAGGCAATAAATTCCAGATCATCAATGTCAAAAGTCATATTAAACATCTAATCTCTTAGCATGCTTCATGATAATCTCTAGTATTAGCTTTATCTAACAACCTAAACATTGGTATGATGCAAGAAAGCTGAAACAAGGTTTTGATGGTGGTGAATGTGAATGATGATGAATGTATGCAATGAATGGATGGATGGTAAGGTGTTTCAATTCCCCTTATGCAGTTGCAGTATAAGAGGTGTCAATCCAATCTGAGTGTTTGTGAACAGTCAAGATGTGCATAAAGATCTATTTTAAGCCAGATGTAAAGGATGTTTGTCACTAACAATCCTATGATTAAAATGCAAAGTGCAGAAAATAAAACTACAAGAACTAGATGCTGAATGTAAATGAACAGAATGATTGTAACAGTAATGAAGCTAAAACAGAAATAAAAACTACTATAATGCAAGAAATAAACCTATGCAAGACAAGCAATGAACAGAAAACTAAATGAATGCAGCAGAAATGAAACAGGACAATCACAAATCATAAACACAAGCTCTGGGGAAGAACTCGAGCAAGCACTTGACCGAGTGTAGGTCGAGTACAGGGTCGAGCTAGACTAATCGTGAAAACAGAGCAACACAATAAAAACAGAGCAATGCAAAAACGAATCAAACAACAATCAAGCAACAGGATTAAGACTAAGATATCAATAAACAAAGAAGGTCCTGAGGAGGGATTCATGGGCTGAACTAATCATTGTGGTTATTTAACTTGGTCAACAAACCTCAAACAAACTTTGAGCTAATCTCTAGACATACTATTCTAAGACATGTTTAATCCACTCTCATGGCAAGAAACAATCAAACCTATGCATTTTTAGACTTGCTCTCACATAGTAAAGAATCTACACAAGCAGGCACTAAGCAATACATCTCAAACCAAACAAGACATATAATCTCTTAGCAAGCCTAATGGTAAGCTCTAGATCTAGCCTTATCTATGCTCCTTAGACATTTTTTTGATGCTAAGATGCTTGAAATCAAACCCTACCTTCTCAGATATAGGATCAGCATTAAGAACATCTAGCCTAGAAGAGATCTACAACAATCAAGCTTAACCAAATCAAATAAACCACAAGATCAACCCAGCCTAACCCATCCTCAAGATCTTAAGCAAACTACTCACAAGAACACATGGTGAACAAAGTCAAAAACCCAGAAAATAATGAAACTTGCATCACTAGAAAGATAAAACAGAGATTTCAATATTGAAAAAGAAATGAAACTCGAATTCTCAATATTAAGAAAGTTATGAAACCAACAATATTGAAGAATTTAGTCTTTTTCAAGTACAAGATCTAAGAAATATAAAAATGCAAAAAGAATAATTCCCAAAAGGGTAAAATACTAGGTTTAGAGAATATCTAAAAAGCTGCACACTTTTGTGGCTGCAGGTATAAGGCTTTATATAGGAGGGGAGTGGAAGCCCTAAAAATACTAAAAGACAAAATAGTCAAAGGCTCGGTCAACTCGACCTGTGCTCGGTCGAGTGGCAGGTCGAGCTGGCTTCTCTCGTGCGTTCTCCACTCGGTCGAGTCCTCCTCAGCACACGGTCGAGTGTCTGGTCGAGTGTGCGGTCGAGTTGGACTCCGGACCTTGTTATTTCAGCCTTAACTCTCTTGCTTTCCCTTCATGATTGCTTCACTTCTTCCTCAGCATTGCTTCCATGCTCCTTAAGCTCCAAAATCACTTGTTTATGCATGAAAAGATGCAAATGCAATGCAACTAAACTCTAATGCATGATTAGTCCTAAAGCTATGTGAAACAAGTTATTTATTAGTGGTTGGCGTGAATGATGATGAATGTATGCAATGAATGGATGGATGGTAAGGTGTTTCAATTCCCCTTATGCAGTTGCAGTATAAGAGGTGTCAATCCAATCTGAGTGTTTGTGAACAGTCAAGATGTGCATAAAGATCTAATTTAAGCCAGATGTAAAGGATGTTTGTCACTAACAATCCTATGATTAAAAAGCAAAGTGCAGAAAATAAAACTACAAGAACTAGATGCTGAATGTAAATGAACAGAATGATTGTAACAGTAATGAAGCTAAAACAGGAATAGAAACTACTATAATGCAAGAAATAAACCTATGCAAGACAAGCAATGAACAGAAAACTAAATGAATGCAACAGAAATGAAACAGGACAATCACAAATCATAAACACAAGCTCTTGGGGGAGAACTCGAGCAAGCACTCGACCGAGTGTAGGTCGAGTACAGGTTCGAGCTAGGCTAAACGTGAAAACAGAGCAACACAATAATAACAGAGCAATGCAAAAACGAATCAAACAACAATCAAGCAACAGGATTAAGACTAAGATATCAATAAACAAAGAAGGTCCTGAGGAGGGATTCATGGGATGAACTAATCATTGTGGTTATTTAACTTGGTCAACAAACCTCAAACAAACTTTGAGCTAATCTCTAGACATACTATTCTAAGACATGTTTAATCCACTCTCATGGCAAGAAACAATCAAACCTATGCATTTCTAGACTTGCTCTCACATAGTAAAGAATCTACACAAGCAGGCATTAAGCAATACATCTCAAACCAAACAAGACCTCTAATCTCTTAGCAAGCCTAATGGTAAGCTCTAGATCTAGCCTTATCTATGCTCCTTAGACATTCGTGTGATGCTAAGATGCTTGAAATCAAACCCTACCTTCTCAGATATAGGATCAGCAATAAGATCATCTAGCCTAGAAGAGATCTACAACAATCAAGCTTGACCAAATCAAACAAACCACAAGATCAACCCAGCCTAACTCATCCTCAAGATCCTAAGAAGACTACTCACAAGAACACATGGTGAACAAAGTCAAAAACCCAGAAAATAATGAAACTTGCATCACTAGAAAGATAAAACAGAGATCTTCAATATTGAAAAAGAAATGAAACTCGAATTCTCAATATTAAGAAAGTTATGAAACCAACAATATTGAAGAATTTATTCTTTTTCAAGTACAAGATCTAAGAAATATAAAAAAGCAAAAAGAATAATTCCCAAAAGGGTAAAATACTAGGTTTAGAGAATATCTAAAAAGCTGCACACTATTGTGGCTGCAGGTACAAGGCTTTATATAGGAGGGGAGTGGAAGCCCTAAAAATACTAAAAAACAAAATAGTCAACGGCTCGGTCAACTCGACCTGTGCTCGGTCGAGTGGCAGGCCGAGCTGGCTTCTCTCATGCGTTCTCCACTCGGTCGAGTCCTCCTCAGCACACGATCGAGTGTCTGGTCGAGTGTGCGGTCGAGTTGGACTCCGGACCTTGTTAGTTCAGCCTTAACTCTCTTGCTTTCCCTTCATGATTGCTTCACTTCTTCCTCAGCATTGCTTCCATGCTCCTTAAGCTCTAAAATCACCTGTTTATGCATGAAAAGATGCAAATGCAATGCAACTAAACTCTAATGCATGATTAGTCCTAAAGCTATGCAATAATGGTGAAAATGGATAGCAAAAGATGCAAAAGATGCAAAAGATGTGAATATACAAAGGGAAAACATGGTAAAATATATGAACATCAACACCCCCAAACTTAGTCTTTGCTTGCTCTCAAGCAAATAAGCAAGACATAAGAAGGTTAGTGAGGTTTGAAAGTGGGATCTCAGCTCCTAAAGCTTGCAAATAGACCATCTAGAATCAATGTCCAAGTTACTAGTACTATGATGCAAGTTGAATGAGCTGTACTTAAAGACTTTAGATAAGCATATCACAACCTTTACTGATTTGAGCCTTAGATATCCACATGCATTCAAATCAACCATTTCCTTTAACATTCATAAATCAAGAACATGAATCAATTCTATGCAATGCTTAAACTCATTTGGCTTGGAGGTAAAGGCTTTGAGACAATGATGGTCTCTTTTTAGAGTGGGGCTTATCAATATCAAGGTTCTCTCATAAAAATGGATTGAGCTTTAGAAGAATGCTAAAGGTAAGAACACCTAGACACATACAAGAATAAAACCTTGCCTACCCAAAGGTACCCAAAGTGTTTATCCTAGCAATCTAAACCCAAATGATCCTAGTGCTACCCTTTAACTTCTTCTTTTCTCTTTCACCCTTTTCTCTTTTGGTTTTCAAGTCTTAGGAGAGGTTTCTTATTTGATATTTCTAGTGGGATGGGGGATTCTTAGTTATTTGCTATGGTTCTCTTTTCTTCTTATTCTTAAGACATACAAGCTTTTTGCTAGACTTTTCTTTTCTTTCTTTTCTTTTCTTTAACTAGAACCATTTTCAACAATTTTTTTCTTCCCATCCTTTCACTAGACCTTGCTTAAACACAATCTCCTCTTTATGACTCTACCCTTTTTTTTTTTTTTTTTTTTTTCTCTTTTTTTTTTTTTTTCATAACAGCCAAGTCCCAAACCCAACAAGTGAACCACCTAGTCCTATCTAGTTTGAAAAGTGCAAACTAGAACTACACAAGACTTTACTCTTGTCAGTTCAAACCTAACACTTTCTACCAAGCTCAATCCCAAAATAGGCCTCACACACACAAGAATAAACAAGGCTTGAAAGAAGGGTTGGTTAAGGGTAGGGAAACTGATTCTTAATGAGGAAATCAGCTACTTGGATCAACAAGAGTGGTAAAAAGGAGAAAGATGATCCAAATATGTATATGGTATCCATGAGTTTAAAGCAATGCACACATTGATAATTGAAAGTCAATATTAGGTTCTTATAGATAGGAAATGGTGTCAAATCACAACATGCTTCAATATAGACCAAATACAATGCAGGAATTCAAGGCTTGGTTCAATCTTATGCTTCTAACCACTCAACTAGCATCAAAGTACTATTAACTTGGGCATTGATCCTAGTCTAGTGAATGAGCAAGCTAACAAGGAAATACTCATCATAGATCCCTAATGCAAATATTATACAATCCTACATGAAACATGCTAAACAAGATTCTAATATGCAATGCAAACTACATGAACACTCTTTTTTTTATAAAGATTTTTTCAAAAATTTTCAAATTTTTATGGTTTTTCTATGCCTTAGATGCTTATGCAAATACTAATATGAGGATGCTAAAAATTTGAAATAAGATCACAAAACACAATGTCAAATGCTATCTCAAACCCTCCCCCAAACTTAAATCACACAGTCCCCTGTGTGAAAGAAATTTGATGAGGATTCAAGACTAAAAACAAAACACAAATATGAAATGCAATGATATTTACAAATGAAGGTGATATTGGTACCTTAAGGATTGGAGAAGAAGTTGTCCACATCCTCTTGCATGCTGTCAAAGGTGTAGTTGGGGTCTTGTTGGTGACTTGGAGATGGAGATTGGGGCAGCTTGACGATGGCGACCGACCGTGACACGGTCGAGTGCATGTTCGAGTGGGGGGTTGAGCTGGACCGCGAGTCTATTTTTCCAAGTCCAATTCTCTCCAAACCCATCTACACTCTCATTAAACCGCCTATCCAACACAAACATAAAAGAAAACACATCAAAACTACTAAGAAATTAAACCATATTTACAAAGGATACCTTAGGGACTTCCTCCCTAGTGAGCTTGTTTAGAGTCACTAAGCTTGACTTCTTATAGCTCTTTAAGCTTGATTTGGAGACTAAGGAGGTGATAAAATCCCTCCTGGTTCTACTTGATAACCTTGGTGTTCCTTCTTTATCACTACTTCCTTGACACTTGAAGCATGTTTCTTCTTAAACTTGAGTCTTGGTCTTGCCTTCTTCCAAGACTTCGTGTTGAGCTGAGCTTGAAGTTCCTTCACTAAACCAGCTAGCACTTGAACTGACCCCTTTAGTTCTTGGACAGTCTTATCTTGGGCTGAACCTTTAATCCTAGGATTCCCTCCTTCCTCAAAAACTTCACAACTAGCCTTTTTCCCTATCATAAAGTGATGACCTTCAGTGGTAGGCTGATGAGTAGTATTCTTGATGTCAAACTTCATAGTGAAGTCTTTAGCAAGGTGAAGTTTGATGGTTCCCATCTTAACATCTATTACAGCTCCAACTGTGGCTAAGAATGGTCTCCCCAAGATGAGAGGATCTTCTGGCTCTTGATCCGTGTTCATGATCACAAAATCAGTTGGGATTCTTGCCTTTCCTATCTTGACTGGAAGGTTTTCAATTATCCCAAGCACATCCCTCTTGGATCCATCTGCCATGCCAATATAGAAGTTGCAAGGCTTAAAGTATTCATACCCCAACTTTTCAGCCACTGAGTATGGCATTAAGCTCACTGAAGCTCCCAGATCACACAAGCATTTATTGAAGTGCATGTAACTAATGGAGCAAGGTAAATTAAATGATCCAAGGTCTTCAAGTTTTGTTGGTATAACAGCTTCCCCAATTTCTCTTAAGTCCTTCATGTCTTGTTCCTGAGCTTTCATCTTGGATAATTCAAGCAGCATGTCCTTGTAGGAAGGATTCTGAACAAATTTGCTCAAGTCAGGCCCTCTCTCCTCTTCCTTGTAAGCAATGGTAATCTCTTGTATAACTATTACTTCCTCCTTCTTCTCAATGACAACCTCCTGTTGTATGGCCATTACTTCCTTTCTTTCAATCACAACTTCTTCCTTCAAAGCCATCACTTCTTCCATCTCAATGACTTCTTGTTGTTGTAAAGCTAACTCCTTCTCTTGTTGCAAAGCCAACTTTTCCCTTTTATCAATAATTTCCCTGAGTTCTTTCAGATTCTGTGCCTTGAAACGTCCTGGGAATGGTAGAGGTGGTTTGTAAGCAGGAGGAATGTACTTAGCAGGCTTAACAACTTCTGTGTCTTCAGCTCGATCGACCACTCGATCCGGCACTCGGTCGAGTGCTCGCTCGAGCACTTGGTTGAGTGCTTTGACGGATTCAGTCTGCTGTGCACAAGCTTCACCCTGGGCTTCAATAAATGACCAATCCTCCACCTTGAATCTCACTGTCCTCAGTGACAGCATCTTCATAGAGATTAAGAGCTTTAGCTGTAAACTCCCTTGGGTTCGGAATAGGTTCTTCAAGAAGTTGGTTTGGCTTAGGAGCTGAAGTGGAAGCAATGGAGCTTTCCATGTACTTGACTGTAGAGGTCAGACTTTCAAGCTTGTTACTCAGGTCATTAGAATAAAAATTCAACTTTTGGGTCAGCTCAGCAAACTGCCTTGCTTCCTCAATCTGCTTATTGGCTTGCCCAAGCAACATTTGTTGCATCATAGCTTTTAAGTCAGGTTCTTGGCTTTGGTAGGTCTGAAATCCTGGGGGGGAACACAATTGAGCCTGGAATCCTGGTTGATGGTGCCATGGTACAGAATGGAACATACTGCTGTGAAACATGATGACTGACTCGGACAGGCACTCGGTCGAGCACAGGCTCGAGTAGGTGGTCGAGCCGACTGGGAACTGTCGTCTATTTGTATCCGGCTTCTGGCTCGATCAGGTGCTCGAGCACACACTCGGTCGAGTGGTGGTCGAGTTGATGGTCGAGCTGGTACCTGAAACTCAAGCACAGACAAGCAGAAGAAGAAACAAGATCAGTAGTGAACAAGTGGATAAACGAACTTAATCTTAGACTTTTATGGATCCTAATTGTCACAAAAACACACTCAAATAGGCAACGGCGCCAAATTGAAACAAGTATTTTATTGGTGGTGAATGTGAATGATGATGAATGTATGCAATGAATGGATGGATGGTAAGGTGTTTCAATTCCCCTTATGCAGTTGCAATATAAGAGGTGTCAATCCAATCTGAGTGTTTGTGAACAGTCAAGATGTGCATAAAGATCTAATTTAAGCCAGATGTAAAGGATGTTTGTCACTAACAATCCTATGATTAAAATGCAAAGTGCAGAAAATAAAACTACAAGAACTAGATGCTGAATGTAAATGAACAGAATGATTGTAACAGTAATGAAGCTAAAACAGGAATAGAAACTACTATAATGCAAGAAATAAACCTATGCAAGACAAGCAATGAACAGAAAACTAAATGAATGCAGCAGAAATGAAACAGGACAATCACAAATCATAACCCTTTGGTAGCCAGAGCTGTGGCGAAACATAGACACTCACCACTGGCTAAGAAGAAGGTGAGTAATGCAGCTGCGGTAAGAGTAAGAGCAAATGCTTATAAACCAACTCAACACAGAGATGAAAGACGGTCAAATAAACTTGGAGTCATCCCCCCGGTTATACAACAAAACCGGATTACCAAAGATCTTAGCCCACGGGAGAAAGTTCTCAAGGTGTTGTGTCTCTTCAAACTTGTGCATGATGAGTTTGATCGTGACAGGGTACCACGACGAGGTGAATCAAAAACTGCAGCGAGCAGGGCACATCTCAGGCCTCGGAAGGTTCTCATGGAAAGTGGTATGCAACTGAACGAGAAAAAGATGATTGGACCAGTCCCTGGAATCGAGGTTGGAGATGAGTATCAATTCAAAGTAGAGCTTAACCTAATAGGTCTTTACTTTAACATGAGGGGTGGGATTGATTACATGGAGGAAGGGAAGATGAAACTAGCTACAAGCATTGTTTCATCGGAAGGTAGTGGTTACACCGATAGTTGTGGTTCTGATGTGATGTTTTACTGTGGTGAAGGAGGTCACAAGGGTGTTAAAGTAATCAAAGATCAGAAGCTTGTTGCGGGAAACTTGGCTTTAGCTAATAGCATGAAGATAAAGACTCCAGTGCGAGTGATACTTGGCAAAGAGAGATTGGACCATAGAGGAAAGGATTATGTGTATGATGGTCTATATACATGGTTGACAAGTACTGGACAGAGAAAGGACCTCACGGTAACATCATGTACAAGTTTAAGCTTAGTATAGTAGCTGGTCAACATTCTCTTGACTTTTCAAAGGGTTAGTGTGAGATGAAACTTTGTTTTTTGGTTTTTTGGTTTTTTTGGGAAGACAGTACTTACAACTTAGGTGAGGTCCTTGTAATATTAAATCAACTTAGGTGAGGAAGCTTACGTGTAATATTAAACCAATTTTATGTGAGAAACTTGTAATGTGAAACAATGGTGCTTCTAATTAATGCCTACGTATCCTTTTGTGTTTCTGAATATTATAAATGTTACTTTTGGTTTTGAACAAATTCTTGAATGATTTCTTAATTCTGAAATTAGATTTTGAGACAATATTATATTGAAGTTACATTGAAACTTTAACTGATTGATACAAAGCCGCCAAAACACGAGCGAGATACGATCTCGGAACACACGAAACTCGAACCGAAACTCCGTAAACACACACAATTGATTTAACGTAACTAAACCGAAACTCTAATACATGGTACGATCTCCCTAGAATAGAACTCTGATGAAAGGCTGAAGACAAGCGGCAAGTGATGAGATTCGATAGTGATGGTGCGTGAATGATAATAGTGGCGGATATGGTGATGATCGAATGATAAATAGCAATGGTGAGATGGTGAAGATTGTTTTGATGGTTATATGGATAGTAACAAGTGAAGAGTTTCTGAATCTCAAAGTGTATAGAAACTCAGAAATCAAGAACGCATTCAAGAATCGAATTGAGAGAAAAAGTGTGACAATACTTGTTCATACAACTTCTTCGCTAAAGAACAAAGAGGCGTAGCTTTGGGGTTTTATAATTAACCCTAGGACTCGACACTCTGAAACAAGATTTTTGATGGGTGGTGGTTGGTGTGAATGATGATGAATGTATGCAATGAGATAAATGGATGGATGGTAAGGTGTTTCAATTCCCCTTATGCAGTTGCAGTATAAGAGGTGTCAATCCAATCTGAGTGTTTGTGAACAGTCAAGATGTGCATAAAGATCTAATTTAAGCCAGATGTAAAGAATGTTTGTCACTAACAATCCTATGATTAAAATGCAAAGTGCAGAAAATAAAACTACAAGAACTAGATGCTGAATGTAAATGAACAGAATGATTGTAACAGTAATGAAGCTAAAACAGAAATAGAAACTACTATAATGCAAGAAATAAACCTATGCAAGACAAGCAATGAACAGAAAACTAAATGAATGCAGCAGAAATGAAACAGGACAATCACAAATCATAAACAAGTCTTTGGGAGAACTGAAAGCACTCCCGAGTGTAGGTCGAGTACAGGGTCGAGCTAGGCTAAACATGATAACAGAGCAACACAATAAAAACAGAGCAATGCAAAAACGAATCAAACAACAATCAAGCAACAGGATTAAGACTAAGATATCAATATACAAAGAAGGTCCTGAGGAGGGATTCATGGGCTGAACTAATCATTGTGGTTATTTAACTTGGTCAACAAACCTCAAACAAACTTTGAGCTAATCTCTAGACATACTATTCTAAGACATGTTTAATCCACTCTCATGACAAGAAACAATCAAACCTATGCATCTCAAGACTTGCTCTCACATAGTAAAGAATCTACACAAGCAGGCATTAAGCAATACATCTCAAACCAGACAAGACCTCTAATCACTTAGCAAGCCTAATGGTAAGCTCTAGATCTAGCCTTATCTATGCTCCTTAAACATTGGTGTGATGATAAGATGCTTGAAATCAAACCCTACCTTCTCTGATATAGGATCAGCATTAAGATCATCTAGCCTAGAAGAGATCTACAACAATCAAGCTTGACCAAATCAAACAAACCACAAGATCAACCCAGCCTAACCCATCCTCAAGATCCTAAGCAAACTACTCACAAGAACACATGGTGAACAAAGTCAAAACCCAGAAAATAATGAAACTTGCATCACTAGAAAGATAAAATGAGATCTTCAATATTGAAAAAGAAATGAAACTCGAACTCAATATTAAGAAAGTTATGAAACCAAAAATATTGAAGAATTTAGTCTTTTCAAGTACAAGATCTAAGAAATAAAAAAAGCAAAAAGAATAATTCCCAAAAGGGTAAAATACTAGGTTTAGAGAATATCTAAAAAGCTGCACACTTTGTGTCAGGTACAAGGCTTTATATAGGAGGGGAGTGGAAGCCCTAAAAATATTAAAAGACAAAATAGTCAACGGCTCGGTCAACTCGACCTGTGCTCGGTCGAGTGGCAGGTCGAGCTGGCTTCTCTCGTGCATTCTCCACTCGGTCGAGTCCTCCTCAGCACACGGTCGAGTGTCTGGTCGAGTGTGCGGTCGAGTAAGACTCCGGACCTTGTTATTTCAGCCTTAACTCTCTTGCTTTCCCTTCATGATTGCTTCACTTCTTCCTCAGCATTGCTTCCATGCTCTTTAAGCTCCAAAATCACTTGTTTATGCATAAAAAGATGCAAATGCAATGCAACTAAACTCTAATGCATGATTAGTCCTAAAGCTATGCAATAATGGTGAAAATGGATAGCAAAAGATGCAAAAGATGTGAATATACTAAGGGAAAACATGGTAAAATATATGAACATCACACTCCAAACAACAGGATGTTTAAAATAAAAACAACAAGACGTTTAAAGGAAATAAGAAAACAGCAAAACGTCTAAGTGACTTGTAGTAGTGCAGAAGTCACTTGTACTAGTACATAAGTACATTATTCCCCATTGGTAATGACTTCTAGATAACTCGACGTAGTGATCCATTTGCCTCATTAAAAACCATACTGAGAAAACCCATTGGGACAAAACTCAGCTATGGGAAAAAGAGTACAAACTTCACCCCTAAGTTATCTAGTTATCATTACCGGGTGAAGTCTTCAAGGTGGATATGTTGAAGACTTGGATCCTCGGTAGGTTGAATGACCCGTCAACTATGAGTGAGTGAGCTTCCTTGGCCATCTCCTTAGCTCTTGAACGAGTGATCCTTCCCACCATCTCCAGTTTCTCTACAGCCTCCGGCTCTGTGCTTGCCACGATCATATCATCCTCCCCCTCTTCAAAAGGATTTGTCCTCAAATCGGAATCTGCATATTAAGGAAGCAAGTCAGAAACATTGAATGTTGACGATATGGTATACTTACCTTGAAGATCAATCTGGTATGCGTTGTCATTGATCCTCTTGATGACTTTAAATGGACCATCAGCTCGTGGTAGGAGCTTGCTCTTCCTCTCTTCTGGGAATCTATCCTTGCGTAAATGAATCCACACTAAGTCTCCTTCTTCGAAAACGAGCTCCTTTCTCCCCTTGTTCGCATGCTTCTCGTAATACTTGGTCCTTTTCTCTATGTTCTCCTTAGCTTTAGCATGTATCCTCCTCACCTGTTCAGCCTTTTCTTTGCCATCAAAGCTACACTTCACACTTAAAGGTAAAGGAATCAAGTCTAGAGGTGATTGTGGATTGAAACCATAAACAATTTCAAAAGGAGAAAATAGGGTAGCAGAATGCTTAGCGTGATTGTATGCGAACTCAACATGTGGTAGACAGTCTTCCTATGATTTGAGATTGCTTCTCACTAAGGTCTTGAGGAGTGTAGATAGCGTCCTGTTCACCACTTCGGTTTGCCCATCTGTTTATGGGTGGCATGTGGTTGATAATGATAGCTTGGTTCCTATCTTAGCCCATAACGTCCTAGAAACTTTGTATCTCGGTCTGAGACAATTACTTGAGGCATCCCATGTAAGCGTACTACTTCCCTGAAAAACAAGTTAGCTACAATAACAGCATCATCCGTTTTGTGACTTGCAATGAAGTGAGCCATCTTGCTAAACCTTTCAACCACAACAAAAATCGAATCTCTACCATTTCTAGTTCGAGGTAAGCCAAGAACAAAATCCATAGAAATATGAGTCCAAGGTCGAGAAGGGATAGGTAGAGGAGTGTACAAGCCGTGGGGCTGTACCTTACCCGTCGCCATTTTGCAAATATGGCACCTAGAACAAACCTTCTCAACGTCTTTCTTCATTTGAGGCCAATAGAAGTGTTCTTGCAGTCCAAGTAGAGTCTTTGACACTCTGAAATGTCCAGCTAGTCCACCTCCGTGAGCTTCTCTGATCAACAGCTCCCTCATGGATCCTCTTGGTATGCACAATCGATCCTTAAAGAACAGATATCCATCCTGCCTATAATAGTTTTCAAAAGCTAAGTTATGGCATTTGCCATAGCTCTCAGCAAAATCGATGTCAGTCTCATAAAGTTCTACTATTCTATCAAAACCTTCAAGCTTAGAAGACAAGGTAGAAACGAGAGTGTACCTCCTGGATAATGCATCGGCGACTACATTATCCTTACCTTTATTGTACTTAACCGTGTAGGGAAAAGTCTCAATGAACTCCATCCATCTGGCATGTCTCTTGTTGAGCTTCTGTTGTCCTTTGAGATGCTTCAGGGACTCATGATCAGTGTGAATAACAAACTCCTTGGGCCACAGATTATGCTGCCACGTTTGAAGAGCCCGAACCAAGGCGTACAGCTCCTTGTCATATGTAGGATAGTTCAATGTCGATCCTCCTAGCTTCTCACTGAAGTAAGCTACTGGTTTCTTGTCCTGCATCAAAACAGCACCTATACCCACTCCGGAGGCATCACATTCAATCTCAAAAGTTTTCATAAAGTCAGGAAGTAAAAGAATAGGGGCAGTGATAAGCTTCTCTTTTAAGGCTGAAAACGCCTCTCTTGTGCTTCCTCCCATCTGAACTTACATCTTCTTGATAACTTCTGTAAGTGGCGCTGCAATAGTACTGAAGTCTTGAACAAATCGCCTATAGAATCCTGCTAGTCCATGAAAACTCCTGACTTCTGCCACGTTTTTGGGTGTTGGCCACTCCTTAATAGCCTTGACCTTCTCATCGTCCACTCTAATTCATTCTGCACTTACAACAAAGCCTAGAAAAACAACCTCAGTAGTACAGAATGAACATTTAGCGAAATTAGCAAAGAGGGATTGAGAACGAAGGACAGTTCGAACTTGGCAGATGTGTTCTAAGTGTTCTCCTAGTCCTTTGTTGTAGATGAGGATGTCGTCGAAGTACACAACCACGAAGACGCCAATGAAAGGTCTGAGAGCATGGTTCATTAAACGCATGAAGGTGCTAGGAGCATTGGTGAGACCAAACGGCATGACTAGCCACTCGTAGAGCCCTTGCTTGGTCTTGAAAGTTGTTTTCCATTCATCTCCTTCCTTCATTCTGATCTAATGATACCCACTCTTCAAATCGATCTTTGAGAAGACTGTTGACCCACATAACTCGTCCAGCATGTCATCTAATCTCGGAATTGGATGTCTGTACTTCACTGTAATATTGTTAATAGCTCTGCAGTCAACACACATCCTCCATGACCCATCTTTCTTGGGTACAAGCAAAACTGGTACTGCACATGGACTGAGACTCTCTCTGATGTGTCCCTTGCTCATCAGCTCTTCTACTTGCTTCTGAAGCTCTTTAGTTTCTACTGGATTAGTTCTGTAAGCTGGTCTGTTCGGTAGAGCTGAACCTGGTACCAAATCGATCTGATGCTCTATCCCACGTATTGGAGGCAAGCCTGGAGGTATCTCTTCTGAAAACACATCCTTGTACTCCTCTATAATCTCTATCATCTCGCGTGGAAGCTCTTCTGCTGATTTAGTACTGGTGAGTGTCTCTTTATAAACAAACATGAATGTGGTCATCTCTGGATCAAATAGCTTGTTGAACTCGCTGTGATTGATGTACAGGCTGTGAGACACTTTATCTGTATCCTTGCGGTTCATGTGAAGCTGGTCCTTGTAGATTTCGATGGGTGTAAGTGGTAGAAGAGTAACCTTGCGTCCCTTGAACTCAAACGATTGCTTGTTGGTGTAGCCATCTTGAAACACTTTTCTCTCGAACTGCCATGGTCTTCCCAAAAGGATATGACTTGACTTCATCGGAATCACATCACAAAGCAGCTCATCCTCATACTTCCCAATCGTTAGTTTCACCATCACTTGCTGTGAAACTGTTAAAGCTCCCTTGTTGTTCAACCACTGCAACTGTAAGGTCTTGGATGTGAAGTAGTCTTGAGATTAAGCTTCTGTACCATCTCTTCACTAGCTGCATTAGTACAGCTTCCACCATCAACGATCAAGGTGCAGACCTTGTCTTGAACCATACACTGTGTGTGAAATAGGTTCTCACGCTGTCCTCTATCATCTGGATGAATCTGAACACTTAAAGCTCTGCGTGCTACCAACATCTCTCCCATGACTGCTGGTTCTCCTTCTTCACCGAATTCAGACTCTGGTTCACTCTCTGAACTGTCTACTGGCATAATCTCTCCTCCTTCTTGAAGAAGAAATATCTTCTTGAAGAAGAAATATCTTCTTGTTAGGACAGTCTCTGGAATAATGCCCCATTCCTTGGCATTTGAAACACCTGATATGACTTGTAGAAGTGCTACTCTTGGGCTTGAAGTCGATCTTAACTTCCTCTTTGACTGTGGCTGTCGCGGGTTTGCTTTCCTTGGTGAAGGCGGATTTGCTGAACTCTCTTGGCTTGGGAATGTTAGGCGTAAACGTTGACCTCACTCCCTTTCTCTTAATCTGCGATTCAATCAGCTCTGCCTTATGTACCATTTGTTTCACATCTTCATAGTCCTGTAACTCTACCTTGTCTTGAATCTCTCTGTTTAAACCTCCAAGGAACCTCGACATAACCATGTCTTCACTTTCTCTTAGATCAGCCCTGATCATAAGCGTTTCCAGCTCTTGATAGTAGTCTCTAACAGACTTAGTCCCTTGAATGAGACGCCTAAGCTTGTTAAGAATCTCTCTGATAGTGTGTAGGCACAAACTTCTTTCTCATCTGCGTGATTAGTTGTTCCCATGTAGTGATAGCAGGCTCTCTCTGTCGATGTCTAGTGAGTCCCAACTGCTCCCACCACAACAACGCATAGCCATTGAATTCGGATATGGCTATCTTCACCTTGTTCAACTCATAAGTACCTTGAACTTGAAAGTTTGATTCCATCTTCCTTTCCCAATCTAGATAAGTCTCTGGATCATTGGTACCATGAATAGAAGGAAACTGAATTTTGAGGTGCTTCAGCTGCTGCCTCAAAGGATCATAATCCCTTCCATGATCTCTGTTTCTGTTTCTCCTCATTGTTTCTTGACTATGATCTGAAACTTCTTCTTCTTCAGAATAATCTCTATCTGACTCAATGTATATTCGATGCCCAGCTACTGGTTCAGCTCGTCGTGGACGTATGTGTTCTCTGCCAGTTCTGCGATGCTCTCTTTCTGTGCATTGAGTGTTTCTTCTCTGATTGAAACAAGTCTCCCTTCCCCCAGTAGGTGAATGAACTTTTCTGATCCGTGTGTGTTTGGAGGAAGCTCCCACGTGAGCCTTTCCTTTAGCTAAACGAAGGGCTTCGTTAGGACTAGGCGGGTCTGAAGAACTCTTATCTGAAGCGCTAGTTGCTTGAGCTATATCTTTGATTTGCTTCTCAAACTTGTTACTGAGCTGCTCCATCTGTTGCTGAAACTGAGTAGACATTGTCTTATTTGCTTCTGCAATTTGCTTGGACATGGCTTGGTTCAAAGCTTCCATAGCTTCTGGAGAAAGCTCCATTGTATCTGCAAATTAAAGAAGAAGACTCGAAGTAAAACGTTCTTGAGTGAAAGAAATAATATAAACTCTAAAACTCTGAATTCTAAACAAGAAAAACACGACTGCAGACCTAATGTCGAGCAAGACTATAAGAAAATCGAACAACCCCAAACCCTATAATGAACAGAATTCGAAAATATTAAACCCTAAAACTAAACAAACAAAATTAAGCAAAAACACAAGAGATTAGGGTTTAGAATCGCTTAGCCTTTGGCACAGAGTTGGCTTTGATACCACATGATACGATCTCCCTAGGATAGAACTCTGATGAAAGGCTGAAGACAAGCGGCAAGTGATGAGATTCGATGGTGATGGTGCGTGAATGATAATAGTGGCGGATATGGTGATGATCGAATGATAAATAGCAATGGTAAGATGGTGAAGATTGTTTTGATGGTTATATGGATAGTAACAAGTGAAGAGTTTCTGAATCTCAAAGTGTATAGAAACCCAGAAATCAAGAACGCATTCAAGAATCGAATTGAGAGAAAAAGTGTGACAATACTTGTTCATACAACTTCTTCGCTAAAGAACAAAGAGGCGCAGCTTTGGGGTTTTATAATTAACCCTAGGGCTCGACACTCCAAACAACAGGAAGTTTAAAATAAAAACAACAAGATGTTTAAAGGAAATAAGAAAACAGCAAAACGTCTAAGTGACTTGTAGTAGTGCAGAAGTCACTTGTACTAGTACAGAAGTACATTATTCCCCATTGGTAATGACTTCTAGATAACTCGACGTAGTGATCCATTTGCCTCATTAAAAACCATACTGAGAAAACCCATTGGGACAAAACTCAGCTATGGGAAAAAGAGTACAAACTTCACACCTAAGTTATCTAGTTATCATTACCGGGTGAAGTCTTCAAGGTGGATATGTTGAAGACTTGGATCCTCGGTAGGTTGAATGACCCGTCAATTATGAGTGAGTGAGCTTCCTTGGCCATCTCCTTAGCTCTTAAACGAGTGATCCTTCCCACCATCTCTGGTTTCTCTGCAGCCTCCTGCTCCGTGCTTGCCACGAACCAATTCTTACACTTTGAGATACAATGCTATGAGTGAATTTACTTTGAGCGCACGAAACGCACAGCTTCTCATAGTTCCGTTCAATTGAATCGAGAGAGAGGGAGAGAGATAAGGTGTTGTAACTAGTCTTTCACTTTGTTAAGCTGCTCTAATCCAGGTTCGTATTTTCACAATCTCCATTATTTTACACACAATAACGGTTCAAATTTACAAATTTCCATCTCCATCGTTTTTCGTATTTGTAACGTTCCAGGTCCAAATATGTAGGTAAGCCCGGATTATTTAAAGGAAATTAAAAAAAGCTCAGTTTTTTTTTTAAAAAAAACTTTTCCAACCCGTTAAGACCCTTGAAAATCAATAATTGTTTAACAAACCCTTTAGTTAAAAGAAAATTTTAAACCCCGTTAGAAAAGGAAAACCCTAATCTATTAGTATCCTTATAAATAGATAGCTAACCCCTAGATCTTAGCTTAATCTCTCTGTAAAAACTTAGGTCTATAAAGGATGATTGAGTGTGTAGAAGTTAATCTTGGATCGGGTGATGGAAGGAGGAAAGATCCCCCTCGTGTTGTTGCTAACCCTTGGATGTCTGCCACACCAATGTCGAGGTAGGATTGTATTGTAGACCCTTGCATATGCTTCTAATTATGTTTTTCTAGGAACACTAAGGTCGAGTTACATAGCTAGATTGATTGATGCTACTTAATACGTGTGTGACAATGATTGCAAGGAACTTTGCATGCTAGATTTTGTGATTTGTTAAATTGCTAGATTATGTGGTGTAAGTGGTTTATCTATCTTTCATTGCAAGTTATGTTCATTGGGACTAGACGAATATTTAGCATCATGTGAGTATATATGATCATCCTTACTGAATAAACATGTTTACTCATGGATCCCAAAAGTCTAGACAAGCTTCCATTGTGGTAAGCATTTAAAAATATCGGAGAGAAGTCATGCTCATCCGCTGGAGTAGCAGGGTAGAGTGTTACAGTTGTTCCCTTGTGTTATTGTTAGAGTTCAATATTTCTTGTATTTGCATTGTTACACATGTCACTTTCTTGAAATTATTGTTAGATTTCAATATTTTATATAATTCTTCTTGGAATTATATATGTTTAAACATGAGTTAAAAACTTCATATTTTTTTGATTTCTTATGATTTATGTGTGGGAATAGAGATTTGTTATAATGGTTTCATCTTTGTTTACCAAACAATTGATTTTGTGCACATTGTAGGATGATGATGATTCAAAGGATCTCCTCTTCTTTTAAGCGACGAAAGGTCTCTTCGCTAGAGATTTTCCACAATTCATTGTTAAAAATGAGAGAAGTGAGATTGATAGTGATGGAGTTGCTCTTATAAGTGAGACAAAAGAGGATTTAGATGGTCATGAAGATAGAAATCGTGTTGGTGTTAGTCATCACAATTACCATAGCCCTAAGGAAGCTGAATCGTTTGATTTGATTATGAAGAAAGCTGGCTTCAATGTAGCAGGCAATGGTAATGTTGGCAATGAGAAATTTCCTACAGCTAAGAGGAAGGTTCCTTTACTTTCTGAAAGTAAAGTGAAACCTCTTAGCGAAGAGGAAGGTATTAGGCTAATGGCTTCACATGTTAACTTTCAGAAGTTATCCAAAGGTTTGCAGATACCTCTAAGAGCTGAGGAAAGTATTAAGCTAATGACTTCTCAAAGCAAAAGAAGACTTCATTTTGGTAACTTTCACAAGGATCCTTTGGTAGCCAGAATTGTGCCAAAATATAAATATTCCATAGCGAAGAAGAATTTGTGTAATGCAACTACATTAAGAGCAAGAGCTAATGATGTGCAGAAACATGGATACTCACCAGTGAAGAAGAAGTTGAGTAATGCAGTTGCGGTTAGAAAAAGAATCAATGCTTATAAACCAACTCAACACAAAGACGAAAGACAATTGAATCTGACTATACAACAAAACCAGATATTCAAAGATCTAAGCCCACGCGAGAAAGTTCACAAGGTGTTACATCATTTCAAACTTGTGTTTGATGATCTCGATTGTGACAATGCAATACGAAGAGGTGAATCTAAGACTGCCAAAAATAGGATACATTACCAAACTCGTACTATTCTCAGTGAAATGGGGATGCAAGTGAACTGTGAAAAGATGATTGGACCAATCCCTGGAGTCGAGGTTGGAGACAAATTTCAATTCAAAGCAGAACTCAATGTAATCGGTCTTCACTTTGACATGATGCGTGGGATTGATTACATGAAGAAAGGAACCATGGAACTAGCTACGAGCATTGTTTCAGCTGAAGGTAATGATTACGACGATAGATTCGTTAACGGTGTGATGATCTATTGTGGTCAAGGAGGTAATGTGAAGAGCAGGGATCAGAAAACAGTCAAAGATCAGAAGCTTGTTGGAGGAAATTTGGCTTTAGCTAATAACATTAAGGAAAAGACTCCGGTGCGAGTGATCCTAGGCAAAAGGAGATTGGATCATAAAGGAAAGGATTATGTGTATGATGGGTTATATATGGTTGACAAGTACTGGGAACAGAAAAGGCCTCAAGGTAACACTATTTACAAGTATAAGCTTAGCAGAATAGTTGGTCAACCTTCAATAGACTTTTGAAATGTTAGAGTGATATGAAACTTTGGGGGGTGTATTCAACTTGACATTTTAAGTGATTTGTGTAAGAGTTACAAATCCTATGTTATTCAATCATGTATTTTAAAAAGTCTTCTGAAATCCACTGTTATTGAACTGATGATTTAAAAATCTACTTTAAAATCCATAAAAAATTTATTGTTATTGAACTGATGATTTAAAAATCTACTTTAAAATCCATTGTTATTCAAAATAGTTTTGTGGATTAAGATTTTAATAACTTTTAGGATTCTGGAGGATTCTGGAGGATTTGTTTAGTTAAAAATACAGAAATCCAAATCTCATGGTTTTAGGTGGGATTTGACAGAATTTTACAGAAAATCATATGAACTTCCCTAAAATCTATCAAAATTCTAAATTTCCTAAATCCCATCAAATTCTCCAAAATCATGGTTTGAATTCACCCCCCTTTGTCTTTTGGTTTTCGGTAAGATAGTACTTCTTTAGAACATCAACTTTGGTAGAAATTTTATGAGTCAAATATATTATTTTAATACTTTTAATATAATTTAACTATATTTTAATTCAATTTATAAGAAAAAAAACAATCAGATCATGATATGTGTATAAGGAGTCTCCCAAGAGGTTCTCATAGGTTCCTAAATGAGAACCGATTTTCTTCTCTCACCTTTTTTTAATATTGTTGAGAAATATTTTGAGTGACTCCCACAATGATACACAAACCTGCGAGTACGGATCTTTAGGTTGGGTCGGGTCAGATTTCAGTTTTTTTTTTGGTTATTATATTTCTTTTGTATTGAACCGATTGGTTGGGTTTCTCCTGTTAAAATCGGTTAAAACTGGTTAAATCGGTTAAAACCGATTTAATTTTGGTATTTTGCTATACTTTCCTATAATTTTTATTTAATCGAGTTAATTGGATAACCGTTCAATTAATCGGGTCTGTCGGGTCCGGTTAGGTAACCGTACATAAATCTCAATCTTTCTGAATTGAATCAAATGCCTAACCGGTTTGCACAAAACCTGAAAAAATCAGATCGGATCGGATCTGGTAAAACTTGTGTCGACTATAGGGGTGTGTTGGGTTTGAAAGTGCACCGGATCCCGCTTATTTAATTATTTTTTCTTTGCATTTGAAGGTCCTAAAATTTAAGATAAAACTGTAAAATGAGGGTCCAACTTTTGAAAAGCTTCAATATAGCACAGGGTCCAATAATTATTTGATTCGGGCCTAGGTACAACATTTCTTAGGTCCGACTATAGTCAGGTAGTCTGGTATAGTACCTTTTAAAAGTGTTTTTGTAGTGACATTTTTTACTACAAACAAGTTTTTTGTTATAATCTTTTTTACATTTTTTTTCCAGCAAAAGTAATTTATTCAGAATAAAATCTGTCACGGTACAAAGGTTCCATTAACCATACAGGAGGATTGCAAGAATCTGAATAAAAAACTAAGTTATTACAACCTAATTTAGCTAATAAATGGGCAATCTCATTGTTTGTGCGATGAATAAAGGAAAAGGTTACATGAGCAAAGTTTCTGGAACAGAGTTTGATATCTTGTAGTAATCCATGAATGGAGACATCTTGTATAGATCCATTGAGATAATCAATTAACGTTTTCAGTCTCCTTCAAAGCATACATTGGTGAATCCCTTAGCAGCAGCTTGTTGAATGGCCAGTAGTAAAGCTTGTGCCTCTCCCTCAAGTGAATTATTTGCATTTCTAAGAATACATGAACCCCAATAAATTGCAACTCCGAGATGGTTATGGATCATCCATCCTCCAACCGTTTTCCTTGTATCTGCTCTGAAACTAACATCAAAGTTACATTTCACCAATGGAAATTCTGGTCTCGTCCAATGGGGATTATAAGGTCGGTCTGAAGAAACCGAACAAAAAAATAAGATGGTGTTGACTTAATCCATTCAAACACATCAGCCCTAGAATGAGATACGATTCGATTATGATCACAAGCAATATTTTGGAAGATGAAATTGTTGCGATCCGTCCATATGTTCCAAATAAGGTAGAAAGGAAGTAGTTTTTGTTCCTTGGATAATGATTGATCATCAAACAAGTGTAATAAAGCTGAAACATTTAAATCGCAATCTGCATTATGGAGTATGATAGTAGTGGTAGATTAGCCAAGTCTCAAACCATTAACCAAGTAGATTGAGACTTGTACATGTGAATAGGGTGTGATTAATAGATTCATC